>JAHLJT010009436.1:165290380-165396916 GCA_031308135.1 Acheta domesticus
GATTAAAAAATTGAATTTGCCTGCTGGGAGACCGTTTGCATCTTTAAGTTGGCACACGTTAGGGTGCGGAATGGCTTCAATAATAAATGGTCCAGTAAACAATGGAAAAAAACTTATGGAAAAGAACCTGCAGGCTGATCACTCACTCGCGGGGTTCGAACCAACACCTTCTGTATTTAACACAATAGCCTAGAAAAGAAATTTCACGTGTGCAAAACTGTGACTTAGCTACATTTAATCTCATTTGATTGGTAGAAAGGCATTCTAACAGTCGCCTTAAATGACAAAGATGTTCCTGAAAATTTCGAGATGAAATCACAAGGTCGTCAATATAAGGCGTAACGAAGAGTTTGAGTTCGTCACTCTAATTTTCCCATCTAAGCATCGAATGAAGGCTGCGCCACTGTTCTTTAGGCCGAAAGGCATCCGCTTCCAGACATAAGTGAGGCCGTTGTAAAAGAATCCTGTAAATTTTCTGTCGTCTGGGTGAATAGCAATTTGCCAGTACGAACTAGAAAAATCCAAAGCTGAGAAAATTTTTGTTTGGTTAAACTTCCAAAGAATATCATCAATATTCTGCGGCGCCTCATTTTCTGGAACGGTCACTTCATTAATTCTGCGAGCGTCTAAACAAATTCTGACCCCTCCGTCTTTCTTTTTTACAACGACAATCGGATTAGATAGGCGGTCACTGATCTCTCGATGATGCCCTCGTCAATCATTTTTCTGGACGGTCTCATCAACTTCCCCCCTTAAAGCTTGTGGAATAGGATAGTTTTTCATCTTAAACGGCGAGTCATCGGTAACCCTAATTCGAAAACAAAAGTCTTTAATTGGATGAAACGGGGCGACCGAAGACATGTAAATAATCAAGTAGCACTGTCTGCAACTGGGAGCGTTCATCATAGTTCAAAAAATCACATTTTTGCACATTTTGGCAAATAATCCCCTTCGTCGTTTCCCCCCCTTCCCAAGTTGCACTAGAAATGCTAAGATCAATCCTATCTTCCCCGTCATCTTGAATAATATTTCTTTACCGGCACCGAAACTCATAACATTTCTGGAAAAATCTATTATTCCACCGTTTTCTCTTAAAAAATCAACCCCCAAAATAACATCATGATTAAGATCTTCAATTACTAGACAGGGCACATCAAACAACATATCTCCTATATTAATTGAAATCAGGACCTGCATTGAAATTGGCTTGCTTCGTTTTCTCCCAACCCCTATGACATAGCATCTGACGGTAGGTAATGTCGGTACTGGAATCCGCTCGCTTATAAGTCGCGCATAAAATTTCTTTGACACAGCACTAATTTCACTACCAGTATCAATAAGAGCTTGGACACATAAATTTCCCATAAAGGATTCAATAATAGGGCATTTTCTGGCACGTTCTTTGATAGTCACATCCTCGTCTTCGTTAAAATCAAAAAAGGCATAATTCACTGATATGATCGCATGAAATGGTATCTCTAAAGAAACTCGTCCGTCACCCAGATACCGAGACAGCTGGGACGTTTCTAATTTGTTGAAGCCGGCCGGGATGAATTTTGCCGTCCATCTCTCTCATCGCGATGTCCACGGTTTCTCACGGGATTCGGGCGGCGCTCGCCGGATCATCTGCCTCGTTCCCTCCGGCCCTATTATCTCTATGCCACTGCGGCCTGCCTTGGTAGTTTCCGTCGGGCCTGCGATTTCTGTCGCGGTTCTCATTGTGATAGTTGTCCCGCGTTCTATCAAATTGTGCCAAGCAGTTTCTTGGAGAAACGTTTCTAAATCTCTACACTCCACGCTGTTGACAATATTCTGTACATACGTTGGGAAATGAGCTGTCAGTAACCAGATGATTTTTCGGTCGTTTGCCTGCGGGTCACACAGCTTGATGGCGGAGATTTTCTCCATGGCGTAGTCTAAATAGGACTGCCCGTGGCGGTTTTCCCATCGCGATGCTAAAATCTTCCGCTCGAACTCATATCTCCGTTGTTCGCCCCAGTATCGATTCAGAACTTCTCCCGAAACTCTTCATAATTTTGAGGGAAAGGGTTTAAAGCGGAAATCCAATAAGATGCATTGCCTTTCAACAATTCTTGCATAAATTTAGCCTTCAAGTGTGAAGGTACCGCCTTCGTGAGATTCATGTAATTTTTCCGCCCGGTCAAGGAAAACTTTGGGATTTTCATCGGGTTTTCCGGAAAAATACAGGTTTTGCGGTGGAGCCCACGAGAAGCGAAGGCCTGAGCCACCAGAATTCGGATTTGGGTAATTCTCGCGTTCCTTTTCAATTTCCTCCTTTACCAATTCTAGGACAGTACGATCAATTTCCCTTTTTAATTTGGCTTCTCTCTCCCTGATGTTTTCCTCACTAATATTGCCTACTTGCGCGAACTTTTCGTGGATATGCGACACTTCTGAATGGAGTTTCTGTCCGATTTTATTAAATTTTTCGCCCATTTCCTGCTTAACTTCAATGATCTTTTCAGTAACCGACTCACAGCACGCTTCTACTTTGTCGTCGCATGCCTGTAATTTGGTCTGAATTTCGATTTTAAAAATTTTGAAATTTTCGGTAGTTTCCGCTTGTGCCCTTCCCAACTCCTGACTGAGTTTTTCTACGTTCCCCTCTATTTCCCCGCATCTGCCTTCGACCTGATTCTTTAAAATCCCTATTTCATGGTTAAGTTTTTGCTCGAGACTTTCTAATTTATTTGCTTGGGCTTCCAAATGACTTTCGATTCGGTTAAATCTGTCCTCACACTTGCTCTCATGTGCTGTGAACCGTTCATCTAACATTTCCTGTAATTTGGCAGTGTTATTTGAGATTTTCTCCTCTAATTTTGCGACATTGCTATCTGACTGGTCTTTAATTTCTTTCAATTTAGCGGCGTTGTCTGAAAATTTCTCCTCAAATTTGGCAACAGTGTTATCTGAAATTTCTCTCATAACGCGCAAGATCTCACTTAAGGTGGGACCTTGCGTCGACGGCTCCTCAAAACTGTCTTCACCCGTCACGTCAATACCTGATTCGTCCTGCATTTTTACAATGTTACGCGGTTTCACTTGTTTTAGTACGCGCACACGGTATTCACACAACACAACACAACACAAGACAATGACACTTACAAGGAAAACACAGTACAAAATGACATCCTCAACAGACCATAAGTTATTAACTTCTCTACACCGTGCTTCCATCCATCATCTTAATAATTTAAACAATTTAATAATTTAGGCAGAGAAATCTCAGGGCGCTTATCTGGGATATTAAAAAATGAAAATTACGATTATTTCGCGTTAATCGAGCCCCACGGTGGGAAAGCCAATTGCAACTACCCTCGGGTCTTCGGTTGGGCGCCTCAGACGGGTAGCCGGCCCGCTCAGTCGACAGATTACCTGAAACGGCGAAGATGGAGGAAGCCGGTGGCCTAGGTTGAATGAGAAGTCAAACATGTGAATTTAGAACAAGTTGAATTTATTCATTAAAAAAAAGAAAACGCTAATGGTCTGGTGATGATAACTCTGGCGAGCATGCCCCCAAAATCGAAATAAAACAAAAAATGAAATGTCATGCACATAAGAGAACAAAAAATTACAAAGTGATTACAATCAGATGAAACTCTTCTTCGCGCGCGAATTCCCGCTTGACGGCCATGCGCGGCCGGGAACTCCTCTTCGTCGCCCGGTCGAGAGGAAGTTAACACTGATTGTCTGATGTACTGTTCACACCTCTCGATCGCGGGTACGACATAAGACACTCGAACAGAAAATACCTCTGTTAGGCGGCCTGCGCCACCCACTGAAGTTGAACGACCTCAGGTCAGCTGGCTGCGAGGTTCGTGGCGAGCGAGGGGCGCCGCTCGGAAAATGTAGGTCAGATCAGGTACTTGCGAGGGTAGCGGCCAAGGCGGCCGGAACACAAAAGCGCCGTCTGCTCGCTGCGGTGAATGGGTCAGCACAGTTCATTCACTGACACGGTCGGTTCATTCCCGGTCGATCTCACAATACTTTGATACTAATGAGCCCGTGAATTATCGCACAAATTCACTAAGGAAAAGAGAGTCTCGAGTTCGCACGTAAATCGGACGTAATATAATACGAATTGCTGTCAAATGTTCATAATACTGTTCTGCGGCCTGCGTTCGTCACAGAAGTCTTGTACCCAAACTCTACAAGAAACTTAATAATTTTTCTAAGTCCATCGAACCGAACGCCACAACAGAATATAACAGGTTCCCCCCTGCGGCCGCCACTTGCGTCCGATTCTGAACACAGCTCCCCAGCTTCTCCTTTGTGCCTCGTCGCTCCAAGTTTTAGGAAACCTCGTTCCCCCTACCAAAATTATCCCTGTGACTCTGGAATATTCTAGAACAAACCCGAATTCTGGTTGCTATTGGCGAAAGGGTACTGCGCATTAGATATTTTCTGCCCAATCAGAGGATGTTTTCGAGGCCGAGAAAAGAGTGAGAGAGGGGCTGGTTATCGCTCCCTCTCGCTTTAATTTTGCGTCGAAAAGGGGCAGTTATTAACGACCGGGGGGGTGTGAGGGGCTAGGAATCTCTAGGGAGGTTGACGGAAGAGTTCCAGGCGTCGTGGAAAAATACTGAAGGGGTCGTGTGCAGAGCGGCTACCCAGAGTTGGGGCACACGTGTCCGCGACGAATTAGGGAGCGAAGGGTGCCGACACCGTGGCGCCTCGCCTGGCCCTCGGGTCGCCCCCGTGGCGCCTCGCATCTCTCGCGTCGCCGCCTGCGTGGAGTTATTTTGCGGCAGAATAAACTTGAATCTATTCGGTATCACTACACAAGGATCCACAAAACATGGATTCTAGCTACACCACGTGTTACAGGATTTTTTTCTAAATTTTTAGCAACCGGATTTATCCACATTTTCGTTACTAGGGCCCGGCAATGAGCGTTTTTCTGTCGAAAATTAGCCGCTTTCCCCCGCAGCACACTTTTCCCTCAACTGCGTAAGCGAGAGCGAGAATATAAAAAAGCAAAGAACATATTAATTATTAAATATCCTAGTTTCTGACAGTTAATACTGTTACATTGACTACGAACAAAGAACGGCTAGGGGACACATTGTTCATTTTCACTTCACTTGAATGTAGGTAAATTAAAACCAAAATCTATCGTTAGTGCTCTTTTGCGATGATATCTTTTATTTCCCCATATTCTACACATTATGAGGTATGTTTTTGCAATAAGACTTGCTTTGGAACTGTACTTTCACCCCTCTCCAAAATTGAACTTACCCCATTATCAGGGTATTTAACACGTTACGATATAATGGAATCTAACGTTATGGGCATTTTTTTTAAAGCAAAATTGCAAATTAAATCATAAAAGTACCTACTGCGTACATTGTACATTGACCACACATCCTTCTCCTGACGTTTCGTATGTTGACGCTCCAACCGCGCAAATTTACAGTCCAAGACGCCATACTCGCTAGGAAATGTGCTACTGTGCTAAATTTTACAGGTACGCCACCAAGGTTGCCAGATTGGGGAATTTTTGCTCAAAATGAGGATTTTTCTTCGTTGTGGGGAAAGAATGGGGAACATAAATGGGCGGGAAAATATTTGAGGATTTTTTGGGGAAATTATTCTCACCCGGAGTCGTGTTGGAAATATTATTCTTCCAATTATTATGATTGAAAAATGGCATTATTGTCTTTAATTTGTATGAATCACGAAGAGAAAAAGAGCGACAGGCGTAAAGAAAGAAAAACGCAGATAGCTTAGGACATCGAGCAGCTCCAAGGACGATCATTGGTTGAAATGAATTATTTGAATTTAAGGGGAGAGCCAATGGAATCGTCAGGGACAGCTCATGTCGTTAGTCTGTAGTTTGGAGAATATTTTTCGTTTCAAAGTGGGGGAATTCTGTTTCATTGGAGAGGTTATTTGGGGAAATGCCGTCGTAATGGTGGGGAAAGAGCTCGCAACACACCTGGCAATCCTGCAAGCCACACGAGAACCAGGAGGGTTAAATTGTTATGTTTGAAGTTTAAGGGGGGAACACAGCTCTTTCAAGACAGCGACTTGTAATGAGTGACTCGTTATTTCGTTTTTGGTGTTTTGCCCACGTTTTGACCCTTTCTGCCCCAGTATGCATATGGATCAGCAAGGAGGTAAATGCGACTTAAACTGATGAGAACCTGCTCCGAGAAACTGAACTGTATGTGTGCCGGGAGAGAGATAAGATGTGAGAGCTGACTTTCGTATTAATTTAAAGAAGTTAAAAGAAGTGGTAATACCTCTTGAAAACGTGAAAAAACATTTAAATGTAAAAAAAATTATAAACAAAAAAACTAAATTTTTTCATAATTTAAGAAAAATTTCTGTTCAAAAACCAATTGTTTATAAGATTTTTTAGCTGTTTTTCATTAACAAAGGTTTAAGTGTTAAATATTTTTAAAAAATCAACCTTGTAAGTATCATAGTTTTTTGAGATATATGTGAACTTAAACATCATAAAATTAACATGACCAAGATAGGGATGTCTCTTTCCCTTTAAATCAAATAGGTAAAGTTAATTGACCCTTTGGCCTAACTAATTCGAAGTGAAAACTATTATTTTTCCCCTCAGAACTATCTGTGGCGTTTTGCGCAGGGGACGCGCAGCTGTGGCGGGCGCTGTCGCAGGCCGGGGCGCCGGCGTGCCTGCTGCCCGGGGCCGGGGGCGAGGGGCGGCTGGCGGCGGCGGTGCGGGCGGCGGCGGCGGGGGCGGAGGCGCGGCGCCGGGGCGCGGGCGGGCCGCCGGAGCTCTTCCTGGCGGACGTGCGCTGCCCGCGCGCCCCCGCGCTCCTCATGCAGGTGGGCGGCGCCTCTGCACACGGACGTGCGTTTAGTTGACGTCAACTGCTATGGACATTAGTCCTGTTAGTGTGGGGGAAAAACAGACTAACCGGAAGACCGGTCGGGGCCTTAGAGCTTGTCCCGGCTGGGGCGGTGCCACGCTGTTGGGAGATACCTGGTTGACAGAAACCCCCGCTAGTCGGCAGTAGGTCGGCGCCGGATCTCGCCATCCAACGGGGGAAGATCACAGCTACATCCCGATGAAAAACCTGCACTACACTTACGGGACGAATGACCTCAGTAGACGCGCTTGGAATCACTAACAATTAATCAATCAATGTAGTGAATGTTTTCCTCTTGGGTGGAAGCAGTGAGATCTGTCGCCAACCTAAACGTCGACTTGCGGGAATTTCCTCCTCCAGGTATCTCCCCTTACGAAGTCCCCGACCTCAAGTTCTAAACTCCTCACATGCGTGGTAGCGAAGTTTGTGTAAGGGTAAGTGTGAATAAGTGAGGAGAGAGGATAGGACAAGGAAGAGGAAGAAAAGATCGCATGCAGACCGTAGCCGACTTCTTAGGGCACTGTTCGGAAATTCGCCTAGTATTTTTAGGAGAAACCACGGAATTGTTCCAGACAGAGGCTGGATTTATCGTAGCTATAAAGCTAATGTCGAAAATCCGCCACAACTGAGATTCGAATTGAGGACTTCCAGGTCCTTGCAAGACATCGGCAATGTTGACTCTGATGTACCTCAGACCATCTGACGGGTGGTGTATTCGTTAAGCTCAGTGTGCGCGGGAACGTTGCCGAAACCGACTCTCGTACGTGGCTAAGCTTCCCGCGTACTAGGGATGTTCTGGAAGCCTGAAAATGTGTGTTTGTGTCAATGGCGAAGCTTCAGTTGGTGTCACCCGGGGCAAAGCTAATGGTGTCACCCCCCCAAAATATCTATTACTGAATACTTCACACATTACATAATAAAAATATATTTTCACATGACATTTATTTATAATATATTAAAAAACTGCATTTAATTCGGAATAATTGAAATTTAATTTTTAAGTAAATAATCTAAAACGAAGTATAACTAATTAACAAGTGCATGTTTTTACAAAAATATTATTTTTAAATAAATCATTAAAATTATATAATTCTAATTATAAAATTTTCTAATTGGTGTCCCCTAAAATGGCGTCACTGGGAGCGACCCGCCCCCCTGCCCCCCACCTATTACGCCACTAGTTTTGTGTGTGTGTGTCTGTGTTTGGAATTGGAGATGGCCGTGCGCTGGTTGCGACGAAGTGAGGAGAACGCATCTAAACACGTGAGAAAATTAGTCAGGTTTTCATTATTTGACTGCAAAGTCTTCATCAATTTGATGTGAAAACTGATATCGATTCGCTAAGAAATATCAATATAAAATGTCTGAAAATTTTGTGAAAATACTTGTCTAATTGCAGGCAGATGAGTTAGGCCTGTTTGCTGATCCGTATCGTTGGTTGCTGCTCGACTTCGCTAATTACAGCGATGCAGAGAATGCTACGGAATATGAAGATGACCTTTGTTCAGTCGAAGAGGTTTGTATTTTCTTATGTCGTTCACTCATTTGTATTGGAAAATGTTTTCCCCTTTGACTATCCTGAGCGAATGATGGGTAACCAAGAGGTAATTTTGTGGAATTGTAAATTGTTTTATATTTTTAATGTTTAGTCTCCTATTTTTTATGGCTAATTAAAGATCAGTCTAGCACTGAACATGTTCTCTTTTAAAAAAATAATCTTAAAGAGTCTACGGTTACAAAAAAATTACTAAATGTACATTAAAACAGAAAAGTGAGATTCAGGTGATTCCGAAAATAGAACAAAAAATGAATTAAGACCTTTCTCATCGATGTTATAATCTCTCTCACAAATTTTAAGGTGAGAATACTACTCCACATTCAAAAATTCTTGTTTCCACACATCTGGTATGTAGAGACTAATAAAGGGAAGGAATAAAAGTCATTACGAGTCTATTACTTATTTTCTCAGTGCACTATCTCTGGGCAGGAAAGATGAGGATTGCTCAAGAACCTACCTTAAACTTGTGCTAAATCATTTTATTCAAATTTTTTAACAATCAAAATAAATACAATGAAATTCAATTGATTGTTTTACTCCACAATACAATTCTTTTTTCACTGATAGAAGATCAGTGAAAACTGATCTTCTATCAGTGAAAAAAGAATTGTATTCACATTGTAGGGTCAATGACAAAGGGTAAATTTCAAAAGAAGGGTCTCAACAGGGTAATTAATTAAGCAGAAAATTCATCAGTGCATAACATTTATGAAACTTAAAAAGAATCCCCCCAAAACATTTGTTTTTGATTAAGACACTGCTTCCCCCGGCACCCCTTTGCTCATTTACACATTTTAGGGGAACACAATATTAATCTTGTTCTAGTTTTCTCATAAATGAGCTGATTTCCTTGAAGCAAATGACTGCACTTCTGGATCACCTCACCTGCAACATACATTAAGAAAATTTAACTAGTTTAAGTACTAGTTTATCTCAAATGAGGTGTAGGGGAGGGAAAAGGTGGGACATAAAAGTTAGACTTCAAACCGAAAAAACTACATTTAATCATTCAACACAGTTTCATTGAACTGTTGAACTGCCTCCAATTAATTTATGATATGTTGCAAAATTTTGTTTTTCAATTACGTAAAAAAATTCAATATAGCATAAGTATGTTTTGAGATTCTTAATATTTATATTTGAGTGAAGTATTATTCATTTGGAGGAGGTAATACTTTTACTTGCTCGCCCTTACTCCGTAAGAAGAGAAAGTATTGTAATAGTGCGGCGGAGAAAGTTGAATTTTCGGCAGAAAAACTCCTATTGTAACACTGGAGGCACTGGTAACGAACAGTGGATTCATCACGTTCCTACTCATAGTAAATTACTTCCACAAACACGTGATGAAGCCAGAATTCATGTTTTGTGGGTTCTTGATGCATAGAAATTGATTAACGGCAAAACGCCTGTCTGTCTGTGGTCAACTCTAGCGAAAATCGTTCAGACGATTTTCTCCAAAAATACCATTCACCCATCGATCTGAACGAACATGAGACCCTGCGAGTTTGAAACGAATATTTTGGTTTTGAGGTACTTTACATGAAGGCTCAACATTTTCAAATTTTTCTAAAAAATGGCTCCTCCTTTTTTGTGTGTGTGTTAAATTTTGTGCTCGGATAACGTAGAAAACGCTTAAAAGATTTTTAATTTTCGTTGAACTTACTGAATTATCGAAAATTGCAAAAGGTATAAATTACCCAAGAAAGGATGTGCTCTTGTATGACCTAGTTTCTTTTTATATACATTCATTTGACTATTTGTGGGCAGAATTTGAACTGCTCTTCTGTCTTTGAGCGAGTATCTATTGGATTAATTCTCCATACTTGCAAACCGTCTAGTTGTTGAAATCTCCTTATTTTTTGCGCATTTATTGTTGAAGTTCGATGATACTAAACTACAGCAACAAATGTAATTCTGCTTCCAGAGGAAGGCGATTTTAAAGATCATTAATAAATTCATTAAATTTCATTATCAAGGATGTCCCTCCAATGCCCTGTTACGAAACCATTTCGTCCATTAGAAATGGATCACAATTCACGTTTAAGTAGGTAAAAGCTTTCACAGTTTAAACAGAAACAACTATGTTATATTTATACGTTTAATGGCTACTATGTGATCGGTTTCTAGGTTTGGAAAGTACTGTGATCTACGACAACAAACACATCAAATTAGTTATAACTCTCCAAAACTATTATGAAAATTATCGTAATATTACCAATGTAAATTGTAAATTCACTTTATTCACAAAACATTTATAATTTCTCTTCAATGAAAAGAACTGAGTCATTTTAATCCCCGAATTCCTGCTTTGTTTACAAATGTAAAATCTGTCATTTACAAGAAACTCTTATACCATTCTTTGATATCATTTTCTGTTTTACTCCAAACATACATAGTATTCTCTTGCTCTCTCGGCCGTGGTCTTCCTCTTATTTCACAAAAAGTTCCAGCCATTCTCTACAGCTTCCCATATGGTTTTGCATTAACTATAATATATTAAAATATTGGTTTAAATTGTAATTTTCCGGAGCATATAATTGCAATGGTGGTTTGTGAGCGTTCCACGGTTGAATCTATTTCATGAGGGATGAATGATGATGAGAAAGAATGATCGTAGAGGAATAATGACATGTCGGCAATCTAAGTTCAAAAGAACGTACGTCCAAATAGATTACTACTTTTCCGGTAGGGAAAAAAATGAACAAAAACATGTGTCATTTGGATATTTCTTTATTCCGTGTATTTGATCCACTGGTAACACGACAATTTGCCACCGGATGGGAGCCATAAAATCCAAGATATAGTGCGAAATAAGTGATGCTACAACATAATTTCTCGCATTATTTGTAACTTTTGGAATTTTCAAACATGGAGAAAGTTCAATAAAAGTAGAAATTGTGCCGTTTTTATAAGCGAAAATTGATGTATTTGGGAGAAATAATAAAGAAAAAATGTCAAACTATTTTTAAGAAAATATTGAAATATCCTAGAGGTTTCATTTAAAATACCCCCAAAATCAAAATATCCGCTTCAAACTCAAGGGCCTTCGACATCAGCCAGATCTATCTGAAATATGGATTCTTGTTCAGAGACCGACGGAAGGACAGTAACGAAACGGATGGACGTTATACCGTTAACCAATGTTATACCAATGTTTCGGTGTCACGAATTCTGTGGTCACAGGGTAAAAGTTAAGTAAAAAATCTTAGTTTGGAGAAAACAAGGGTTAGATTATTGAGCAAACGCTTTTTCCTAAGCTCAACGCTATTTCCCAACGCATTTTTGTCGATAAGGAGGCAACATTTGAATTCGGTCGTTTTACTAAAATAAAATATAGATACTTGCAGTTTCAGTACTTACCCCTATTTCGCCAAAAATTGACTTAAGAACTTTTAGCCCGTGACCACAGAATTATTCATTTTTCAGGTAGAAGGAGTCGGTATCATGGACATACAAAACGAGTTTTTCTCGCGAAAAATTACTACTATTTACTGCAGCACTACAATACCTTCTCTAATTAGACTACGAAGTAGTATGCGATAAAGTAAAACGTAACATTTTTGACACACATATTTTCCTCAATGGTACGGAAATTATTGGTACCGTGTGTTGATATGCTCCGCCTTTGATGACTCGCCTCGCACAACCAGATGCCCTGCGCGTGTGCGCAGGCGGCGGCGGCGGCGGCCGCTGCGGACGCCGAGGCGGCCGAGCTGGAGGCCCGGCTGGGGCTGCGCGGGGCGCTCGTCGACTCGCAAGTACGTCCCGCGTCAGGCCAACATCTACAAGAGAAAATCAAAGGGTTTGAGAAAAGAGCACAAGCTCAGAGGACTAGTTGAACGGGTCAAGGGATGCAGTGAGGGTGAAACTTGGGTCTAAGACAGTGTTGTCCAACTTAGAAGGGCTTATGGGACATATATTAAATTCTAGTTAAGCCGCGGGCCGCACATGGTGTTTACTCTAACTAAAGAGATTACACTGAAACAAATATTTGGTCAGTCTCTCGTCAGACGCAGAGCCGAGCGGACGTGTTTTCCTAAGCGCTCTACCTGCTGCAGGATGGTGTCGACGGAGCAGTGGCGAGCGGCTATCGGCCGATGGGTCAGGGGCTGCTTGCCGCGCGGTGGCGGAGCCCGGGGGAGTGCGCAGGGGCTGGGGCTCCTTGCGAGCGTGCTGGGCGCGGCGGTGGTGGCGGTGCTATTGGCGATCGGTGGGGTGGAGCTGAATCCCGGCCCTCCTACTAACGGCGATATCATCGACACTATCAATAGAAACCACAGGGAAATGATTGACAGGATCGATGTTTTGCAGGCCAGGGTCGCATCGGCAGAGGGTACGGTGCAGTCGCTGCAGACAGCGAACGAGCGGCTGGCGCGCAAGGTTGATTACCTTGAGAACCAGTCGCGACGCAACAATGTCATTGTTACTGGCATCCCGGAGCAGCAGAACGAGTCGTGGGCGGATTCGGAAAGGTGCATTCTGGGTCTAGCAGAGCAGCTGGGTGTCAGGCTGGAGCTACACGACATCGAGCGCGCGCACAGGACCGGACGACGGCGCCACGGACAGCCACGCATGATTGTGGCCAAGCTGGCGTCATTCAGGAAGCGGGAGGAGCTGCTGCGTGCAGCCCGGGAGTATCTCTCCCGGAATTCTAGTGTGCGCGTCCGTGAGGACTTGAGTTGGGCAGTGCGGCAAACGCGTAAGGCGTTGATACCTTTCTTGCAGGAGGCGAAAGCTAGCGGAAGGCAGGCGTCGATTCGTTTCGACAAGCTTGTCGTGTCGGGGCGTAGCTTCGTCCTAGGCGAGCTGTCGGCCCGTCCGCGGGCGTGGGAGGGGGTGGAGCGGCGGGGTCCCGTGGGCTCGGCGAGGGGGCAGAACCCCAGGAGGGCAGACGCCCCCGCCGCGCTAGCGGGCGCCTCTGCGCGGCCTTCCCGGCCCGCGCCGGCGGCCGTGACCGCGGCCGCGCCCGCGGCGGCGCCCCGTTCTGGGGTGGTACGGGGGACTGCTGACCCCGCGGCTCCGCAGGAGAGACGTCCTCGCTCGCGGTCGCGCCGGAGGTCTCGTTCGCGATCCCGGCGGAGCTCGCGGAACTCGGCGAGTCCCGGTCGGTTCGCGGCGGACAGCTTGGAGCGGCCGTACACGAGGGCGATGGCTGCTTCAAACATCTCGCAGCAGCAGGAAACCCGCGGTGAGTCGGAATCCAATAGTTCGCCGAATAGGCAAGAATAGGTCATAAGGATAGGATGTTGGAACATCAAAGGTCTAGGCTCTAAGCTCGAAAATCATGACTTTCTGAGCTACGTAAATACGTTTGACATAATAGGTCTAGTTGAAACTTGGTGGAAGGAAGGTGAAATTTTAAATGTACCTGGTTTTTCAGCCGTATGCAAAAACAAAAAACGCAGAGGTGAAAGAGGCCGGTATCCGGGCGGTGTTGCGTGCCTATTTCGCGCTAGGTTAATGCATTTTATTAAGGAAATTCCTACAAATTAAGACAATTTTCTATGTATTAGACTAGTAATGCAAAATGCGGACATTTCGCTGGTATTTATTTACCGGCACCCACAGGGCTCCCGTTATTTCTCTCCCGTAGCATTCGGCGAAATCAATGATTTCATAGACACGTTGAAGCAGAGGTATCCGAATACTGACTTACTAGTGTTAGGTGATATGAATGCTCGAATTGGCAATGAGCAGGAAGTGTTCTCGGACTTCGATCGGCAAGACGCGAGAGCGATTACGAGAAAAAGCAAAGACCCAGTCTTCAATAACGAGGGGCAGGAATTGTTGGAATTATGCGACAGATTTAATCTCGAATTATTAAACGGTAACCATGGACAGGATACAGAAGGGGAACTCACGTTTATTAGTGGAAATGGGGGTAGTGTAATAGATTATGCTCTGTTGTCTCGTGAAATAATAAGCAATTTATTAGATTTTGTGATCGAGTTACGGGCTGAATCCGACCATTTGCCTGTGTGCGTACATTTAGCGGTAAGCGCCACTGAACAGATATCGACAGAGGTGCGCGCGGGAGCAACGGACTTGGCATTAGCAAGAAAACGGTTTACCTGGAAAGAGGATAGGCGGCAGGAATTTGAGGAGGCTATTCTTAACTCGGCGGGGTGGGCGCGAGAGCTGCGGTCGCCTGAGCAGCAAACAAAGGATTTAGAAGGGCGGCTGTTCAGCGCAGGAAGAGGCATGCGAAAGTGGGGGGCAGGAGGAAGGGTACTGACCCAAGGGTGGTTTAGCGAGGAGTGTCGCGAAAGCAGGCGTGAAGCAATATTAGCCTTAAGGAAGTATAGAAGCGTGGGAACAGGTGAAGCGAGAAATGCCTACTTGGTATTACGCAGGCAGTACGAGGCTACAATTAAGAAATCGAAGAAATCTTGGCAGGAAAGGGAGGCAGCAAGAATAGAAGCTATTGTAAAGAACGATCTAAGTAAATCAATCTGGGACGTTATCAGATCTCTGCGTAGTAATATAAATGCACGTAATGAAATTTCAGCAGACGCGTGGGTGCAGTATTTTTCACGAACGCTCGCAATAGCTGACATTGAAAGAGGGGCAAATATATTCACTGAACGGGTAGTGCCTGAATTAGATGAACCGTTAACGTGGAATGAAGTGAATAAAGGAATTTTAGCCACGAACACTAGAAAAGCTTGCGGCGCGGATGGCATTCCGACAAAATTTATTTCGGAGTTGTGGAACTTAGATCCGGAGAGTATTTTGAATCTGTTTAATAGCATTCTTGATACCGGGTCGTATCCAGAAACTTGGAGTACAGCTATTCTCCAACCTATTTATAAAAATAAGGGCGATACGAGTTGCCCAGATAATTATCGTGGCATTAGTATTTTACCAGCGCTAAGTAAATTGTTCTGTAAAATTCTTAACGTTCGACTGAGCGACTGGGCGGAAAAGTATAGAAAAATTTCAAAAATGCAAGCAGGTTTTAGGAAAGGCTACGCGACCACCGACAATATCTTTGTGTTAGATACACTAGTAAAACAGGCGCTTTCACGTAAACGAGGCCATTTATATTGCAGTTTTGTGGATTTCGAAAAGGCGTTTGATTCAATCAACAGAGAATCGTTATGGCGAAAACTAAATGAACTAGGCATCTCAAGTAAAGTTTTAACGGTGTTACAGAGTATGTACAGAGAAGTAAATTTCTGCGTTAAGTGCGGTGACGGAAGTACAACGCAAAAAATAAAATCAACAGTAGGGGTAAGACAGGGTTGTCCCTCTTTCACCTCTGTTGTTTATCTTGTATATAAATGATTTATTGACATGGGTACAGGAAACCGACACATCTGCACCGGCAATTGATGGCCTGAAAATTCCCGGATTACTTTATGCGGACGATTTAGTTCTATGCTCAGAAACGATTGAGGGATTACAGTCGAGTTTAAACACCCTAGAAAGATATAGTGTCGAATGGGGACTAAAAGTAAATATTCAAAAAACGAAAATTGTTGTCTTCAAGAATGGGTTTATTTGGGAGTAACAAAGAGAAATGGTATTACGCACAGGAGGAACTCGACCGTGTTAAAACTTTTACTTATCTTGGTGCAAAATTCTCTATGAACGGGGGATGGAACAAACACATAGTTGCGGCTCATAGTAAAGGAAGAATTGCTCTCAAAGAAATCGGTTGCGTAATGCGTAGAGTACCGGAATTGCCTTTAAAGGTGTGCGACACAATGTTTAAATCGCTAGTGCTCCCAGCAATGAATTACGGGGCGGAAATCTGGGGAGTGGACAGAATAGACAGATTAGAAAGCATCGAAACAGATTATTATAAATTAATTCTCGGAGTCTCTAGATTCGCAGCTAATGCCGGCGTCTTAAGAGAAGTAGGTAGTGTAGGAATTTGGAATGATTTAAAAATGAAAGCCATTAAGTTTTGGATTAGATTAGCAAGTGAAGAGTCGGACACGCTTATTCGCAGGTGCTTTAGAGCGCAACTACAGGAAAACGATCAGCGCTATTGGGCGTACAAAGTGAAACGGGTACTAGAACACGCAGGTTTGGGAGACGTTTCTCCTGAAATGATTGAGAATAGGGGAACACGGGAGATAGAACAGTTAATTTCAGATCGACTTTCGGATATTAAAAGGCAAGATATTTTGGCAGCATCGGCAGAAAAATGTTCGTTAGTGGTACAAATTCACACGAGTCCTGTATGGGGATGCGAAAGTTACGTACACACACTTAAAAGGGATGCAAGAGGGGGATACGCTTGGTTTAGGGTAGGAGGGTGGATGCAACGTAGAATGAAGGATTCGAACGACAATGGAATCTGTGTACTTTGCGGTGATAGAGAAGATTGGATCCACATCCTGTTAAATTGCTGCGCTACAGAAACTTGGAGAGGAAAATGGATGGGAATGGGGAACTATTGCTTCCAATTCAGAAACATAACGCTCGCTCAAAACATATTAGCTGATAATAGATCTCACTTCATGAAAGAATTAGGAACATTTTTAGGAAAGGTTCGAACTGTCAGGGAAACGGTAATCAGGGAATGGGAAAACAGCACTGGTTAGTAGTACGAGCGGAGCCTAGACCGGAGATGAAATAATTAATTCAATAAGCAAGAGATAATTAAGTTAACTAGAAAGGTAATCAGTAATGCTAATCATGAATAATAAGTAGTAAGTTAGTAATAATTAAATTCGTCAGTATGCGATAATTAAGTTAATTAGTAGAAAATTGTTCGAAGAGGCGGTGGTGCGGGCGATCTTCTGTGGCGGTGTTTGATTTCAGAAGCGGGGAGGCCAAAGACTGGATGGAGAAGATGCCCACGCCAGGAAATAAATAAATAGTTTAGGAAATAAAATCTAGTAGTTTAGCATGTACTCGTCTTCTGACGGCAGGTTTTTCCCCTTCAGGGGTTTTTTCCTCAGCCGTACCTTATGGTCTCCTTTCCGCGGCTTTGATGCGATGAAGAGACCATTAGGGGTGAATGCCAGAATTCGAAAGGTTAGAATGCGGTAGGATGTAGGTATTGTAATGGCTTAAAGGCCTTCAGCCTAGCCACATAGCTAAAAGAACTGAAATTTTGTATAAATTGTTATAATTACCTATTAAATAAATAAAAATAACAAATATTTACGACTTTTATTCAACATAATTAATGATTAATGTACATACAAAAAGAAAATCAATACATCGTTAAATAAAAATAAGATGAATTATGTAATTGTATTGTATTTGGTTGGTATAATACATTTTTTCAAAGTAGTCCCGGGCCTCATAAAAAGATTCGGCGGGCTGCATGCGACCCGCGGGCCGCCACTTGGACAGCCCTGGTCTAAGAGGCCAGGGGTCGGCGCTAGGTTGGGTCAAAAAACGCGTCTGGCCCCCTGTAGAGTCCGCATTGCAAGGTGCCCCTCGAGTCGTGGTCAGTGTTCCAGTAGTTAAAACAGAATGGCGAAAAACAATGCATTGGGAGACCCCAAAGAGCGTTTTCGGAGAAAAGCAAGAAGGTACTGGAAAATGAATAACCATTTCAGCGTTGCACTTCAATTCTCTTAATAAGAATAAATTAATGTTAAATTGATAGTGGGTGACGCTAAAATAATTATTAATTTTCCTTAATTAAAAATCGGTTCCTTTCCCTTCACATGCCCGTTGGCGAGTCCTACTGAAATATTTTGAAACAATTGTTGACCGGAGCTATCGTGCGCACGTGGTGGTGGCGCAGATGGTGCGGGCCTATTGCTGACCAGAGCTGTCGTGTGCAGGTGGAAGTGGCACAGATGGTGCTGGCCTATTATTGACCAGAGCTGTCGTGTGGAGGTGGAAGTGGCGCAGATGGTGCGGGCCTATTATTGACCAGAGCTGTCGTGTGCAGGTAGAAGTGGCGCAGATGGTGCTGGCCTATTGTTGACCAGAGCTGTCGTGCGCAGGTGGTGGTGGCGCAGATGGTGCTGGCCTATAGTTGACTAGAGCTGTCGTGTGCAGGCGGTGGTGGCGCAGATGGTGCTGGCCTATTGTTGACCAGAGCTGTCGTGCGCAGGTGGTGGTGGCGCAGATGGTGCTGGCCTATAGTTGACCAGAGCTGTCGTGCGCAGGTGGTGGTGGCGCAGATGGTGCTGCCCTATTGTTGACCAGAGCTGTCGTGCGCAGGTGGTGGTGGCGCAGATGGTGCGCCGGGGCGGGGGCGGGGCGCGGCTGCTGGAGGTGCACCGGCGTGCGCCGTCGGAGGCGCTGCAGGGGGCGGCGGTGGGAGCGTGGCGCGGGCGCGGGCGTGGCGTGGGCGGGGCCGCGGGCGGGGCGTGTGCTGGCGCGCCGCCCCCGCGCTCTCCGCGCGCCGCAGCGACCTGCGCGGCCTCGCGCTCAAGTCCGCCATGGTGGTCACCGACCGCGCCACCCTGCGCCACCTCGACGACGGCGTCGACAAGCACATCGACACCATCACCAAGGTCGACTACGTGCTCGTGGGGCTCGTCGGCCACATGATGAACGCCAGGTGAGCGGAGCTCGGCCACGCCCGACCGCATGACTTGAATTTGTACTAGATTTGTGAATGAGGCTTCTTTAGAGTTCTCTGATTGGTCAGCGATGGCGGCGCCGGAAACTCAAGTGTCAGCTGATAACTCGTTCCGACCTCTTGAAACGCTGCACTTGTGAGAACGTGCTTGTTTGTTTTGTTTGTCAAGATTTGTTGATGTACAAATGAGTTTGGAGCTGAATTTTGCCGTAATAAACATAATGATTAGGCAAAGATTAGGCCCTAAATATGAATTGTCTGATTATAACATGTAGTTATTTCAATGATTGTAATTTTACAGATATTTTTTCTCAAAATTAATATTTTGATTGAGAGAATCTGTCATTTTGTTACCAAAGTGAAGCAAACTCTAAAGAAGCTTCATTCACAAGTCTAGTGCAAATTCAAAACATGCCGCCCAGCCGCCGCTTGGCAACCTGCTTGTTACATACTGTTACTGATGGTATATCTGCAGCAACTATTCCACTCGTAAAATTCAAACAGTGTTTAAATATACATGCAAAATACCCCAATCAAAGCGATGTATCTCAAAAAGTGTATCGCTTTTTCTATCCTATTTTTCTTACCACTTCTCCCTCCTGGCTAATCATAAACTCTGATTCATCTATTTTAGGAGGTGGTATATATCGATCACTATGTCGATGTCCAATAAACCGCCTATGTCCTATAACATAACCTCGTTGATTTTAACATAATTTCAATATTTGGCGCTGTTTGGGACTCTGATGAAAATAATTTCATTCGTGGAGTAGTCATATTAAATACCACTCGTGCTTTGGAAATTCTCAGATAAATCCCTCCTCGCTCGCTCGCTTCACGAGGAGGGATTTATCGATAATTTCCAAAGAAATCGTGGTATTACCTACGAAAATGTCTATACTTGCCCACAAACACTTCACTTTATTCACAAAACAAACTCACTTTTCACTTAGAGTTTCTTATGCAGTAAGACCTTTTCTAGACTCCTGTCCTGGCCAGTGCTTCCATCTGAGCTTGTCGTTCCCCATTACAAACGAGGTCGTGGCTGTGACTACCCATCTTTCAACAAAAATAATTTTAATACTTACTAACAAAGAAAACAGAGGATGTCCCGAATCACAAAGTACACAGTAAGGAATCTCCCCGATATGCATGTAAAAAAATCCACTTATAAGAAACCATATAGTATTTCTGGAGTCTTATGTAAATGTTGCCATTACGTCCAACATGTATGAATTTCCCGGACTTGGGCAAAAAATTGTTTCTCGATAATTTTTTCCTTACATGTAATGTGATAAAATAATGATGAATTATTTTACTTAATTTAATTTAATTTGCTAGCTCAGTTTTTTGGTTCTCTACGATGACACCACGCTTACCTGCAGGCTGGTTGTCACCGGGTTGCCCTCTATACAGAGAAGCCTGGAAGTCTGAAATAATTTATATTACGAGGAATTGCATATAACTTGGCACAACAATAATTTTATTTATTGAAAATTGATTTGAATTTTAGGGTAACAATACAAAATCTGTTGAGTTTTAGCATGCATTTGGTTAACACGGTACCGAATTGTCTGGCGTTGTGAAACGAAGCCCCGCAGTTCGTAGCACCCTTGGATTCCGCCCCGAAAATCCCTCTTCGCGCCGGTCGTCGCCGAAGTCGTCTGCTTCTCTCTTGATGACTTACTTCTTGCACTATTGTTCCAAATTCGATTCCCCCTATTCACGGCGATGTCCTACTTAAATTACTCAAGACTACCTTCGCGCCGCTACCACCACGATGCCAGTCAACAACCAAAACTCTCTAGTCCAGAGCCCCCTCCTGCATGTCAACAAACATTCGTTACCTAGTAACCGCGACCGTCCAGATTAAAGCGCGGTGTTTGTTTTTCTTGTAATATTCTGTATATTACAGTAATATAAGTCGAAAGGACAAACATTTCCACGCAGTAAGAGTTTGGTTTTACAGTTTTTACTTTTTCGCCTTATTTCGCACGGAGTATTGTACAATGTGCCGGAAAACAGCGATTTTTCGGTGGAAAAACTTTTCGCCTGCTAACGGAAAGTGGATAAATCTTGTTCCTTTACATGTAGTAAAGTACATTTACAACTCATTTTGTAGTCAGAATCTCTTTTGTAGGACTAAGACAGCGAAAAATCGATTGACGTCAACACTCTGTCTGTCAACTCTAGCGCTGAACCATTCAGACGATTTTTTCCAAAATTGAGAATTCCCAATCGATTTGAACGAACTCGAAAAACTGCGAGTTTTAAACGCACAGTTGATGTTACGGTAGTCATATTGCGACATTCATGGAAGGCGCCCCGAAGAAAGACGAAAAACGACCGAAAAGTTGGCCACTGTGCCTAAGATACGGCTTCTTCCAGAATCTATTGACTCCTGACAAGGAAGCTGCGGTTGTCAACTTACAATGTAACAATATTGTTTTTCTCGTTAACGATAATCCGATAAATTGAAGTTTGAGAAAATACATAATTATTAACAAAACATTAAAGAAAAATTGCTAATCCAAAAATTTGCTGAGTTGCATAGTTACTACACACAATATACGAGTTTAGTCTTAAAGAGTATTTCCCTTACTCAACATGATTTCGAAATGAAAGACATATTCTACGGCCAAATGTCTCAAGAAGCTCTATCGACCTTAGCAATCTACAGGGGTATTCGTTCATTCAGCATCCAGCACACGGTGTTGGACACGTGGGGCTACAACACCAATGGCTCGTGGAGCGGCATGGTGGGGTACCTGCAGCGCGGCCAGGCGGAGATAGGCGGCACCGGCCTCTTCTTCACCACCGACCGCATCCCCATCATCGACTACATCGCCATGACCACGCCCACGGGGTGAGTGTGGAGCGGACACCTGCAATGAGAAGCACGGAACAATTACATGTTTATGCAGTGTTTCTATGCTTCTTAATGCAAATTTTTGCTTAGAAATCAATTTTTCAAACCAACTTTTGAGTGCTTACTGCGGCTCAACCATTCGGAATATCCACGTAGTTTATTAGACAAAATATGCTTAGAATTGTCTTAAGAGCTTATTTTCGAAGTTTCGACGTTTCCTCCCCAGACACTCCGTATAATACGAGACGTCTGTGAAGGTTTCGAGGGCCGATCCAAAAGTCAATTATAATCCATGGTTATACAGGGTTTGTCCGGAAAGCAATGTCAATGACTTCAGAACAAAGAAATTATTGATCGGATTGGTACAATCTCTTAATACTCTTCAAAGTACATCCCTCCTACATCGATACACCACTGTCAGTGCGATTGCCATGCGTCAAAGTGCGCGAAAGTCCCTTTCCGGGATGCCCTTCAAGACGCGCGTTCTAGTCGCCTTAATGTTGTCGATCGACCCGATATGCTTCTTTTCGTCGGAGTTTTCAGTTGTGGGAATAAAAAAAGGTCTTGGGGGGCGACGTCCAGGCTGTAGGGCGGTTGTGGGATTGTTGTGACGCCTGTCTTGGACAGGTAGTCGCTTAGAAGAAAACTAGTGTGCGGGGGTGCATTGTCGTGACGCTTCCTGTCCTTGGCGATGTTGAGTCCCAGATTCCCTTGGACCCGAAGTTGATGTGCTTGGTGATACGAATTCGTGATGGACGATCCCGCGGATATCGAAAAACACAATCTGCATTGATTTGATTTTTGATTTAGGCTTCCTGGCCTTTTTGGGGGCGAGGGGACGTTGACGTGTGCCACTCGGCACTTTACCTTTTCGTCCTTCGTCGTTGATGTCTTCTCGACCTACTGTAAAGGCCTTGGCAGTCTTCAGCATTGGAACAGTCCTCAGAAGCAGTCTTGCCGACTTTAACACAAAACTTGTTAGCCATGCGTTTCTCGACGGATTGTTGCATTTCGAACTCTGACGCGTCACGAAAATGACTCTCACGAAAAATGCTGTCCTAACCCTGCGGCAGCTCGCAGGCAACTGGCGTGAAGACGACTTCGTTCCCGGAGCCCCCCCCCCACCATTCCCGCGCTAGCGGAGCGAGCTGGCACGTACAGAAGCGGCGGAAAAAAAATCATTGACATTACTTTCCGGACAAACCTTGTATTATGCTGTCTTACGATAACGACTATTAAGAAATTTCTAACATAGATGCGAGGTTAATATAATACGAGACGTGTGCGGATGCTTTGAGGTCGGCGTTCATCTTCCGCGAGCCGCCGCTGTCGTACGTGAGCAACCTGTTCACGCTGCCGTTCGAGGGCGGCGTGTGGGCGGCGAGCACGGCGCTGCTGGCGCTGACGGGCGCGCTGCTGCTGGCGGCCGCCGCCTGGGAGGACGCCGTCGAGCCGCCCGACGCCGCGCGCCTGCCCGCGCGCTGGGACGACGTCACCATCCTCACCCTCGGCGCCGTCTGCCAGCAGGGTCAGCACGCTCAAAGCAACCGATAGTGCAAGGAGTGCCTCTGGCCGGAAGGTCCAGTTCAGCCGTGGTCTGGAGGAGAATTGTAGCGGCCGGCTGCTCTCATCGGTAGCTTTCCGTGGTTTCTCCGATCAACACCAGGCGAATGCCGGAGCAGTACCCTAACAAACGGGCCACGGACCGCGCGCGATATGTCCTTCCTCTTCCTTGTCCTATCCTTTCCTCTTACACACACACACTAACATGCACTACCTTACCACATGCCGTGAGACCAGTCGGAGGCATACAGCTTCTTATGGATGGAACGATGCCCCTTTGGTCAGAGATACCTGTCTGGGAAAACCCCCGCTAACTGACGTGTATATGTTGGCACCAGAACTCACCATCCTGCAGAAGGAGATCATCGATATCTCCCGAGAAAAACACACACACACCTCCGGCAGTAATGACCTTGACAGTTGACGCGCCCGGAAACACGAAACAATCAATATAAGGAAGGCTTTTCCCCCGAGAGGTGGTGGTGTTCCTCCCGCACTGGATGGTGAAACCAGGCGCGACCTATGGCTAGGGGTGAGAGTTTCCTCCTTCGGGAATCTCCCACGGCGGGACGCCGCCCAGTAGGGGCCCTAAAAGGCTGATTTACATTTACCAATACTGGTGTGCCAGGTAAGGCTTTGCCAGCACCTAGACAGCGCTAGCACTCTGTGCGCCTGGCAATAGTTGTTTACACAATGCTAGTAATGGCATGCAAGATGAGATATATTATGTATACTATTTGCGCCTTGCTGCTGATAGTATTCGGCGCTCAAACAACATTGTGCAAAGCAAATGTTCCGTGAACATTTTATCCTATTCACGTAATCTGCCTTGGAGGAAGTTATCTATCCCCATTTTATTCGCAACTGCCAGAAATGCGGCATTTCTGGCCTCGCGGTTCTGGTAAAAAAATATCCACAAATGTTCCGATACTCTAAACACACCAGTCAAACTTGTCAGTTTTGTTCTTCCGTATTCAAGAGAACTTCTGCTTCTCAACCACTTTTATAAATATAATAATAAGAAGAAGAAGAAGCTTACGTTGATTACCGTGCAAGTATAAAGCAGTGTACGCACGTGTTGAGACCCGGGGATCGCCGAGGTGATACCCTGGAGGTGGGGGAGAGGGTGAGCATGCCAGTAAACCAAACATTCTTGTTCAGCTGGCATCGCCAGTGACTGGCGCGAAGGTCCTGCTAGTCACTTGCAACAAGGCGTTTACACGTTGCCAGTCTCCACTAGCAACCGGGTAGGCCGGTTGCCAATCCGCTAGGCACCGGGGTAAATCAACCTTAACAACCTTAACGGACACAAGAATTCACGATGTCCATGGCTCGTTTGTTAAAGTAGAAATTCCGGCATTCGCCTGGTATTGATAATAAACGAAAAGCTACCGATCAGAACATCACATTATACTCCAGACAGTGGCTAAATGCGACCTAGCTACAAAGGTAGAGTTGGAAATCCGCCACCGTCGGGACTCCCGGGCAGTGGTTGCTGTAGAGAAGGCGCCCTCTAAGCCGATCTCTGCCTTAAGTTACCGAAGTCCTCATTTATAAAGACGTATCCTGATTTTTGGACCCAGTCTTCACTATCAGGATTTGTATTCAATAACTTGTGATTTTTCAACGCGAATAATCTATAGACTCTTTAAAATTCCTGTCATACCTGGAAGATAAATATTAATGTACATACATTCTCCAGTGTAAATCTCAATGCTGTAGATCAAATCGTTTAGGGAGCTAGACTTTGTCGAAGTTGTCCAAATTTTGGAATTCTTTGAAATCCTCGATTTTCAGAAAAACGCCTCTCAGGGCACATTTATCGTCCGAATGAAGGACATGATGGAATTTTCTGATATATTAAATTTTGAAACAGGATTTTGCTTCGTGTATCGAATTCCTTTTCCGCCAATTGTTTGGGTAAATAAATAGAAAAAAATCAACGACCCCCGAGCTGATGAATTTGGCGATTTTCGACATAAACTGGGTTTTTCCTCAACACCTGTGCTCAAGCCTGAAATTTAACGGCGAGTACACTGGTGATAAGCAATATTTCCAACAGATGGTTTGTTTTCAGAAATTCGCGAATAACAAGTAAAAACCTTAATTTTCCTCAATAATGTGCTCTAGGAAGTTGCCAAGTTTAGCCGGTTCTTATAAATTAAATTGTGTGTCATACCTGCAAGATAAACAGTAATGTACACAATACAATCTCCAGTTTAAATCTCAGTGCTATAGCTCAAATAGTTTAAGAGATAGAGCGCGATCAAGTTGACCATATTTTGGTTTATATGAAACACACGATTTTCGGAAAAAACGCATCTCAGGGCACGTTCTTATCGTTCGAATGCGGCAATTGATGGCATTATCTGAAACTAGTATATTCAATTTTGATAGAGGATTTTGCTTCCTGTATCCAAATATTTTTCCTTAGTTTTGGAGGTATAGACATTTTTGCCAATTCTTTTGGCAAAATAAATAAAACTAAAATAGCGAAAATTGAAGGAATCCTATTAAATTGGGAGATTTTCTACATGAGCCCGATTCTTTTCAAAACCATGTGCCCTGGCCTGAAATTTATTGGCGAATACACTGGTGAGAAGCATATTTCCAACACATGTTTCGTTTCCCAGAAATTTGCGAATACCGTATGTAAAAAACTTAATTTTCCTAAAAGATGTACTCTGGGAAGTCGCGATGTTTAACCGGTTTTTATAAATTAAATTAATTTAATTTAAATATTTTTAAAATATAGAATATACAAAAATTAAAATTTCGTTAGAGAGAAAGTGATATTACGACTGAAACAATGTTTCTAAATATACGAGCAATAATATGTCCTTTCCTTACATTTACGGTGAATATTGAATCAGAGATAAAAAGAAACCATAATAATAAAGCTGCAACAGTCATTATAGTCAAGTATTAACATATAAATTGGTCTCTCGTGAGGAGTAGTTTAAAAACGTACCTGTACGTCATAAAAACGTGTTGACTTATATTATTATCATTATTACTAGTAGTAGTAGCTTAGTACAAGTTGAAGCAACTTGCTGAATGACACTGTACAAGGCATTTGGATGATGTTGGCTGTCCAGGTGACGCCGCGTCGAAGGCTGTGTTTCCTACGTTTCGACCATCTTATCGTGGTCTTCCTCAGGGCTGGTCTGCGCCAAGGAGGAAGACCACGATAAGATGGTCGAAACGCAGGCAACACAGCCTTCGAAGCGGCGTCACCTCGACAGCCAAGATCATCCACATGACTCCGGCCGCGGAAGCCTACGACTTTTTTTTTCTTTCAATTTTCCCCTCTCCAGTTGCCCTGGAGAGGCGGGAGTTTATTCAAGTTTTGGGGTTACAAAGAATTCCCGCCTTTATGGTTTGTGGAATTAGTGTAGGGCATTTATGATAAATATACTAACTAATCCTAATATTACAACTATTTACAAGTGTCTCTTTGGGCTCTTTGAGTTTTAAACATTAATTAATTTATGATATAGTTAGCAAGTTCTTGAGATTGTTCATGTTTTCTTCTTATTTCACTAATGTATTCATTCACGCTCGCATTTACCCTTCAGCTATATGTACAAACACATTCACACATTCATACACATTGCACTATTTACACTATATACACCTACGACTATATTCAGCCTCCGACTTCACTGTACAAGGCAGATTATATAATCCGAAGACGTTGGACCCCAACGTACAACGCGGTGCATTTGCGCGCTTTTGCCCGAAGGCTCGCCATCCGAGTCGCGGCGCGTGCCGGGGCGCATCGTGAGCTTCATGCTGTTCGTGCTCGTCATGTGCCTCTACACGTCCTACTCGGCCAACATCGTGGCGCTGCTGCAGTCCTCCACGCACTCCATCCGCTCGCTCTCCGACCTGCTCAACAGCCGCCTCGACGTCGGCGTCTGGGACATCGTCTACAACCGACACTACTTCATGGTGAGAGAGTGCCCGGAAATAGAGCTAGCGTACCCGTGCGAGAACTCTCGCTTACTGTATGTGAATTTAGGTGTTTAGATTTGAGTATTACTGTTGAATCACTGAATTTATGGCTCGTTGCTACCAAAACTGCATTCTCCCGAATAATTAATAACAAAATTTACATCAAATCCTGATTTGGTTCAGATATTAAAATTATTGTTTTACGTTTCCACGGTGCTAGAATATTATATCTAACAAGCTGTCCAGGGCCCGGGCTATCGGGACTTCTTTAGAGAAAAGTAAGAATAGGAAGTACACATGTTTCGTTTGGTAAAGGACAGTATTGGGTTAAGCCAAGAGCACTTTACACTTCTTTTTGTTCTTCTTTCCCTTCAGAGCTGACGGACGATAGAAATAGCTAAGCAATTGCTGAATTCGACCAAGAATCTAGCTTGTGTAGTAAATCGGCCACCGACGGGATTTGAACCGTAGGACCTCCCGGTAAAAGGAGCTGCAGAGATAGCGGCAATGCAAGCTCCGAGATAAATTCACCGGCAAAGGTGGTTCAGGGCATCAACTGGTCACTGCAATGCCACTGACCGGGAGCTTCTAGGACTAGAGTCCTGACGGTGGCAGGATTTTTTACTCTTGCTGCATAGCTAGGTCGAGTTCGTCCGCTGTCTCGGGGGGAATTCTACCCGCCGGCTGCTCTGATCGGTCCTTTTCCGTGGTTTCTCCGATCAACATCAGGAGAATGTCCGAGTAGTACCGTAACAAACGGACTACGGATCATGCGCGATCTTTCCTTCCTCTTCCTTGTCCTGTCCTTACCCCTTACATACTTACACTTACTCTCATATGCACTACACTTACCGCGAAACCGGTCAGCGGTGCTGACTAGTGCCGGCTGGATTGATTGATTGAATAGGGTTTAAAGGGCGCTTCGACTGCTGTGGTCATTTGCGCCCATGCCAGAGTATTTGGAGAAAAGAATATTCAGTGTTGCATATGTAACTTACTCACTGTTTAAAAGCATGTACATTGGCTAATAAGGAGGCTCGAATTCTGCATCAAGTATACATGTAGAAATGGCAGAAGGAAAATAGAAAAAGGGCGCGTAAAATTTATCTTAAAACGTAAAATTGGCTGTAAAGGGCCAAAAAACAACATAAAACACTGTTCTTTCAAATAAAATTATATATTCTGCTTTCTCTCAAAAAACAAAAAAGTTTTGAGAGCGCAGAATCGTCATCCCCGAGCACCACTTGTAGGGAGTTGCCCAGGTCATGTCTTCGTCGACTGCCAACAAATTTCCTACAGTACAGCAGGACGTGTTCCACGGAAAGAACAGTCTTGCACGAGTCACAGATGGGGGAGTTTCATTTCGAAGAATAAAACCGTGAGAGAAATGGCAGTGTCCGATACGAAGACGGGTTAAAATAACTTCCTCGCGCCTACAGGACCGTGATGAGGAGCGCCAGGGATACACAGAATTCTTTATCGCACTTAGTTTGAAAGTGCTATTGTGCCACTCTGTTTGCCACGCTCTAAGCACGGATCGTTTCAACAAAGCCTGAACATTGGACAATGGCACAGAAGGGATGTCGATACGAGTTTTACGAGTCGCTGATTTCGCCGCCTGGTCGGCCAGTTCGTTCCCTCTGATACTCACGTGGCCTGGGACCCAACTAAGTACCAGGTCATAGCGGCGGGACAGAAGACGATGAATCAGGCTTTGAACGGATAAAGTCAGGTAGTCTGACGAAGGACGGGGGACAGCTTGAAGAGAGCTGAGAGAATC
Source organism: Acheta domesticus (assembly GCA_031308135.1). NCBI lineage: Eukaryota > Metazoa > Arthropoda > Insecta > Orthoptera > Gryllidae > Acheta > Acheta domesticus. The sequence continues at coordinate 165,319,481 of JAHLJT010009436.1, forward strand.
GGAACAGATAACTACTCGCCGCAACGTCGCTGATTCAATGTATTAGGGCCTCAAAGATTGCATACATTTCGGCAGTGAAAATACTGCATTTGGAGTGAAGCCGAAATGATTTGGTGGCCCTGATACAGTAAAAACCACATACCACCGCGTCGCTGCACGATGAACCATCCATGTATAAGAATAAATGATCCGGATAGGATTCTCTCATATCCAGAAACTGCTTCTGGTAAACCAGAGGACTAGTAGTTTATTTGGGCAGATGGGAGAGTCTGAAGTCAATACTGGGAAGGAGGAGTTTCCAAGGGGGGATCCGGTCACTTGTGGGTTTCACAGGGGTGGGAAGTTCTACATTTAATTCCCGGAGAAGATTCGTAATCTAATACCTGGGGGATGGGGTAACGATGTTCGAAGAATGTACGAGGACTCATACTTTGGGTGGATGATTAACGACGACAAGGGTGGTCAACCAGTCCCGACACTTTAGCCCCATAAGAGGCTAATAAAATATCTCGCCTTCGGCTCAGAGATGGTTCTCCAGCTTCGGCCAAGAGGCATTCGATGCGACTCGTGCGGTAGGCGCCTGTACTAATTCTTATACCGGCGTTGTGAATGGTATTTAATGGCCGGAGGGTTGATGGTGACGCTGACCCATATACAATACATCCATAATCCAAAATAGAGCGGATGAGGGTTCTATACAAACGCAAGAGACACACACGGTCAGCTCCCCAAGAGCTGCCTGTAAGGGTGCGGAGGAGGTTCAGAGGTGAGACACATCGGCTTTTCAGTTTACGTATATGATTTCGCCAAGTTAGGCTCTTATCGAAAGTAAGCCCAAGGAAAGTTGCGGAGTCCACAAAAGGTAGAAGATGGCTTCCAAGAAAAAGGTCGGGGTGGTTATGAAGATGATAAATCCTGCAGAAGTGCATACAGTTAGTTTTTGATGCGGAGAATTTAAAACCAGTCGCATCACTCCATTCCTGCAATTTGTTGAGGACAAGTTGTAATTGTCTATCACTTGAATACTCTTGGAAGAGCAGAAAATGGAAAAGTCGCCAACGAAGAGCGATGCTTTCACCGGCTCTCGGATTATCGACGCTATAATATTGATAGCGATGGCAAACAGAGTGACACTCAGAATTGAGCCCTGAGGGACTCCGTTTTCTATATGGTGGCTGGCGGATACCCTGTCACCAAGGCGAACGCGGAAGTATCTTGAGGAAAGAAAGGCTACTAAAAAAAAGGGGGAGCCGGCCCCTAAGACCCCAAGAATGGATGGTGCGAAGAATGCCGTACCTCCAGGTAGTATCAGTACCTCCAGTAGTAATTCGTGGTATTGCCCTAGATTGGATAACTTCTTACCTTAAACATCGGACTCAAAGAGTAGAAATACCATACTGGCAGGAAAGGACATTACATACTTATATTTCCAATTCTTTGCCAATTGTGCATGGGGTCCCGCAAGGTTCGATCTTAGGTCCTATTCTCTGTTATATGTAAACGATATGCCCTCGTCTATTAAAAATGGAAGAACGGTTCTGTTTGCTGATGACACGAATGTTCTTTGCAAAAAAGAAACAGTAAATAGTACAATTTCAGAAGTTTCAAATTGGTTTAATAATAACAAATTAATTGTTAACGAAATAAAAACTGTTTCAATGCATTTTTGCATCTCAAATCGGAAATCGCATGTTCCATTGAAAATGAACAATATGCAATTAGCTGATGTTGAGGCAACAAAATTTTTAGGTCTTTCAATTCAATCAAACCTCAAATGGAATGTACATATATCAGAATTAAACACTAAATTAAGTTCATTATTCACTTATTAAGTTCAATTCTTTCAAATTCTGTCAGCCTTCATGCAGCTCGTTGCGTTTATTTTGCAAATGTGTATTCCCGCCTGAGATATGGCATAATATTCTGGGGAAGCTCGTCCTGTAGTATTCAGACCTTCAGATTGCAAAAGAAAATTATTCGAATAATGAAAAAATGCCTTCCACGTGATTCCTGCAAGCCTCTTTTCATTGAGCTGGGAATCCTACCATTGCCTTTATTTATTTACGAATCTGTAATATTTGTCAAAAATGACCTACTTAACGGAAGGAACATATTTTCATGCAATATTGATATTTATAATTACAACACACGCCGTAGAAATCACGTGCATCAAGTGTCAGTATCAACAGCTCAGTACAAGAAATCAACATACAATACATGTACGTTACTTTACAACGCATTGCCAGATGACATAAAACAATTAAAGTCGGTACACAAATTTAAGTTTAAAGTTAAATCTTTTCTGCTGCAAAACTGTTTCTATACAATTAGAGACTATACTGATCGTGAAAAAGAAAAATAATGTTTAATGTAACAAACAAAGATATATAATGAATTAGTTTATGCTTGCATTGTATACATTTAAAAAAATATTTAATACGCCTTTACAGGCAATGCAAATAAAAATTTAATACGCCTTTACAAGTAATGTACTTCAGCTTCCGGGTCAATGACCCCCATCTCGATCAGGTTTTTGTCCAGTTTCCCTGATCCATTGAGCAAATGCTGAGATGGCCCCTTGTTTTGCTTCTGGACGTAAATGTAGCTTCACTGTGCGCACGTTTTGTTGAGCACTCCTTTTGCTTGTAGTTCATTTACAGTTAAATTGATTTTCTATAACTCGGGAAAAAACATTTTCAAATATCTTTATTTTTCTAAAATAATTATTTTCTAAATTCATTTTTTCGTTTTTTCCCGTTTTTTAATATTTTTTTATTTTATTTATTTATTTATTTTTTAAATTTCTGGCCCTCAAGAAAATGTGCGCAGATAAATTTCTTTCCCCACACGTCATATACAGTTTTTACTGTTTTTTGACAAATAAATAAATAAATAAATATAAGCTTTCTCTATATCGAAGAAAATTGCTACCAGGTGTTGACGTAGCACGAAAGCAGTGGAGATCTGTGTGGTAAGGGTGACAAGGTGGTCCATGGTTGACCTGTTCTTCCTGAAACCACATTGGATGGGGGTAAGTAGGTTTCTCTGTTCCAGGTGCCAGACCAAACGCGTATTCACCATTCGCTCCAGAAGTTTGCATATACAGCTTGTGAGCGAGATTGGGCGGTAGGTTGACGGCTTTGTCCTGTCCTTTCCTTCTTTAGGAATAGGAATAATAATCGCTTCGCGCCAGGTTCTAGGAAAGGTATGTTCCATCCAAATCTTGTTGAAGATACGGAGGAGAAAGATACGTGCCTCTTCCGGCAGGTGTTTTGACATTTGGTTGTGTATCTGGTCTGGTCCTGGAGCAGAATCTTTCCCACGGGCGAGCGCACAGGAAAATTCATCCATGGAGAAAGGGGCGTTATAATCTTCCTCCAGGCAGGTTGAGAAGTCCAATCTGCATTTCTCCATTCTACTCTTCGTTTTCAAGAAGCTAGGGGAGTAGTGTAAGGAACTGGAGGTATTTTCATAATGACAGGCCAATTCCTCAACTACTTTTTCTGGAGAAGTAATAAGATTTCCATTAATAAGAAGTCCTGGGACAGATGGTGGGGAAAATCTTCCTCCGATCTGTCGGATCTTTCGCCATACTACTTTAGGCGGGGTATGGCAAGAAAGAGAAGAAATAAAGGCTCTCCAGGAAGCGGTCTTACTTTCCCGTATTACTAATCTGGCTCTGGCCCGCTTTCTTTTGAAAGTCGATCAGGTTTGATGCGGTGGGAACCTATTGAGCCTCGAGAGTGCTTGCTTTCGGTCACGCACCGCGGTGGCACAGTCAGCATTCCACCAAGGCACCGGACGCGTCGTGGCCGACACGTAGACTTCGGGATTGCAATGGTGGCTGCGCGAAGAGGGCGTCGGTGAATTGGGCCACCAAGGTATCGATATTATTTGAAAAGTGGTCTGGCATTATAATTTTCTCGCTGAATGTATCCCAGTCGGCTCGATGGAATAGCCAGCGAGGAGGGTAGATGCCGTCTAAAATTAGGGATATTAAAGTGGACCAAAGTGGGAAAATGGTCACTCCCATTTAGATCATCGAGTACAGCCCACTCTACCATGGTAGATAGGGATGGACTGCAGAGTGCCAGATCGATTGACGAGAAGGAGGTTGACGCCATGGAGAAATAAATGTGATTCCCGGAATTCAGAAGAATTAAGTTTTGCTGGTCAATAATATTTTCGAGGATAGAACCTCTCGGGCAGGTCCTCGTGCCACCCCAGAGGGGATTGTGGGCATTAAAATCCCCCGCAATAAGAAAAGGGGCGGGCAACTGAGAAAAAACATCTTCGAGTTCCTCTTGTGATACGACTTGGCCAGGGGGAATGTATATACTACACACCGTAAAAGAGAAGGATGGTAGGTGTACCCGAACGCAAACTGTTTGGAGGTCGGTTCGAACGTTGTGTTCCTCCGAGAACAGGGAGTCGCGGATGAGTACCGCGACGCCGCCGTGAGCATGAAGTCCGTCGTCTTGATCGAACCGATAGATATTAAATCCCAGAAGAGACAGGGGATGATGAGGGAGAAGATGAGTTTCCTGAAGACAGACTATAAATGGTTTGTGGCGAGAAATTATTAATCTTAATTCTTCTGAGTGAGCACGAAGACCATTTAAGTTCCATGAGAGAGCCATTATGAGAAATTATTTCTTTGGTTGCTTTTTTTTCTTTCTCACCTTCTGAATGGTTGTAGAGGAACTCTCGTGGGGTTCCTCATCAACAGCAGAGTCATCCTGACTGCTGCTGGATATGGTCGGGGGGTTTTCCCGACTTTTGGCCACGGGTGACCGAGATCTACAGGGGCTGGAGGATCGTTCGATGTGATTCTCAGAGACAGAAAGAGGTGGACGGGATTTGGATGACATACTTTTCCTGGGAGGCGGTGTCTGTTTAAGATCGATTTCAGTAGAAGTCTCAGTGGAAGTGGTCGATTTCTGGGAGTTTTTGCACAGGTTTTTTGTATTTTGTGGGAATGATAATTTTCCCACCCTGGATACATGCCGAGTCTTCGGGGAAGTCTGTCGGCGACACCTGACAACTAAAGTGCGAAACTACCGCTGGGGTACAGTGAGTTTGACAACTCGCTGTTACCCCCGGGGACTTAGGTTTTACAGCACTGGAAAAAGAACCTGATAGGTCCACTGGATTCCTGATTTGGAACCTACGCTTCGCCTCAGGGAAGGAAACCTTTTCGGTTACCCTTATTTTTTGGATTTCCCTTTCCCGGAGAAACGTGGGACACTGGTTGTCGTTGGCTGGGTGATCGCCTTCGCAATTCACACAGTGCGGTGGTTTGTCGCAGGGTTGTGGGTCGTGAACTGATGATCCGCAATTCCCGCAAACCGCGTTTACAGACATACATCGCTGTTGGGTATGCCCAAACCTTTGGCACTTGAAGCAGCGCAAAGGGTTCGGCACATACTGCCACACACGGTTGTAGAAAGCGGTAACAATCCTTTCCGGGAGGGATGGTCGGTCAAAAGTAAGGATCAGGGTAGAAGTAGGGATCACTTTCCCCTGCTCCTTCCTTCCGATCCTGTACACCTCAGTCACGCCAAAGGTCTTAAAAAAGTTTAGAAGATCTTCCTCCGTTTCTGTTGCAAAGTCTTCGTGGTTGACTACGCCTTTGCTCAGGTTCACGGTGGGATGAACCGTGACTACTACCTGGAGGCCGGCAATCTGCTTCGTATTTTGAATTTTTACAATCTGCTCGTCGGTACGCGCTTCAAAAAGAATGGTTCCATTCCTTTGTCGCACGACCACTTGGAGCTTCCCGTAGGCTTCTTCGATGGCTCGCGCCAGACGGACAGCACTCACAGTTTTAAAAGTCTTACCTTCCTCGGCACATGCCATGAGGAGGAAACGAGGCTTCTTGGGTCGATCTTCTTGTTTAGAAAAAAACTATTCAAGTCAATAGTTCTCTCTGCACATCTCCTCTTCCTTGCGGAAGAGGGCGGGGGGAAAGGTGAAGTATCCATATAGATGGAATAGGTTCATCCTCGTGGTCCCCACCCACCACGGAGCCCAACAAGGGGACACTCCATCGGAGTGCCAGGGTTGCCACGAGGATATAGTGGGGGAATAACACAGCGCTGCACCGCCGTTGATTCCCCCGCTCACCCTGGAGTTCAGTACAAGACCTAGTCCGAGCCGATTGATCGGGAGTGGGTTAGCTCCCGACCGCCCGTCTAGAAGAGTCCGGGGCCAAAGCGCGTGTGTTGGAACCTACAGGGAATGTTCCCCAAAATACGTAATCAACGTACTCCTTATTGCAAGGCGAACAGTAGCACTAGGACTAGATAGGGAAACAAACAGGTCCCTCAACTGCCAGGACACACATTTTCTCCGACACGGGTCGCCATGCACGGCAAACACATGGGTGGGCGTTCAGCATACAGAGAAGGCCAGTGAGGAAGAAAAAGGAGTGAAAAGAACGTACATGACATGAAATGAGAAGCAAGAAGATGAAAAAAATGGAGAAAGGAACACTTGAGAGCCTTCTCTGCATCCCCCCGTCAGGACGTGGACCAACCCACCTCGACGGGGCCGGCTGGAGCAGTGCCCCGCTGCCGGGAGATACTTCGTTGGAAAAAACCCCACTAGCCGACGTGGAGGTCGGCGCTGGATCAAGCGGCGGAAGTTCATTACCACCTGCGATAAAACACGTGACTAATGACCTTAGCAGTTGACGCGCCCGAAATCACTAATCAATCGATGCGAGCTCACCTTGAGTTGAACAAGGGCCGGGAAGCGCGTAAGCTCTGCGGGGTGAGTCCCAAACCCACTCTAAACCCCGAAACGGGAACTGGAACTCCCGACTGTCGTCCAGTTCCTGGCGCAACTCACGTAAAGCTGTAGGTAGTGAGTAGACGGGAAGAGGGTCTGGTGCCCCTCGGACCTAGTCCGAGTTGTCTTCTGACGGGCTTCTGGTTTCGTCATGGCAGTGACCCGTGAACTCAATGGGTATTTGGATGGGGATCGCCTCGGTGCAAATGAATTCGTACTAACCACACTGGTTAGGAGGGATGTCAGTTGGAGCATCGCGGCCCGACCCAGGCGTAACTTGGGGAAGGCTTTGTGCTGCGTGCCGACGTGATTCGGCAATGGCCGTCGAGTGGAGTTGCAACACTATACAGGGTGAGGTTAGATCCTAATGGACAAGACACCCCCAAGGACCTTACTCCCCAAAGAAACAAATTCGAGATAATGCGAGTGGGCACGCAGGGGCTGGGCGTGGCGTTGCAGGTGGCGAGCGACCCGGTGCGGCGAGCGCTCTACCGCAAGACGGTGGCGCCGCCCGGGCAGCCCGCGCGCTTCGTGGAGCTGTACGAGGCCTTCATTCAAGCTCCATCTGCAGCCTTAACAAAGGGGTTGCATCGCAGGTGGCGAGCGACCCGGTGCGGCGAGCGCTCTACCGCAAGAAGGTGGCGCCGCCCGGGCAGCCCGCGCGCTTCGTGGAGCTGTACGAGGTCTTCATTCAAGTTCCATTTGCAGCCTTAACAAAGGGGTTGCATCGCAGGGTGGCGAGCGACCCGGTGCGGCGCGCGCTCTACCGCAAGACGGTGGCGCCGCCCGGGCAGCCCGCGCGCTTCATGTAGCTGTACGAGGGCTTCATTGAAGCTCCATTTGCAGCCTTAACAAAGGGGTTGCATCGCAGGTGGCGAGCGACCCGGTGCGGCGCGCGCTCTACCGCAAGAAGGTGGCGCCGCCCGGGCAGCCCGCGCGCTTCATGGAGCTGTATGAGGCCTTCATTCAAGCTCCATTTGCAGCCTTAACAAAGGGGTTGCATCGCAGGTGGCGAGCGACCCGGTGCGGCGCGCGCTCTACCGCAAGACGGTGGCGCCGCCCGGGCAGCCCGCGCGCTTCATGGAGCTATATGAGGCCTTCATTCAAGCTCCATTTGCAACCTTAACAAGGGGTTGCATCGCAGGTGGCGAGCGACCCGGTGCGGCGCGCGCTCTACCGCAAGAAGGTGGCGCCGCCCGGGCAGCCCGCGCGCTTCATGGAGCTGTACGAGGGCTTCATTCAAGCTCCATTTGCAGCCTTAACAAAGGGGTTGCATCGCAGGTGGCGAGCGACCCGGTGCGGCGCGCGCTCTACCGCAAGACGGTGGCGCCGCCCGGGCAGCCCGCGCGCTTCGTGGAGCTGTACGAGGGCTTCATTCAAGCTCCATTTGCAGCCTTAACAAAGGGGTTGCATCGCAGGTGGCGAGCGACCCGGTGCGGCGAGCGCTCTACCGCAAGAAGGTGGCGCCGCCCGGGCAGCCCGCGCGCTTCGTGGAGCTGTACGAGGTCTTCATTCAAGTTCCATTTGCAGCCTTAACAAAGGGGTTGCATCGCAGGTGGCGAGCGACCCGGTGCGGCGCGCGCTCTACCGCAAGACGGTGGCGCCGCCCGGGCAGCCCGCGCGCTTCATGTAGCTGTACGAGGGCTTCATTGAAGCTCCATTTGCAGCCTTAACAAAGGGGTTGCATCGCAGGTGGCGAGCGACCCGGTGCGGCGCGCGCTCTACCGCAAGAAGGTGGCGCCGCCCGGGCAGCCCGCGCGCTTCATGGAGCTGTATGAGGCCTTCATTCAAGCTCCATTTGCAGCCTTAACAAAGGGGTTGCATCGCAGGTGGCGAGCGACCCGGTGCGGCGCGCGCTCTACCGCAAGACGGTGGCGCCGCCCGGGCAGCCCGCGCGCTTCATGGAGCTATATGAGGCCTTCATTCAAGCTCCATTTGCAACCTTAACAAAGGGGTTGCATCGCAGGTGGCGAGCGACCCGGTGCGGCGCGCGCTCTACCGCAAGAAGGTGGCGCCGCCCGGGCAGCCCGCGCGCTTCATGGAGCTGTACGAGGGCTTCATTCAAGCTCCATTTGCAGCCTTAACAAAGGGGTTGCATCGCAGGTGGCGAGCGACCCGGTGCGGCGCGCGCTCTACCGCAAGACGGTGGCGCCGCCCGGGCAGCCCGCGCGCTTCGTGGAGCTGTACGAGGGCTTCATTCAAGCTCCATTTGCAGCCTTAACAAAGGGGTTGCATCGCAGGTGGCGAGCGACCCGGTGCGGCGAGCGCTCTACCGCAAGAAGGTGGCGCCGCCCGGGCAGCCCGCGCGCTTCATGGAGCTGTACGAGGGCTTCCGGCGCGTGCGGCGCGGCCTGTTCGCCTTCCACGCCGAGTTCAGCACGGGCTACCATATCATCCAGCGCACCTTCCGCGAGGACGAGAAGTGCGGCATCCAGACCATCCGCTTCCTGCAGGTCATCGACCCTTACCTCGCAATCCGGAAGAACTCCTCCTACAAGGAGGTCATCAAGATGGGGTGAGTCGGAAATGCAAGGTGGGCACAATTTAAACCCAGCCGTAACCAGCCATACCAGTCGGTGTTCAGTGAAACAGCATACAAATTAGATATGACGCGAGTGGTAAAAGTGTCATTTCATTTTGCGAGTAGGAAATGTTGCGACTCTCAGCCTGCCGCCTTCGTGTCGCAATCCTAAGAGCAAAATAAAATCATTTTTACGTGTCGTACACTTGTTTTAGACAGCCTTACTTACTTTCGTTTTATTTTATTATAGTATACAAATTACTAAATGGGATTTTTAAGTTTGTAGTAGTTGATGCGGACCGACGAAACTATTTTGTTTTCTTGTTGCATTCACAGATTTATCTAGACACTTGAGCATTGTCTTACATTTAGCACTAATGCTAAAAATTGAACTTTTAGCACGCTCGTGAAGTCGTAGGCTTCCGCGGCCAGAGAAATGAAAATGATCTTGGCCCCTCAAAATCAACGAACTCCTTTTGCTCGTGAAGTCGTAGGCTTCCGCGGCCAGAGGCAAGCAAATGATCTTGACTTGCCAGGCGCCGCCGCGTCGAAGGCTGTAGTGCAGACCATCTTGTCGTTGTGTTGCTCTGGTCCGCTTGCCAAAGTCAAGAGCATAACTCTTGTCAAACAGCACGTGCTCCTTTGTGTGCGGAGGTTCCGTAAGATGCGCGAGCGTGACTTGCAGTCGCTCTGAAAGAACCACTTCTACTCGTGAAGTACTTCATCAGGGCTGGTAGGGCAGCCCAGCCCTGGTGAAGACCTCGATAGAGATGGTCGAAACTTCGGCAACACAGCCTTGTACGCGGCGTCACCCGGACAGACAAGATCTCTGCCGCGTCGAAGGCTGTTGTGCCGCCGTGTCGACCATCTTGTCGTGGCCTTCCTCGGGGCTGCTCTGCCCCTCGAAACCAACGTGCTTCTTTGTGTGCGAAGGTTCCGCAAGATGCGCGAGCGCGGCGTGCAGTCGCGCGCGTGGCGCCGCCTGCTCACACCCAAGCCGGAGTGCCTGGGCAAGGGCTCCAGCTTCGTGAGCGTGGGCATCGTCGAGTGCTACCCCGTGCTCATGGTGCTCGTGTACGGCCTCGTGGTCTCCGCCTCCATGCTGCTGTTGGAGAAGCTCCTCTACCGCAGGTAGGTGCAGTTTTCCTAATACTGCGATTTTTCTAACTTTGCCCCTAAAGGCCCGTCTTCACGATGGAATATGTCACGGTATTTCACGACGTTCGCAGCCGTGCCACCAGATATCGCATGGTCGCATTCGTATTTATTTATTTATTTATTTACGTCAAAAACAGTTAAAAACTGCGTATGACGAGCTATGGGGAGAAGTGAATTTTGTGCACGTTTTCATAATTCTGTGGTCTCTATCCTAAACCATATTCTAGTCGAATTTTGAATACAGAAAAGAGAGTTTTTTTCGAGTTTTGTTGACAAAATATTCGCTCCTATATAATAAAATATATTTTCAAAGGTAAATTAGCTATAAATTTCTGCGCTGAACCCTCATGTTTTTCATGAAAGAATAATACTTTTTGCCGCGATAATATGAAAAACGATAATTTGAATAACTATATTTCCCACTGAAATTCAGAAGACGTGCACAAATAATGAAGTTACATTTATGTCCAGAAGCAAAACAAGGGACCATCTCAGCATTTGCTCAAGGATCAGGGAAACTGGACGAAAAACCTGATCGAGATGGGGGCCATCAACCCAGAAACTGTGGTACAATACTTGTTACAGGTTCTTTAGAATTATACAGTCCAAATGATAAATAATTACATTAACTATCATTGTTAAAATTAATTCTACTTTCCTTTTTGATGCTCGGTATAGTCTCGAATTGTATAGAAACAGTTATACAGCAGAAAAGATTTTACTTGGGACTTAAACTTTTCTATTGAATTTAATCGTTTAATGTCTTCTGGCAAAGTGTTGTAGAGTAATGTACATGAATTGTATGTGAATTTTTTGTAGTGAGCTGTTGATACTGCCACCTGGTGAATATGATTACTACGTCGTGTGTTATACTTATAGACATCGGCGTTTGCTGAAAATATATTCCCGTCCTTAAGTAAGTCATTTTTGACAAAAACTACTGATTCGTAAATCAGGAGACAAGGTAATGGTAAAATACCTAGATTAATAAAGAGTGACTTACAAGAATCACGTGGGTTGGATTTGCTTATTATTCGTACAATTCTTTTTGTAATCTGAAAGTCTGTGAACTATAAGATGTGTTTCCCCAAAATATTATGCCATATCTCAGGCGGGAGTGAACATTGGCAAAATATACACAACGAGCTGTATGAAGGCTGACGGAATTTGAAAGAATTCTGAACGCGTAGCATAATGAGCTTAATTTTGTGTTCAATTCATTTAAGTGGGCATTCCATTTGAGGTTTGACTGAATTGATAGACCTAAAAATTTTGTTACATTAACATCAGTCAATGGCACACCGTTCATTTTCAATGGAGTACAGAATTTTTTATTTGATATGGAAAACTGCATTGAAACTGTTTTATTTTCATTTACTTTTAATTTGTTATTACGGAACCAATTTGAAACGTCTGATATTGTACTATTTACGGTTTCTTTGTTGCAAAGAATATTTGTATCATCCGCAAAGAGAACTGTTCTTCCGTTTCGAATCGCTAAGGGCATGTCATTTACGTATAATAGGAAGAGAATAGGGCCTAAAATCGATCCTTGCGGGACTCCACGTACAATTGGCAAAGAACCAGAAAGGTGTGTACATAAAGTTCCATCATTCCAGTAAGGTATTTCTACTCTCTGAGATCGTTGTTTAAGGTACGAACATAGCCAATCTAGAGCAATACCACGGATTCCATACGAAGGTAATTTTGAAAGTAAAATGTTATGATCAATCACGTCAAAAGCTTTTGAAAGATCTAAAAATATTCCAATAGTTGCTTCGTTTTGATCCAATGATGAGGCAACATCCTTAAGAAAAGAAAAAATGGCTGTTTCCGTAGATTTTGATTTCCGGAATCCATGTTGGCAATTTGAAAACGCGTCGTGTTTATTGAGAAAGGTTTCCATTCGTACATAAAAAAGTCTCTCTAATATTTTTGAAAAAACTGACAAAAGAGAAATTGGCCGATAATTTTGAACTTCATTTTTGTTGCCTCTTTTGAAGAGCGGCTTAATCTTAGCTGTTTTAAAAATATCTGGAAAAATTCCGGTGCATAAGGATGCATTAAATATGTGAGTTAACGGGTGTATAATGGCTGGCGCGCACGTCTTTAACAAACAATCCGGAAATTCATCTAAACCGGCCGAATATTTATTTTTTAATTTACCGATTATTTTGAGAATTTCATAGGAAGAGGTTTCGGAAACGAACATAGTGTCTAAGACTTTTAGGGAAACGTCAGATGTTGAATTTTGTGGCTGAAAACCCTTAGTGAGATCGACAGCAATTCTCGAAAAGTATTGGTTAAAGAGACTAGCCACTGTTGCCGGATCGTTCACATCTCTATCGTTATCTTTTAAAACAACATTCTCTACAAGGTTTCTAGTTGGTTTGGTCGCATTTTTTACTATATCCCACATTGATTTTGTTTTGTTATTTGAGTTCAAAATATCCTGATCGTGTTTCATGATTTTAGCCTGCCTTATGACTTTTCTTAACAATGATTTGTATTTTTTAAAGTACAGGAGGAAATCTTGAGATACGTTATGATGCTTAGAAATGAAAGAAAGAATTCGTTTGTTTTTACATGATGTTCTAATCCCTTGTGTTATCCAAGAATTGTTTTTGCGTGAAATATTTAATTTTCTTTCCTGAAGAGGAAAGCAAGTGTTAAAATGAAATGAAAGCGTTGAAAAAAAAGAATAATATTTATCGTTTGTATCAATAGTATTATAACTGCGTCCCATGACTCCTGCAGCAAGTAATCAATGAATAATTTTATTTTACTTTTAGAAAACACTCTACTCATACGTGTATTATTTATTGTGTCATTGTTCGCATTTCGTATAATGGTAAGAATTTGTGCATCGTGGTCACTGTATCCTAAATCTTTTGTTTCAATTTCATGTCGAGTAGCGGTTTTGTTAATTATAATTTGATCGATTGCCTTCTTTGAATTTACTGTGATCCGTGTAGGTACTTTTATTGTAATATCTAAATTGAAGGAATTAATTAAGTTAAAAACTGCTCTTTCTCGCAAGATTCGACCAGAAAATCAATGTTAAAATCTCCACATACAACAATGGATTCAAAAGAGCGATTGATGACTTTGATAAGTGTTATCTCTAGTTTTTCTAAGAACAAATGTAATCTGCAGCTCTCTTTGTTGGAGGCCTGTAGATGCAAAGCAATATCATTTTTAGCACAGGAAGATGTACAACAGAAATTTCAAAAACATTTTCAACGGAATACTCATTGAATTCCGTCAAGGAGATAGAATCAATATTATTTTTAACGTAAATACAAGAACCTCCATATGCAGGACTTTTATGAGATTCTCTTTTTCTACAATAATAGCCTGCGAGGTAAAAGTTTGGAATTTGGAAAATGCTAAGTTCATTAGGAGATAACCAATGTTCTGTAAAGCAAAGAACATCCATTTGATTTAAATCGCTCTGTAGAGCTGCCTCGATAAACTCAGTTTTATTTGAAAGGGATTGAACATTATGGTGCAATATCTTTATTTTTTGCAAGTACCTACACGAATGTTTTTCTGCTGCATCTGACTGTAGTTGCTATATATTTACTCCATTTTTACCTCGCGTGCGTGGTCGAAGGTTGTAATGTGTCCCAGCAGTCACAGGTTGCGAGGAAATAGAGGCGTCATTGGTAGTGGGAATGGAAGAAACGGGAGTAGGTTCACAGGAGGGGGTAAGAGGGTTCAGAATAAGGGTGGGGGGTGGGGAACGAAAGGAAGGTGAAAGGGATGGATTTTTGGCAGGAGGCTGCGTAGGACTGGAGTTGATGATGTATTGTGCAAGCTTTTCACCGACTGCATGTTTTCCAGCAAGGTTCATGTGGAGACCGTGCCGGGTGAAGTGTTTTACTGAGAGGAAATTCATTTCAAAAAGTGTTACATCTGTTTCTCTCAGTTGCAGTTTTAGTTGTTGGTTTGCGTGCTTAATCTCGCTGCAGAGTGTTGGCCTGTTGTACCAGAAGGGCAGAGTCGAGACTACAATGTTAGTATTTTGGGCGGCACATTGTAATTTGTTTACATGTTGCTCAGGTGTAAAGTTACCGCCCAAATTAATGTCATTCTGCCCTCCGATGATAAAGACTGTGTCCTGATTGGTCATTGTCTTCGTGTGAGTGTCCAACTCTGCAGTCACGTCTGCAAACCTCCCGTTAGGTTTAAAAATAGACGAGACTGAATAGTTGGGGGGTAACTTCCTATTGAGAATGGAGGAAAGATGGCGATCATGGCTGTCAGCTAAAATAAGTACCTGTTTTTTAGGCTCAGTAGGAATGGCTTTGTTTTCAAGTGGGCTAGGAAGCGAAGCTTTACGTGTTTTGGTTTTGACACGCTTCCTAGCCTGTTTGCGTTGGTTTGTGCATGTATTTGTCGATGGAAGGGAAGGGTTGTGAGGATCAGGAAGGCGAGGAAAATCTGTTTCATAATCTAAAACACTAAATCTGTTTTGAATTGCGACTGGATGTGGTGTCTGTGTCTTATGTGCAGTCACGGGTGCACGGTTGGGGAAATTCGCAGTGTTGCCTACTTGTGCCCAACCGTCATTGTAGAGAACGACCTCTTCCAGCCTTCGGATATGTTTATCTAAATTACTGTTTACGTGTGTGAAGGCTTTCAGAAGGTCGGCTTTGAGGGTGTAGAGAGTAAAAAGAGTAGAACGAACAGTAGCCATGTCACGAATGCGTGTTAAAGTACGTGATAAAATTGGAATAAATACAAGAAAACTCAGATAAAAGCAACAGTCTCCTAGCTTAATATTTTAAAAGTGTAAGATTTATGTGTATTCGATAAATTAAAAATTAAGATTCGATACAAGAAAGAGAAGGTATGCTAACTACAAAATCTATTGAAAACTAGTACTTACGAAATTTGGCAATGCGGTTGCGTATTTTCGTTCACTTAAGCTGCAACTGTTTAATACAATGTCGACTATACTTTACCGTAAATAGATAAAGATATTAGATGAAATTTGTCTTCAAATATTGAATAAGATTTGAAACAAATTCAAAACAACTCGATACACCGTCCTCGTAACGTTCAAATTAACTGAATAATCACTCGCCACAAAAATAAAATAAACTGAATAGTCACTCGTCACAAAAATAGAATAAATATTTCAGTAATTAAGTTAAAACAGTGATATAAAATCGAAAATAAACTGATCTGTTTATAGATTTTGACACTTGATCACCAACTTGTAATTCTGAAGTTCGTTAAGGTTCAGTAATATTTAAAATTCGTTAGCTGTTGGTTCGTCTTGGTTAGAGCAAAAAACCAGCCAAAATTATATTTCCAGCTAACCTGCAACAAGTAATGAAAGCACTTAAACACACAAAATGCAGTCAGATCGCTAAAAATAGTAGATAAATCGCAAAAAATCAAGAGCACAACCAGATGCATCAGTCTCAAAAGATGGCGTCAACCAGTCCTCAAGCAGTGCTTGCGATCGTGCAACTTCTAGCGGCACGAAGTAGAAAGACGCGAAATGTTCTGTGATATTCCATTGTGGCCGTAGGGGCTTGAGGGGCAGAGTTAGAAAAAATTGTAAAATAATTATGCGTGGAATACAGGATAAATATGAAAATACGTTAATATTTATTAATATTATGTAAGCTTGCATGTAATCAAGCTTGGCAACGTCGCTTGTCGACACGCGCGTGAGAGTCAGTTGATAACAAGACTCCGAGCTGTGAGCATTGATGTTATTGTATTGATTCAGGTTAGTTTTAATCTTTAGTTTTAAGCTTGTTTGTTCACCATTATATTTCTGGACTTCGCTAATCTGTACATATTATTTATATTACAGTTGTTCACTGCATCTTATATGTGTCGATTCTTACCCTGAACTCCGCTCCCTTGGAACTCTTTACATTGTGGCTTACATATGTTTTCCCTTTTAATTGCACTTTCATTTCTTTTTTGTATACTTTTTGTTGTTGCTGAAATCCCTCCAGAAACACAGCTATAGCAAAAATGCCTCCAGAAACAGAAACTATTGCTTAATCCATTCCCCGCCTTGGCAAATGTCACACAATGTTCAAATTTCTTTTTACATTAATAATTATGGAATATTCGGTTTAATGCTGTTCGTACTCATACTCGCATTATTTATATGAACCTGCATATTATTTACAGATCTGCAAAACTTCTTGGTGTTATGGACGCGCTATTCAGAAGAATTTGGAATTCACAGAAGAAACCAGTTCGCCTAGTAGGAACTTATCGCCAGTGACTTCAACTGGGAAATTAGAGAAATAATTTATAAAAAACACTCATTCCTGATTTGGGGAAAATTTTACTTTCAAGTGATGTTACGGCTCATATGACAATCTCCTGTGAAGAACTCACACTCTGTAAGTAATAATTCTCAGAATTCAAATACAACTCCAAACAATGCGAGGTTTCAAAAAATACATTCGCTTCTTTTAGAGTGAAGGAAGTTTCAACTACTGCCGTGGGAGAAGTGATACAAAACGAACTTTCTCACCACATTTCGGAGTATTTATATTATTAATTTTAAAATGCAAATTTATATTAAAATGAACGTAACAGGTGTACCATGTTTCAATGTCAAAAATTGTAAAAAAAGGACATGAAATTTCGACCAATGCTAATTTCAGCTCCTTTTAATAGGCACAGAAAAACGGGGTAATGAAGATATTTTGCTAACACAATTGAATGGGGTATAATATTTGAATTAGCTATCTGAAAAATGACAGAAGGAATACATGAAATTTCTAGCACTTACGAAGCGATTTAACATATTCTTCTAGTGACTTCCTCATAAAACTATTACATGTGAAAGAACTCTTATGATTAGTTCTTCCCAAATGTTACGCACAAATTCACTAGCACAGTATTATACATTGCTGACTGTTCATTAAAATATAGATTACTTAGGTTACGTCAACTAACTGAAAAGTGGGAATAATCAAATTTTATTGTTAACACTGAATTTTCGAAAATAGCGAAAGTTTCAATTTAAAACTGCGGCTTCCTACAACTACAAAATTGAAGATAGAGACCTTTACTTCAAATAAAATTTGTTCTCCATACTCGTAGTAAGTTCTTTCATTAAGGTAATGTACATTTGTTTGAAAATTTTTGTAGTTTTCGCGCAATATGTACAATTTGAAAAAAAATATACAAAAACAAGATTTTCTAAAAAACAGACCCAATTTTTTCTTTAAACGTTTGCTAGGTATAGTGCTAAACTTACTCTACGAGATGACAGAAACATCAGTTTGCTCTATTCTTTTGTTTTTAAAAAATGTAATTTTTGTGATTTGCCTCTCAAGTCGTTAATATTTCCGTTAGGGCAATTTGTTCACATTTTATATTAATGAGTACATGAGCTTTAAATAATGTCATACAAAGTTTCTCTAAAACTCAACAGTTTTCTACAAAACTAGCTCAAAATTCCGCATTTTCGGAAACGTTTAAACGGCATTTTCTCATTAATGGCTCCAAATGTTTTCTTCAAACTTTTCGTACGAATAGTGATTATTGAACTGTTTAAGATAACGAAGAATTATTTTTGCTGAATTCTCTAGTTGTTTTTTTAAATTACGCAAATGTAAATTTTTTGAGATCTCTCACACAGTCAATATACACATTTCCAGCTCTTTGTAAACACTACTGTATTTGTAGGTAAATGTGCTTCAACTGACTTTTAATGTAGTTTTTCAAAAACAAAAATTTTCTGTAAAATTGAGCTTCAAATTTCGATTTAACAGTAGCGCTTAAACGCCATTTTCTTAGAAATTGCTCCAAATTTTTCAAAGGAAATTGCTATTTAGGACGTGTTTTTACTGTTATTTAATATTCTTAAAATAATATTTCCGTTTTTCTCTTAGGAATCCGAAAAATTAAGAAAATGTCAAAAAATGTACTTTGGATGGCGATAGATGCAGCTGACAAGAGTATGTGTCAAGTCCGAATAGCTAGCAGACGCCAAAGGAAATAGAAAAATAATGCGGTAAAGTCTGTGCCATTCTCTAGCACCACATTATAATACTCATGCACTACAAATAATAAAATATCAAGTTGTTTTTCCAGTGTTTCTACTTTACCTCTCCATAAAATTAGCAATAAGTTAAAAATACGCAATATGTAACAAGGGAAACCAGTAACAAACAACGAAAATTGTCAATCATATGCAAGAAACTAGTGGTGCTACAGAATGGCACAGACTTTCCCGTATTAGTTTTCTATTTCTTTGGGTCTTTGCTAGCTATTCGGAATTGCCACAAACTCTTTCCTGCCAACTACCATCTATCACTGCCAAAAGTACATTGTTTTGTCATTGTCTTAATTTTTCGGTTTACTATTGGTAGAACGGAAACATTAATTTTAGAATATTAAAGAACACAAAAACCTAGTCATAAATGGCAATTTTCTTTTAAAAAATTGTTTGCCGTTTAAGAGAAAATGGCGTTTTAGCTAAAAGTGCGAAATTTGAAGCTCATTTTCACAGAAAATGTTTGAGTTTTCAAAATACTTTATTGGAAGTTATTTGAAGCACTTACACTCACAAATATAATAATGTTTACAAATTGCTGGTAATGTGCATATTAAAGATGTGAGAGATCTTTCAAAAAAATTACAATTATGTAATTTTTGAAAAAACAAAAAAAAACTCAAAATAAACTTTACGCTATACTAAAGAGTGTAATTCGCACTATCCGTTACAAAAGTTTCAAGAAAACAAATTGCAGCCATATATGAGAAAATGGCGTTTGAGCATTTCTGAAAATGCGAAATGTTGAGTTGTTTTTCAAGAAAACTGTTGTGTTTTCGAGAAACTTTACTTGACATTTTTTAAGCACATGTACTCGTAAATATAATAATGTGAAAAAATCGCCGCTAATGTAAATATTGACGTAAGAAACATGTGAAAAAATTTACATTTTTGTAATTTTTGAAAAAACCAACCTATAGAGAAGTATAGCTTTTATGTCATCTGATAGAGTACATTTACCACTATCCCTACCAAAAGTTAAAAGAAAAAATTTGGAGCCATTTTTGAGAAAATCTTGTTTTTGTATTTTTTTAAAAATTGTACATATTGCACGCAATATTGCACGAAAACTACTAAACTTTTGAAAAACATTTACATGACCTTTATGAAAGAACTCAATATGCAGAACAAATTGTATTTGAAGAAAAAATCTCTATCTTCAATTTTGTAGTTGGAGAAAGACGCCGAAAAAAATTCAAACTTTCACAATTTTCGAAAATTCAGAGTTATTCGTGAAAATCGGACCTATGCCACCTTCATAAGTGTATTTTACTCTATTCTTACAAGAAATTTAAAGAAAAAATTTGGAGCCGGTTTTTGAGAAAATATTGAAAATCCCCGGGGGGCTTCTTATAAAGTACCCCCAAATTTTGAAGAATGTTTTTCAAAATCTCAAAGCTTCGACTAGAATCAGATCGACCCGGGAATATCAATTTTGGAAGAAATCGTACGTATGGTTTAGGCGCTAGCAGTGTTCACAGACGGACAGAGGGACGGACGTTTTCCTTTCAATTGGTTTTTCGGCATCAAGGACCTATAGAGCGTCCAAGCATTTGAATGCAGTACGGAGCCTTATGGAGTATTGTCCTCTCTTTCTATCTACTACAATTTTACATAAGACTCTCTCTTTCTTTCGCAAGCTGTGTTGCCAATTCACAAGGCTCGGTGTTATTCGGTTCGTCCATCCTGTTTCACGTGCAAATATTTAACATGTTTACTGAACGATAGCTTCAATTGTGTTGATCTTAGACCACTGAGTTTTTTTTACCAGTTATTCTTAAAACTCTTATGAATATTATGGTTATTTTGTAATTGAGTTTAATGGTTTAGTTTTGAAGAAATTAATTATAAATTAGAGACAAGTGTTTATTTCTACATTTTGACGTCCTTAAATTTTCATCATGCGAGAAATGACACGGGAAGACCAAATTTTCATATGAGGCCAACCACGTTTCTGTATGAATCATGAGTTTTGAGTTAGACGGCGATAATGGCCATGTTTTAGAGCGCTCGGAACGAACATGTTGTCGTTCGGAGGTCTTCAATACGTCTTAGCGATTCGTAACAGGCGATGGGGAAAGGAAAAATAGAGTATTTATTTTTGAATTTCACTTATTACTAAAAGTGAAATACAAATTAACCTATCTAAAATCGGAATTAGAAATTTTACAATTGAGGAGCGTTCATGAAAAAAACAACATGTCCATCGGGAAAAATATTTTTAGTTCTTTATCATTTCTATACAGGTCAAAAAGGGTTAGTTAGTTTGTTTACAACAATTAGTTACAGAAATTGTTGTAGTAGATTTGCCTGTTTGGAGAAATAAAATATTTGTATATAACCTGCAGTAAAATATCTTTTCCCAATCAAATATGATAATAGTAGCCCTATTTTATGCACAATCCAACATGTCCACAGGTGCTTCGGCCAAAAGCAAATGTGTCAAAATTTTTTTCAAGCAAAAGCAAACATGTCCAACTTTTAACCTGGAATATCGTCAAAATTATAAATAACTGATTTGATAGCAGTATTCGCAGACATTTGTAACAATACTGATAAGCAGCAGAGCATATTATATTGCTTGAAAACGCGATGTGTAAACAATCAGTTTTTCTCTATTTCTGAAAAATCTGATTTGGCATGTTATTTGTATAAACGCTCCACAATAACAGTGTTAATTCCAAAGTCATTCAACCAGTAATTATGTCTTAAAATGTGCTTTCAAATGCAAAGATGTGGCGAATTTGTAGCAATGTTGTGAATTTAATACAATTGGCAGAGAGACGCGAGATGTTAATGAAACGAATGCATCTGCAAGCCTCTTTTAAACTCTCTATCCCTGTGACGCGTGATTGAATGGTGGCTGCGGGGCATTAAAGGAGAAGAGTTTCAGCTATCCGCGCAGAATTCGACTTTGGGGTCGCTAGTCTCTCAAGGCGAAGGCCGTAGGGAAATTTCCTCTCTCCCGACCCTCTAAGCGTGGGAAGGTAGCATGCTTCTATCCACGCGTCTCCCTGCCCCGCGTTGAAAAGCATATCTCTTCGACCAGATACTTATTGTTCAAGACCATGCGAGGGTATCAGAAAGTCATAATACTGGGTTATGACGTACTGTGCGTCGAAAGAGTCGCAAGCAGTCCCAATATTGCCAGTAAGATGTGTATTTTTCAACTCGGAAGCCGTCATTGAAGAGTTTAAATATTCATTTATTGGCAATTTCTTCCATAAATGCTTTGTGTTAATGTATTTGGATAATTATAATTAAGTCATATAATTTACTACTTACTACTACACACGTCAATATCACAAGTGTAAAATATGAATAGCCTTGCATAAAACGGAAACTTCCCTAAACCGGAATTTTTTTTGTGTCGCGATCGATTCCGGATTAGACAGATTTTACTGTAATATTAAGCCATCTATTTAAAATGTATTGAAGTGATTTTCGTTTAAGTGGTTTGCTAACTTTATCCAGGCTTGTGAGCGGTATGTAAAGTTCTGAAAAAATGTTGAGTCCCCTTGTCGCAATACACTCTTGCTTATTAATACAAAGGTAGGACAAATAACTTTGTCGTCTGTGACCGTGACTCACAGACGACTGGCGAAACCGTGAGATGTCGATGTCAGTCGTCTGCGGGAAGACAGCTACCCTTCCGTGCGACATCCGGTGTTCTGGAAGCGAGAGCGTCAAACATTCCCAACATTGATCAGTTTATACGACAGTTCCAAGCTCATTAGATTGCTGTGCGTGTATCTCTCAGAGTCTTAAAATTGAAGTGTTCTTTGTTGTTGAACTTTCCTTTTTCTTTAATTTTATATTCCGTTTCTTGCAAGAATGTCTAGTGAATCCCCCAAGAAAAGACAACGTGGAGAAACTTTACGAAGCAAGGAACGCCGAATTATTATCAAAGTTTTTGATTATTTTAGCAAAAAATATAACGTTTCAACTGCTATCAAAGAAACGTCTGTTGCAACAGGCTGTTCGGAAAGAACCATTTACAAGCTTCGAGAGGAATCTACCCAAGACATTTTGATAACAGTAGGTAAAAAAAGACCTCATAGCAAGCCAAATAAAAATGCCAGGCAGTTCACATACAATCAATACGTAAAATCTGAAATTCGGAGAATAGTGCATGACTTCTTTATTAAAAACACCCCCCCAACATTAAAATCAATTTTGAATGTAATCACTACTAATTAAAAATTTGCCGAACTTATCAAAATCCACATTGCACAATATTTTGAAGGATATCGGTTTTGTGTACGAAAAATGAGGAAAGATGGCAATGTTAATGGAAAGAGACGACATTATTTGCTGGAGACACAAATATTTGAGAGACATTAGAAAATTCCGGAAAGAAGGCAAAACTATTATATATACTGACGAGTCATGGGTAAATGTTGGGCACAGTGCTCAAAAAGCTTGGCGAGATACTGAAATTAAAACACCTTGCCAAGCTTTTCTTGCAGGTTTGAGTGTTGGTCTCAAATCACCAACCTCCAGGGGTCCTCGTTTCGCTTTATTAGACACTGCAGATGCTCACGATGAATGGTGGTGAACTTTACGAACAGTGGTTTGAGCATACATTGCTACCTAACGTTTACCTATTACGAAGAGCTCCGTAATAGTGATAGACAACGCTCCATATCACTCCAGAAAATGCGAGGCTTTGCCAACGAGCACGTGGAGAAAATAGTCTATCCAGATATGGCTACAGGAAAAAAACATTGCTCATGAAGGTCTATTGAAGCGAGATTTACTATCCATTGTCCAAACAGAGAAATCAAAATACGACAAATTGAAAATTGATGAAATTGCAAAGGCAGGTGGATGTGAAGTGTTACGGCTACCTCCTTACCACTGTGAACTGAACCCCATTGAAATGGTATGGGCACAGGTAAAACACTATGTAGCAATGAGGAATACTTCATTCAAGGTGAATGAAATGGAACCCCTTATACGCGAAGGTTTCAAACAAGTGACACAGGAAAATTGGCAAAACTACATTTCTCACGTAGTAAAAATTGAAAATGAGATGTGGAAAGCCGATGAATTACAAGATGATGTAGACGAATTTGTAATTCATGTATCAACATCGTCGTCTTCGTCATCTGACTCCTCTGGTTTATCAGAAGAAGAGAACGTGAGTGAAACATGTGAAGGAATAGAAGGGGTCTCATCGTTACAAAATTGATACTCGTATTTGGTAAGTGAAAATTTTATTACTTGATGACAATTATTTTACTGAAACGTATGTAATATTTGAAAGTGATTCAAAAGTACATTAGAATTCGGCCATTTATTACAAGAAACCGTAAAGAATCTTACATTGTAAAGGATAGTTTGTTATACTGATTTAAGGAATAGTACCGTATAAAAATTGTCAAAAATGTTTGGTAACTTGTATACTTCAATAATTAGTTGTATTTATATTATTCATGCATGTGTTCAACCTCGTCTTTCCGAATCAGCCATGTAAACACCCACTTTTAACACTCTACATGTCATACGAGTACGGCCGCCGGACAGGCAGCGCGTGGAGGTTTCCGCACATCGACAGGCAGCAAGTCTGAATACTAATTGTCGCACAACCACTACTTACAATGCTTCATTGCATATTGAAATTAATATTTATGGATTTCGAATGGTTTTGAACAAGTCTGTAAAATTCCATATCAATTTGCGTATTTATCATGGCAAGTGTTGCGCGTAAGCGCTGAGCGAGAAGTAGCAACGCTGTCCTCCATAAGCGCTGTACTGCAATCAAATGCTTGGACGCTCTATAGAAAACGGTTTCTGGCTACACCACGTGTTAGGGGATTTTTTTTCTTAATTTAGCAACTGGTTTTATCCACTTCTTCGTTTTCACGGCCCGGCAATTAATTTTTTTCCGCCGAAATTTTTTTCCCGCCATTTTTTCGCGCAGCATTACATAACTTTCCCTATACTATTGTGCATCCAAACATTTGATTGCAGTACGGCGCCTTATGGAGTATTGCCCTCTCTTTCTATCCAATACAATTTTACATAAGACTCTCTCTTTCTACCGCAAGCTGTGTTGCCGATTCAGGAGGCTCGGGGTTATTCGACTCGACCATCTTGTTTCACGCGCAAATACTTAACAAGTTCATTCAACGATGGCTTCAGTTGTGTTAATCTTAGACAATTGAGTTTTTTACCAGTTATTCCCAGAACTCTTATGAATGTGGTGGTTATTTTATAATTTAGTTTTATGGTTTAATTTCCATGAAATCAATTATAAATGATAGCCAAATGCTTATTTCTACATTTTGACGTCCTTAAATTTGTTATAGATTAGTTTATTGAATGTCTTGTATACATTGTGGTATGGTTTTTGTGTTGTAGAAACGAATGTATCCATCATTGGGAGTAACTATGTACAAGGACTTTCACTTTTTTCTGGAGTTCCTAACCAGATGAATAAATGCCATGTGTTGAATTGGACGTCTGCGTATTATTCAAATATTATCCGTAATTGGTACGAATACCTAAGACAACGAGTAAGAATCTGGTAGCAGAGCGTGGTTGCCTCTTCGTTTGACAAAATCATCGCAAGAATTATGACTGATGTAATGGCTTCATCGTTTGCAAGGATCGAGTTGCTGACGGATCAAAACTACGACTTGTGGAAAATAAAGGTCAGTGCTTTAATTAAGTCTAGACATCTGTTCAATGAAGTAATAGTTCGAGACGAACCACGAAAGGTTGAAGGTAACGAAGAAAGTGTTAAAAATTGGGAAACTTGGTCGAAGAAAAATGATGAAGTAATGGGCATTATAATTTTGACTCTAATGAACAAATTTTGGCTAGTAGAGGAGTCAATAATGCAAAAGAACTGTGGGATTTGTTAAAACGTCGTCATGAAGGAATTAATAAAAACAGATTAGTTAATTTAAAAATTAAATTAGCTAAATTGGAACTAATGAACAAAGAGTCAATAGACGATTTTTTAACAAGAGCGAGAGGTATAATATGTGAATTACATGAATTGGGTGCTAAAATAGAAGAAGAAGAATTGATTCAATATGTTCTTAATGGGTTACCAAGAAATTATAATGAGGTAGCAACGGCATTATTGGCGAATCAACATCTCACATATGAACACATGCGCGAGAATCTTCTGCGTTTCGAAAGGAGGCAAAACTTATTTAATAGCGAAAAAGAAAATAACGCCTATAAAGTTAGGGAAACGAAAAAGTTGGCGTGCTACTTCTGCGGCAAATTAGGTCATATAGCTCGAAACTGCTGGCATAAAAAGGGAAATAGAGACAATGTTACTTACCGCAAGAATGATTCAAAAAACGAATTTAATAAGACAGATAAAAAACTTACAGATGTCGATAACTGTAATGATTTAAAATCTCGAAAATTGAATTCTAAAAGGTATTGGGAAAAAGAACGGGTGTTAGTGGCCAATGAAACAAGAATTGAAGATGATGATAGACGAAAGAAAGTGTGGTATCTTGATTCGGGTTGCACGACACACATGACGTCAGAAATTGATTTACTTCGGGATCCGATACGTGCGAAGATCGAAATTGAAACGGCAGAATCTGGGAGAAAAATATATTCAGATTTTGTTGGAAAAGTTAAGGGATATTGTGATAATGAATTGGGGAATATATCTGAAATCGTCATGGAAAGGGTTTTGCATGTTCCACATTTGAATACTAATCTACTGTCGGCGGCAAGTATGGTAAAAAGAAACAAGAAAATCGTACTTGACAATAAGGGTGTGAGAATATATGATACTTACAATGATCTCGTAGCGAATGGAACGTTTGATGGGAACAATTTTATATTGAGATGACTGTAGAAACTGGAAATAACATTAATGAAAATAACATAGGAGATAATGGTTCGAAATCTGCTGATGTATTATGTTTCAAATGTGAAAATGTCGTAAATCTGTGGCACAGGCGGTTTTGCCATATGAATCGCAGTTATCTGGAAGAATTATGGAAGAAACAAATGGTTAGGGGCTTGAGTGACTTTGATGTCGAAAAAGATGATTGTGAAGCTTGTATACTTGGTAAATTTACTCGCGCTTCACATAAGAGTATTCATGGGGAAACCACGAAACAAATATTAGAGAGATTGCATGTAGACTTGCTTGGCCCAATGCCTGTTAAGACAATTGGAGGGAACAGATATATTTTGACTATTGTGGATGAGTACAGCAGACGATATTTTATTGAATTATTGAAGCATAAATCTGATTGTACTGAAAAAATTAAAGAATTTGTGACAAGAAGGGAAACTGAAACAGGTCTCAAAGTGAAAAACATAAGATCTGACAACGGGGGCGAATTCACAGGATCGGAATTAATTGATTTCTACGCAAAAAAGGGTATAAAGCACGAAAGAACAACACCCTACAGTCCTCAAAGCAACGGGATTGCTGAAAGAGCAAATCGCACTATTTTAGATATGACCAGAACGATTTTGATCGATTCGGGGCTACCAGCTAATTTTTGGGGAGAAGCGGCACAAACAGCAGTATACGTTCGTAATATTACGCCGAATTCACAAGACAAAGAGAAAGTTCCAATGGAAATTTGGTCAGAACGAAAACCAAACGTACAACATTTGCGAATATTTGGTGCAAAGGCTTTTTACGGAAACGTTGATGTTGGAAAAAATAAACTGAGTCCAAGAAGTAAGCCCGGTATCTTCGTGGGATACGCAAAAAACAGAAGAGCCTATAGGATTTTCGACCCAAAGCACAGTTGTATTATTGAAATGAGAGATGTTCACTTCTTGGAACATGTTATGGGTAGTAAAGACATGCAACGGATAAATAAAGATAAATTACGTGAATTCGATTATGATCGCATAACAAGTTATCAAATAAATGAAGATGAAGTTGATTCCAATAGCGATGCTTTTGTACACGTGGAAATTGGAAAAACATCTATAAATTCCGTTGGAAATGAAATAGGCGAAAGAGAACAATTGTACAATCATTTGACAGTTGAACCTGAAATTCAAAATTTACGAAATGAAGTGAATACTAATGAATTACGAAGGTCTTCCAGGTTGAGAACTCCCGTCATCAGGTATCAAGCGGCTGCCAGAATTGCTGGTGGTGAATTGGAGGAAAATTTACCTAAAACGTTCTATGAAGCTATGAATTGCATGGACAATTCTAATTGGAAGAGAGCAATCGAAAAGGAACTCGAATGTTTACAACGTTACGAAACGTGGGATTTAGTAGATCGTGATCAGATAGGAAACATGAAGATATTGAGAAGCAAATGGATTTTCAAGAAAAAAATCGACCAAGAGAATATTAAATACAAAGCGCGTTTAGTAGTTGATGGATCAAATCAAGAATGTGGTGTTGACTATGAAAGTGCTTACAGTCCAGTCATGAAATATGAAACGCTGAGAGTACTTTTATCTATTGCGGCTACTAATAACTTTGTAATAAAATACGTAGATGTCGAAACGGCGTACCTCAACGGAACGTTGGAAAGAGATGTATATATGCAATTACCACAAGGATTACAGAATGCGAAAAATAAAGTACTAAAATTGAAGAAAAGTTTGTATGGGCTCCCGGAGGCAGGCAGATGCTGGTATATTAAGTTGTGTAATATATTGAAAGATTGCGGTATGATGCCGTGTAAGTGCGATCCATGTGTTTTTAAAAGGGGAAGAGATGAAGATTTCTTGATAATTACCTTTTACGTCGACGACTGTTTAATTATTGGCAAGAATGTGAATCTGGTCAACGAATTAATTAATCAGTTGAAACATTATATCACCATTAAAGAAATAAGTGATCAGGATAAAGTGACATTTCTAGGGATTCGAATAATAAAAGACGAGGAGGGTTTTACACTCGATCAAGAAGATTTCGTAAAGGAAGTGTTAAATAAATTCAAAATGATTGATTGTCATCCTGTGGGCACTCCAGGAGTTGCAAGTGTGAATCTCTATGATTTTGAAAATATAGAAAAGACCAACCCGAAAATTTATCAAGAAATGTTAGGCAATGTAGGGTACTTGGTCACTGCGACCAGACCGGATCTTGCATTCACATATAGTAAACTTTCTCAATTTTCAACCGACCCACGAATCAATCACTTCCAAGCACTTAAGCGCGTTTTTAGATATCTACAAGGTACGAAAAATGTCAAACTGAGGATTAATAAGGACAATGGTTATTTAAGAATATTCACAGACGCAAGTTGGTGTGTGACCAAAGACAGCAGGTCTTTCGCAGGGTATAATGTTAAAATCGGAAACAATCTGATAAGTTGGAAAAGCAAGAAAGAAAAATTGGTAGCGCTCTCATCGATGGAAGCAGAATTGATAGCATTATGTGAATCTGTTTGTGAAGGAAAGTGGTTAAAGGAGCTAATTAGAGAAATTGGTTTTGATAAGATTATCAAAAAGCCGACTATAGTATACACTGACAGCAAGTCAATTATTGATTGGAGCAAAGAATTTAAGATAACAGCGAGAAATAAACATATGATGCGAAAAATTAATTTTATAAGAGAGGATATAGAATCTCAAGAAACAGAGTTGGTTTATTGCAAATCACAAAACTTAGACGCTGATATGTTGACGAAGGATGTGGATAAGAGTACGTTAATTAAACATATGATGTCTATGGGAATAACGTGATTAGAAATTTCGTGTTCACAGGGTACTCCCGTGTCACACGAAAGGGGGGAATTGTTATAGATTAGTTTATTGAATATCTTGTATACATTGTGGTATGGTTTTTGTGTTGTAGAAACGAATGTATCCATCATTGGGAGTAACTATGTACAAGGACTTTCACTTTTTTCTGGAGTTCCTAACCAGATGAATAAATGCCATGTGTTGAATTGGACGTCTGCGTATTATTCAAATATTATCCGTAATTGGTACGAATACCTAAGACAACGAGTAAGAAAATTTTCACTATGCGAGAAACTTTTTTATTATTGCAGAAAAGCACAAACACCCAGCGGATGAAATGACAAGGGAAGTCCAAATTTTGATATGAGACCAACCACATTTCTGTATGAATCATGGTTCTTGAGTTAGACAGTAATGAAAACAATATTTCATGCGCACCGAACGAACATTTCATGTCGTTCAGTGATCTTGAATACTTCTCAGCGATTCTCAACAAGCGATGTGAAAAGAAAAATAGAGTATTTATTTTTGAATTTCACTTATTAAAAACAGTGAAATACATTTAAACATACCAAAAAATGAATTATCAATTTTACAGTTAATAATATTAATGCCAAAGACATTCAACCAGTAGTTGTCGTAAAATGTGCTTTCAAATGCAAATATGAGACGAATTATTAGCTGAGTGTTCGAAAAGAATATTATGCATTGTGCGCACAAACCCTTGCAGTATTTGATACCATCCATGTCATCTCACCTTTGTGAATGGGTATTTCCCCTTTATTTACGTAAAAAAGTAGATATATTTGGACGTATAAAATTACTTGGGACTGAAAATTAGCAATATTGACCTTGATATCGATGTCATTCGCGCAAAACAATTCAAGCCTCGTCAGTATGTGATGAATTAACAATGTTCCAACTGGATTTGGACTTGCTTTGCTATTTATATTTCAGTTTTAACTTTCATTTAAAGGTCTGTTTTTTATATAATAATTCTAATAAAAATAATACATATTTTTTATCAAAAATCATTGATTTCTAATATTAAGCCATCTATTTAACATGTTTTGAAATTATTTCCGTTCAAGTGGTATTCCAATTTGCTCCGGGCTTGTAAGTGGTACGTAACTGAAGGAAGGGTGAGACCCCCTGCCGAAATCCCATCTTGCTTATGAATAAAGTAGTAAAAATAACTTTGTCGTATGTGACCTTCACACTCAGAGACTGGCGAAACCCTGAGTTGTCAACGTCTATCGTCCGTGGGAAGACAGCTCCCATTTCGTGGGACATACGGTATTGGAAGCGAGTGCAGCAAACATTGTCAACATTTCGCCAGCTGGTAGAAGACCAAGCAGAACCCACATCGTATTAAAATTTTGAAGTGTTAGGGAGTATTAGAAATAGTGTATTAGAGACGTTTTGCATCAAGACCTTTCCGCGCTTCCTGCAACGAGCAAAATTGCATCGGCAGTGCCAAAAACGTTTATCAATCGATGTCAGTTTCATCGGCACAGTGTACTCATTTTACCGAAGTCGTAAACCAGTGCTATTTTTAAGAAACGTGAAAAATAAACTTACATACAGTTCACTTGATGTTATTGTTTTGAAACTTTTTTATTAGAACCCATTATTGTGAAAATTTTGTTTCTAACAAGCAAAAGTGAACTGTATTTATTTGTTTGTCTCATATCGAGATACCATTTTCAGAGGCTCGTATCTTTGCAATAATTGTATTTGGATTATTCCACGCATATGTTCGACCTTCTTGTCTTTGCGAAGCTGTCATGTAAACACCCGTTTTTAACCAGCACCCTCTCCAGGGAGAGGATGCTGCTCAGACCCTGACGACAGCGGCGGGGCGCGGCGATTTCCGCACTTCGACAGGCTGCAGGTTATGAAAAGTATGAATACTAATTATCGCAAAATCACTACTTGCGATGCTTCTTTCTTCAAAAATCAATATTTATGGATTTTTAAAGGTGCTGAACAAGCTGGCAAAATTTCATGTCAGTCCGAGTATCAAGCACGGCGAGTGTTGCGTATAAGCGCTGCTGAGAAGTGACAACGCTGTTCTCCATAAGCTCTGTACTGCAATCAAATGCTTGGACGCTCTTACGTATTATCACTCCGTGTATACGTACGTATACGGGAAAGTAAAAATATTGTAAGTAAATAATTGCCTACCATTTACATAAAAAGCAAAATGAAACAGATGAAAGAAATTTTTCTCAGTGTGTTTCTCTCTCGTATATGCATTTATTGACTTCTGTAAAATTCTGAGTAAATCGTATTTTAATCCACCTTATTACAAACTATATTTTAACACATAGTATCACACACACACATATTTCTAATAATAACTTTTATTACTAAAAAATGCATTATTATCACTCTGGAAGAAAATTAAAAAAAACTTGTTTTGTGGAAAAATATATCTTCGAGTTTTGAAGAAAACTTTTCTCACTTAAGATCCAGTAGGAGGCTACTTTCACTTCTAAAACGATTTACAATGCGGGTAATGTTTGCACAGGTCCACCAAGAATTAGTTCTATTAAAATTAAACCTAGTAATGTTTTGGATCTATAATGTACTTACTAGTATTACCTGGAAACATACTTGTAATTAAAAGGTACAATAAACATTACGACTGTCTGAAAATGATATGGAACTTGCATTAACTTAATAATAAAAGGTACACAAAACAAATATACTTACATATTTTCTTACTTGGTGTCTGGCGGATCGGCTTACTTGGTGTCGAGGTGACTTGGTGTCGGGCGGATCTAGCCGATCATTTGGGGGGGAGAGCATCGTAGATTTTTGTTAATAAACATATTTGTTATTATATTGTTATTTATTTACTGTATATATGATACAATACAATATTATTGTTTAAATAGTTACATAATTCTAACAAATATTTGCACCAATTTTGCCAAATAAAGGAAAGTAAACGAAAACTCTACGCCTTTTTTTGGGGGGGGGGCATGCCCTCCCCCCTGGATCCGCCAGTGCTCGGTGACTGGTGGGGTGACTTGGGGATATACCCTAATATCTTAATTTACATGACGTCGTAGTCACTGTAAATGAAATCTAACTGTGATTCCTAAACCAGTCCCTAGAATGAGCCTCCATGAATAGAAGTGTTTCTCAGATATCCCATAAATATAGCGCCCTTTTTTTCTCGCCTACTTTTACAATAAACTGTGTTTCAAGGTTTCGTGCAAGCATTGCAGAACTTTGTGTACAGAACTTAATAGTTACATCTATTTTTGAAGTTATTTTGCTTCGCTAAGTACATATATTGTGGTAACCGAGTGATATTTATGTAACTAAAACGTTTTTTAGTAGTTGATTTATTAGTGAAAAGTTGAACATTTGCGGGGTGACTTGAGGGCAGTGTTTTACATTCATTACCAGGCACACACAGTTAACAGATGCCACGAACATACAATAAATATAAAGAAAGAAAAGAAAACCACGCAAGATGCAGTACAGGAGGGAATCACCCAGCTCTTCCTCAACCAATCCAGAAGGGATGACTCAACCCACCAAAACAGGCATCTTCAACTCTTCAGAGTTACATTGTAGACTTGAAATAATAAGTCCCTGTAATTATATGTGTAATAAAAACAAAATTTATCTAAACCTTCTTTATTTGTCCCCACTTATTTTCAGTGGGGTGAGATAAAAACATATGTTTCGAAAGGCTAAATGTCAAGGTAATAGACTTCTGTACTCAAGTCACCTCACCTGAAGGGATGACTTGGGTACTCGCCTTCATTATTCTGTTATAATAAGTAACAAAATAAATACCTTTGCTGAAAGAAAAAAAAATAATTTTTTTTAGTGGTGAAACATTTTGTAAAAAAATATTAGTGTACGTAGGAGATAATACAAAAAAGGTACAAAATATGTTCCCAAGTCGCCTCATTTTCGGTAACACAAACATTTCGAAATTTCATTAAAAAGATCAATCATTTTTTTCATTGTAGGTTCATTGAAATAAAACAGTATCTTTCTAATGTAAAATGTACATTTATTTGAACAAAAAATTCAATAATACACTATGTTCACATCAACATATCGCTGCTCAAATATTAGTTACTATCTTAATCGCAATTAAAGGGTACACAATTCACAAAAACAGTGCATTAAGTTTCGAAGTAAAATAACTGTAATACATACTAAATTATATTTTGGACTATTTTCTCTTAGAGACGTAATTTTATCAACAATATCGCAATATTTTGAACATTCACTGAAGTTCTTGCAAATACTAGCAGTTGGTTCTTGGTGACAATGCCTTCTGCTTTGTAATACCTCAGCACATAACACTAATTTCTCTCATTTCCACAAATTTTCGCCATATTAAATATAAATACATTCTCTGACAAAAACTACAGTAAACCCTCGTTAACACAAACTAGCTTCGCGCGAAATTCGTCATAAAACGAACAAAATGTCGGTTCCGACAAAGAAACGTAGTAATGATACATAAAAATCACGAATTTTTATTACAAGAGTGCCGCTAATTATTTCAGTCCCTTGGGATTCGATTTAACAGGGGTTTACTGTAATTAAATCAAAATTTATAGTAATTTGTTTTGCCCCAACTATTAGGGTCAATCAACATGCGAGTGATGAATATTGATGACTTGGATGAAAGACTTAATTTTTAAAACTCCTGAAAGACTTCACAGTCAAACAGGCCGCAAATATTTTTTAAAACACAAAAAGAAAGTATATTTATTTCTTTTATGTTCAACATCTACTACCTCTGTCTCTGGATTACAAATCAGAACAACGAAGTACGTTATTCGGAACAATGCAGGCAACATATCGTCGATGTAAACGCAAATTACTGAATGTGAAAAAATTCATTTTTCAAAATTGATATTTAGCAACTGTCAAGCATAAGGCTTCGAAGTGTCGAATGTTAAAAATTGTTTCGTGTCTACAAAAAATGCTGTTGCAAAGGGTCGAATCGTGAGTTATTCAGCGTTTTCGTTTGTTTCCTGAAAGCTAGTTAATGTAAGATTCTGTAGTTCGCATTTGCATCAACGATATGCTCTCCATAGCTTCAAGATATGTAACAGTCACATGAAACAGCAAAATGTAGTTAATGACACCATTTTCTAAACTATTATCTATAATATTGTGCCTTCTGTATTGAGGTTTTCTAACGAATAACATAAGATGCATGACATTTACAAAATATATTCTGCTTAACATACCAGTCTCAGTGTTATTGCTGTCTGTATAATTAATGAATCAATATTATCAGAGTACCAAAAAGACTGCATTCACGCAGCTATTCCACTCAGCTGTACACATACCACACACCTGCACCACATAGCCACCTGAAACTAACTGGCAATATATCATTACGATCTCGTAGAGAGCGAAATGATATAATTTATATTTTGTTGGAACAGAACTCATACCACAATTATACCAATTGATTTATGTTGAGAAAATACAAGGAAATAAAAACCTGTGAGTTTTAAGTTAGCTTTAAAAATTATAAAATCTCTACATTTTCGCATACTGTTTCAAAAATAAATTCATAAAGATCACTTTCATCCACCAGTTTAAAAACTATATTTGGTTACTTATCTAACGCTGAGAATGGCAAAAATAGACAATTTTTCTAATCACTAATGTGCCGCCTCTGTATATACATATATATACAATATATATATATATATATATATATATATATATATATTGAAACGCACCGCGCCTCTAAATAGAAACGCGATACATTTCAACTTAAACAACCAGAGAACATACAAACGGCGCGAGCATAACTAGGCAGCATGGCAACACGGAGGGGAAGGGGGGCGTCACGTGGAGCGCGAGACACGAGGGGAGAACAGCGAGAAGTCGGTTGAGAAGGAGAGACGAGCGGAAGCCACGCTAGCGGACGGAGGTGGTGCGCGAGCGGTGCGAGTTATTTGGGGAAAAGTACCCCTAAGTGCTGAATCACTTAATAGACTTGCATAGTATTACATTTCGGACCGTTAAAGAAGTGTGATGCAGACCGAACAGCATTGGGAAGTCAACGGATAGAGTGTATGGTAAACCGAAGAGTGTGAAACCCGCCTGTAGCGTGAGCACATGCATCGCGAACGTAGGTTTTGGGGAAAGATAGAATGTGTAGTGCACAAGACAGTGACTGAACCAGTGATCATTTGTGAGACCGATCAAGCAGTGTCTGACGGGTTTCCAATGTATAGGAACTTTCCATAATGAAACTGTATGATGACGCCGTGAGGAGAACAAGAACACGTGGGTATAGGTTACCGATATTTCACCGGTGATTCAGAGAGTAATATAGTGCAACGTGTTTAGCATAATCAGTTAAAACCCGAATCTGGAGTTCAGACTGTCAGGACAAGCATAAGTTAATTAGATGCACTAGTGTAAAATATACGCGTGGAGCAGCGTGAGGGGCGAACACTTGCCTACTCATCTCCGGCTGGGGGCCGAACGGCTCCGGGACCGCGCGACGGGAGCCGAAGCCGCCGCCACCATCGGCGCCGGGCCCCAACGAAGCGACGTGACCCAGGTGGTAACAGGTATGATGCTAGCATTGAAGGTATTAAGTTTTGGTACCAAAACATAGTAATCATTGCATAGGGGATCAGTGTTCGAAAGTGTAATAGTGATATTAGATGAATAAACATCAAACTGTCGTTGTATAATAAACTGTATGTATTTATTGTACCCCGAACATCCCAGGGTCCACATTCGCGAAAAAGATCCCGAGCCCTGCCTGAAACAAACAAATTTATTGTACCGTGCCACTTCACGGGTAAGTCACGATTGACCCCGAGCAGTCGGTACGTCACAATATATATATATATATATATATATATGTATATATATATATATTGTAGCGAACGTGAATTTCACGTACTCGTGTGATGAAATCAATCAGCCAAAACATTGACTAAATTGATTTTCGGCTGTTGGTCGTGCGCGATTCCACCGCCCGCTCGCGCGCGCCGCTGGGAGCCGACGAGTTTCCTTATCGGTGGCTCGAAGGGGTGGAGAAAGGGGCAAATCTTATCTGAGCAGTGACGTGAGCAGAAGAGGGGACAAGGGGGGTGAGTCGCTGCCCCTTCGCGGCAAAGAGGCTCGTGGCATCGCTCTCAGAACGTTTCTGGAACTCGGAGCGGTAGGTTGTACGCTAATAGTCTGGCCGCGGACTCACGTAAGCGAGGAAGGAGAGGCTCGTGCCTGTGGTGACTATTAACACACGGCAGTGGTACGATCGGCGAAGGCGTCTGGTATAGGGAGTACTACATGGTTGCTGTGAGCACGTGCCTAGGCCTGCGATAGCACGTCGGCCGTCGCATTTTCTTCGCTGGGAATTTTGCGCTAGTGGCGAACGCCACAGCCACTGGATTAAGGTCGGTGTTCAAGATAATATAATTTTGAATAGGGCGTTATAAAAAGTAGTAAAAAGTGGAAAGTAATTGACTATACAATGCAGGTTGGTGTATTATTCTCGCTGTTCACTATCAAAGTTTATCACCATTAATATTCTTGCTTATTGACTGGTATACACGTTCCATTGATATTTCCATGGTCATTGTGAACTACTTTTTCAAAAGACATTAGAAGTAATGTGCCTTTCTTAGAGGAGAACAGCATTGATTTGTAGAAGAAAATTGTTTGGTTAATAATACCCGAGTGCAGTTTCTGTTTTAAAAGAAACGATAGTGTTAAATTCGAGTCGAGTTATAAAACACATTGTGATACTTGTGAATAATTAAATGGGCATGAGAACATAATTGCTATGAACTGTGGAAGAATATAAGTGAACAGTAATGCGTCTTTTAGGAGAGAACGTCACTGATGTGCGAAAGAATCTCATGCTAATGAAATGCTAGTACAGCTGTTACCTTCAAACTTTTAATGATAACGTTTAAATTCCAGTCGTTATGAAAACAACTTGTGCCATTTGTAAATAATTCGCAGAGTATTAATGTATTTGCTATAAATGGTTGGAAAAGTTAAATGAATTTAGATGTCTTTAAACATTTATTGAAACTTGGATGTTTGTGGAGTAGAAACAATGCATATTCTTTCCAATTTCAATCAAAGGTGTAGGTTATAAATAAGGTTAATTTGTTGCATTTCAGTTGTGATAAATGAACACGTTTAGTTTGTTTCCATGCAACTTTTGGTAACATTTCGTGTCCTTAAAAACTATTTATTCATGTCAATTGTGATAAATGAACACGTTTAGTTTGTTTCCATGCAACTTTTGGTAACATTTCGTTTCCTTAAAAACTATTTATTCATGTCAATTGTGATAAATGAACACGTTTAGTTTGTTTCCATGCAACTTTTGGTAACATTTCGTGTTCTTAAAACTATGTATTCATTTCAATTGTATGTGAATATTCCATGGTAATTCCAGTGAATTCTTTGCAAAGAATCTACTAGAGTGATTATGCAGTGTATGTGGGTGGATGGTTAACTGCAATTTCTGTAAACTGATAGTACCACATTTTAAGTTTGAAATACTTGTACTATTTCCTGCGAAGTAACTTTATTGTGCACTCATCTCACTTGAGATATCTTTAATTCACTTTATTGAATTTCAATTCATTTTTTCTTTAGTCTCAGAAGACATTACTAGGATTTTTATTAGTGCCTATTTGAAATTCCTAATTTTGCAGTTAATTATCCTCTTCATTTTTTTGCTGTTAAAGGATTTTCGTTTGTTTTCTATTTTATGGCCAATGTTGTTGTCATTCTGTAATTTTGTGTTTGCTTGCAACGTGTGTCCAATTACATGATGTTTCTGTTGTGTTTTCTTTCTTATTTTGAAATCTTCGGATGAGCCACGATCCCACTAATATCCCCCCCGAAACCGACGTTACGTTCGGTTACTATATATTGTGACGATACCGAATATTTGGCGGATAAATTAATTTAAAACATGCGACGTAGTAACAGCTACTGCGTCGCAGGCTTACGCAACGCCTTTGTGCGTGCCAGGCCAGGCTGATTCGTCCCGCGCACGTGCCGGGAAGGGTGCCCGGCGCTCCCTTTGCCGGCAGGGCCTGTGTGTTTAAGAGTTATGACCCGACCAGCGACCCGCTGGCGCCGCCAACCGCCACAGGTGATCGGCGCACCCCCGATGTTGGAGTGAGAGGGTTGGGAGGAATTTTTCCGTCAACTCCGGTCAGAGAACACTCCAGGGCATTGGTCAGAATTCATGTAAAACGCAGTAACCTTTGGCCAATGGAGATGCACTTCTCAAAATTTGAACCAAAATTGTTCTAGAACTTTCGATGAAGGAGGAAGGAGTGGGGGTTACCGAGGCTTCTCGGGCAAGTGACGGGACACGAGATTCACTCGAGAATAGATTCGGGGAGGAGAAGGGTGGAGAGAGCGGGTGCACGAACCTCTGCGGTGCGTCGGTCGGAGTTATAGACGCCCCTGGCGTATGCACCTCCGCAGTGCGAGGGACATAACCGTTTTAGGTGTGCTGTGTTTGTGGTGTGAGACGTAGAATTGCTCCCGGTGAGCCTTCACTACCAACCGTGGAACTTTAAGT
Organism: Acheta domesticus; assembly: GCA_031308135.1. Taxonomy (NCBI): domain Eukaryota; kingdom Metazoa; phylum Arthropoda; class Insecta; order Orthoptera; family Gryllidae; genus Acheta; species Acheta domesticus. The sequence goes on from JAHLJT010009436.1 coordinate 165,358,247, forward strand.
TGTTACGGAGCTATTGTTGTAGCTAGTGCGACCGGCCAGTGCCCGCAGCGAACTATCCGCCACTTCGCGTCATGGTGTGCCGTTTCTTTTATTTAGCGAAAAGCAATTTCGCTCGACTGCCTAAAATACAATCACTGTATGAGCAGAGCAGTTCACGCCGCGCATTATCGAGATCGTTCAACTCGATCCGCGTCGCCACGTCCGCGGCAGAGCTGATCCCCGTGTTGGAGTTTCCGCCTCCGGCGCCCGTCTCCGCCCTCTCGGCGAGGGTCCCTCCACGCCAGCTGCGATCCACTGCCGTGCAGCCACTTTCACCACCGCCAAAGGGAACTCCGGTGACGTCATCTGAAGGTCGAGCACCGACCCCACGAAGTTCATTCAAACACGGTCTTTTGTTCGCAAGACTTTTGTGAATGACCCAGAACAGAGACCTGTGTAGCACTGTAAGCGAGCCGCGCTTTGGATATTGAAGAAAAATCTTCAGAACTGTATTTCCTATCCTTTTTGTAATTGTATTACCGTTTGTTATCATCTAGCATGTAAAAACGTAATTTTAAGTAAAGTGAAATCTAGGAGGGGGGTAAATTCAGGCTGTTTTGGGAGTTGCGGGATAAGTAGGAAAGAGGGGAGAGATATCAATGGGTTTGAAAGAGAGGGATTATTAGTTATAGTATTTTTTGTTTTGTGTTTTAGTTAATTAAATTATGTTTTTACCTCTAACCTCAACGAATTTCATTTCACGAGTAAGTAGCGTCCATCCATAGGCCTCCACTTTTTTAGAGAATCACTGCTCCTGAGCTAGCCCGGCAACTGCTTCAGGTGAGTGAAGGTAAGAGGGGGGTCTTGATCGTCAGATCGAGCCCCGACGCCACCCGCGAGGGCCCGCGGTGCTGACTATATATATATATATATATATTTCAATATATATATTTCAATATATATATATTTCAATATATATATATATTGAAACGAATTGTTATCACTCACGTGATAACAATGCGTTCTGACGCATATTAATAATTTGAACTGCGCGGCAGCGGCCGGAACACCACGGAGTCGGGGGCGAGGAACGCGGTGGTCGAACCAACGAGTCGGTTCGCGGCGAGCAACCGAAGGCCACGAGGCGCGAGTCAGTGGCGGAGAGAAGTTCATAGAGTACGGACGTGCGAAGGGTGGCGGAAAGTTAAGTCATCGGGTGAAGACGGGCGATGCGGACTGTTAATCGGAGAGAGGAATGCACGTAAGTGTTGCGCCACAGAACTGGGAAGTTGTTGGGGTTAAGGAAATTGAGTGACGAATGTGGAAGTGCAGTTTAAGGAGTGAAACAAGACGAAGCGGCCATAAGATCGTATTGGAGTATAGCCTGCAGTGAATGAGATCCACGTGGTGTGAACGGAATTAGGAGAAGAAACGGAACAGTATATATCCGCAATCGACCTGACCAATGGTAAATTAGGAGAACAGTCGACGATAATTACTGCCGAAGTTCAAATCCGCAGGCGGATGCAGTAGCAACGTTCTAGAAACGTTAGAAGCACCACAAGGGCCGAGAGTGGGGTGAGAGCCGGCCACGGTGGCGGAGAGTCCCCCGGTCTTCCGAACGCGGCCGAAGGCAACGAACATCCCCGAAGGGCAAGGCGGCGGACGACGCGTCGGCAGGCAGCGGATGGAACAAGCGACCAGGGCGGCATCGCAGGACTCCCTTCCCCTTCGCCGGCTCCCCGGCGGTACGAAGAGGCCAGAACGCAGCAGCGCGGCGCCCGGCGCCGGCTGAAGAGTGAGCAGATGGAGACGCTATTCAGGTTGGAGTGTCACGGGTAGAACGGCGGGAAGGGTAGAGAGGGAAGGTAGTTAGCCCTTGGAGAACGTTGATTTTGTGTCGAGGTTTTTTCCCCAAATATAGTTAAGCATAGGATAGGGAACAGAATGAATGCTAGCATAAACGTTAAAGGCAACCAATTTGTAAAATAATTATTTGTGTCATAAAAGGAAAATTCTGTTGATCACAATTTCCAGTGTACGCATGATTAAAGCCGGAGCCCATTCCCGGACAAGAATCCCTGTCCCTTATATCTCTATTTCTCTCTTCTTAATTTTGTGCAGTCTATCCACGACTCGTTTCAATATATATATATGTGCGTGTGTGTGTATATATATATATATTATATACACATATACAAGGTCTTTAGTTTATCTTGCAACTCACGTCTGAGAGCACTTTTTCTTTTGGTAATTCGGCAACCGCGTCTCTTTTACACCTTTCAAGACAGCAGTGCCTGGCACATCGGGACAGCAGAGGAGGTAACCGTCATGTCATAAGCTGCAGCAAGTTTCCTGTTTCTTTGTTGATCCCACTGAAGAGTGTCGGCGGGCAGAGCTCTCATGCCGAAATCTTTTCACGCTGCAGAATGGGTGGGGTGGGATGAGGCATGAGCGTGGAAACAAAACGTCTCTTTAAGCATTTCTGCCCAGTATGCTGAAGAAACAAAACTGTAATATTAACCCATTAGTGCCTAGCGGGACATAAATGGTACGCGAATTGCGGTTTGAATTCGCGCATGCTCAGATGCTGAAATGGACAAGTTTAAACTTGTTTCGTGCATGTCTCTTTTCCTTAACGTCCACGTGTTCAGATTTGTTAGAGCAGTTGCGTCGATTCATCGTCAGAGCCTAGTAAGAATTTTCTTTTCTAGAAGTTATTTTTTTGTTCGCTCCGTTCGAGACAACATGGATGAAGAGTGAGTATAACTTGAAAATGGTTGCATCAACAAAACACATATTTTGTATGAACGTTATAAAAGACTTAATAATCAGTATTTTCATTCAATGAATTCCCTCTCATTGTTGGCAAGAAACTTATATTCTTAGAAAATTCGCTGTACCATTTATGGTACGCTAAGCTCTAATGGGAGCATTTCACTTTACATTTCATTTTCGATCTTTTGACGAAATGCTGGCAGTTTTTACGCATTTTTGTCATTTGTTGTTATAATAATAATAATAATAATTATTATTATTATTACTACCAAAAAACAGTTTTCGAGATTCTCAAATATTCACATGCTAATCGGTATTGGTTCTAGTATTGTTTATTTCATAACATGCAATGCTTTTTTTCTAATAATTACCAAACTTATATTTGTTTTACAAAACAGATATCTATACAAGTTATTAGTTTTTGTTGATTTTACTATGATTGTACTTTCAGAGAATTTTCTAAGAGTCTTGCTCCAGGATTTACAGTAAAAGAAGCCCTCGATCTTTTATTTGAGAACGCAGATGTTGAAGCACTTTTTATTGCTCCACCTGATTGTAGTATTTTATCTGATGAAGATTCCGGGGATGAAGATGATGGTGGTATTACCGACAATCTCAGTAAATGGCAACTCCTTGCAGAAGCGGAGGTAAGAACAGTTAATGGGGAGGAAAGAACCTCTGAAGTGAGTAATACTAATTGTCCTTCAATTTCTGAAAACGGATGTTTTGCGTCACAATTGCCTCCAAAGAATACCCCAAGCACTTATCCTCAACACGTACGAGATACAGAATGGATAACGGGTGATTTTGAAAACCATAATCGGGAATTCATTCCTCCAGAAGTTCCTAGATTTGAAGCTGTAAGTGTTGTTGATTTTTTTGAATTATTTGTGGATAATGATCTAATCAGCATACTTGTTGAAGAGTCCAATAGGTACGCTCTAAGTAAGAACTATCCAGATCCTAATATTTTGGCAGATGAAATTAGATGTTTCATAGGTATTCTGATTCTCAGTGGTTATAATATTCCTTCAAAAAGGAATTACTGGGAAACTCAGAGTGATACTTACAATGAGCTTGTGTATAATTCCATGAGAAGGAACAGATTTGAACTTATTTTACGCTTCATGCACTGCGTAAATAATAATGATTTCAATCCAACAAATAAAGACAAACTTTGGAAAATCAGGCCATTGATAGACCATATGAAATTCAGATTTTCCAAATATTTCTCACCAGAAAATAATTTGTCCAATGACGAAAGTATGATGAGGTATTTTGGCAGGCATAGTCTGAAACAATACATTCGGGGAAAGCCTTTGCGTTTTGGATACAAGGTTTGGTCCTTGAATACTCCTAGTGGATACTTGGTAGACTTCGAAATATATCAGGGAAAGTCTATTACTGCCAATTCTGAGGCAGACAAAACTTTTGGCAAATCAACAGCTCCACTAGTAGAAATGATAAACAGCATGCCACCTGAAGTGAAAAATCTGCCATTTCATTTCTACTTCGACAACTTGTTCACAAGTTTCAACTTGTTAATCCACTTAAGAGATCATGGTTACGGTGGTACAGGCACGATAAGGGAGAACCGAATACCAAAGAACTGCCCACTGCTAAGCAAGACTGAAATATTGAAGCTGGAAAGGGGTAGCATTCATTTGCCATAGATAAGGACAACGGAATCTTTCTCTGTAAGTGGAATGATAATTCTGCAGTATGTGTTGCATCGAATATCTACGGAGAAAATCCTATTACTAATGTAAGAAGATATAGCCAAAAAGAGAAAAAACACATTCAAGTACCTCGTCCATTCCTCCTTACACAATACAATAAATTTATGGGAGGAACTGACAGAATGGACCAGAATATCAGTCAGTATCGTATACATATACGTAACCGGAAGTGGTATTGGCCATTATTCACATGGCTGATTGATGTAGCCATCCACAATGCCTGGCAACTATTTAGAAGACAGCAGCCAATCACCCATCTGAATTTTCGTAGAGAATTAGTGCAGGTGTATCTCAAAAAGTATTCTGTGCCACCAAAAGGACCAGGCAAAACACCTGCATTAATGAACAGTAATGACATACGTTTTGACCGTCTGGATCATTTGATTCAAAAAATTCCAGATGAGAAGAGAAGGAGATGTGCAGGTTCCAACTGCAGCACTAAAGCTCGAACACAGTGCAGAAAGTGTGATGTTGGCTTATGTGTAGACTGCTTCATTGAGTATCATACACGATAGTATCTATTATCTTGTCAAACTGAATCAATATCAGTATTTTTAACTAAAATAAATGTATTATGTTTCATTTTCATGAATAAATAATGTAAACCAGTTTCTATTTATTTTGCTCTCATTAGTGCTTAGCGTACCATTTATGGTACGGGGCATTTCTACTAACTGACATGTAAGACATTTATTTTTATCATATTAAAGCATTTCATTAAATAAATATAATCAAATTCAATGTCTAAAACAATGAAAATCAAGAAAAAATTATTCTGGGCACTAATGGGTTAATGTGGAGGGGAGTTATCGATTTATTTACAGCAACGTAACAATAATTATTTAAGTAAAGCCAGCTCAGAGAGAAATCGAAAAGATATATCGTGAAATATTACCGCCTAGCTCTTCATTTGATAACAATAATAATAATGTATTATCATTATGGAATCTGCATATTAAGCAAATAAGAAAACTTTATAACAGACAATAAACATACCTAGAAATGTTATGAGAGTAATTACCGCAGAGGCCAAAAGTTAAAAATCGAGGTGGAGCGTAGCGGAGCCGAGATTTGTTATTTGGACGAGGCAGTAATAACACTAACATTTTGTGGTATGTTCAGCATTTTATCGGTCAATCTCTCGATTTATGCGAAAATTTATATTACTGCGATAGTAAACATAAATTCTGTTGTTGCGGCATGTTACTATGATATTGTGGGGTATTGCTTGCGATATATCTATTTAAACAATATTCGTATACCGTGGTTTGAAAAAAGATGGATGCAAATAATTCTCCTGAAGTTAAAGATAACTAAAGAAATGACGTTCGGTGAGGAAGTTGGCGCGTCGATTTCCAGTGGCGACACCTCAGATCATCAGTAAATATGATTACCGAAGAAGAGTTTCATTTGATGGAATGCGAGGAAAATGAAATTAATTTACCTAAAACACATTTTAACTGCACTATTAAAATCTATTACAATGAACAATAATTATCTCAAAAACTAATATGAGTTACTTTTATCTGAATTATTTGAATCTGATTTGTTTTCTACACAGACTTCTTTCTTTCTTAATAAACATTTGACTTGCGATGAATCAATGGTTGTTTATTCACGTTGCCAAAGATGTTAAAACCCGATGCTAAGGATGTTAAATTGCTTAACAAAGGTAAGTGTGTGTGTGTGTGTGTATATATATATATATATATATATATATATATATATATATATTGTAGTGATACCGAATCCATTACGGCTGCGAGCCTGAGAATTGCTCCGCGTCGCGCGACAGAGGGGTCGACGGCGGCGCCAGGGTTCTGTCAGGCCACCCGCCGGACCCACCCCCTAAAATTCGTCACACCCAAGTTGTTCCGTACACCACGCAAAGCCCTCGGAGGCGTCTCTTTTCCTCCTGCAGACACCCGCCGCGCGGAGCCGGCGCGCCCACGGCAGCCGGCCTCCCGCTTCCCCGGCGGCCACCCACAGGTCACCGAAGGGCCTGCTACCCCCTCCAGAAGGCCCTTCCCCCCGTGTCTGCCAAATAGCCTCTAACGGGACATTCTCAGCCAGAGGAGACTTGTCGACACTCCGCCAACCGGGAACGACGGAGGTGTGCGCTCTCAGCGCGTGATCGAGCCAGTGCGCTTCGCGCGTCTCACTAAGCTGCCCTCGGCAGTTGTGAACCGTCAAGTATCGAATTAGTTATTGCGCTTCGCGCAACGCGCAAAGCTGCCCTCGGCAGTTGAGAACCACCAAGTATCGAATTAGTTATTGCGCTTCGCGCAACGCGGCCCGCGGCAGTTCGGCACTAGTCACACTTGTCGGTGCGGGTGCCATTTCGCGTCAGCGTGAGCTTCTCCAAACGGTGCCGCTCACACCTGAGGGTGCCGTGACCGCCCACACCTGAGGGTGGCGCATGACCGTGTGGGACTCCATGGTCCTACCCATCGCAGTTGGGCTGCGTGCGCTGCAGGGAGGCTGCTTACGAACCCGATCAGTGAGACACTGTGCGGGACCTGTGTTCCTGCAGCATCACAACGCAGCAACGCAGCGGCAACGCAGATCACGCCAGCCAGAAGTACCGCACACCTGTAATTAGTGCAAATAAACATGTGCAAGGTCCATTTCTTGATTGCTTCACCCAGTCAATTCAGATTCCATCCACGCTACCAGCGCAATCCCTCTCCCCCTGTCCCGGGCAGCACGGTCCGGCGCGGCGTGAATTACGTTGGATAGAGAAGGCCCCATCACAGTCCTCCGCATCACCACCCCCACTTCGCTTTCCTCCCCCTTCTCTAACCCACAAGTGTCCCGCGGCCTGGGGGGGTCTTCTCGTGCACGCGGCACTGCAGTACTTTTCCGCGGCGCCCCTCGCCCTCCCCATCCTCCCTTGAGATTTTCGTTCCCCCCAGTCATTAATTTCTGCCCCTGTTTGACAGAAAATTGAAGCGAGAGAGAACGAGTGCAGGTTTCTCTCTCATTTCTCGGCCCCAAAAACTTCCGATGATTGGGCGGAATTATTCTACGACGCAATACCCTTTCGCCAATAGCCGCCGGACGTAGGCAAAGCTCTAGAATGTTCTAGAACATTCTGAGGGAATTTGGTGGGGGAAGGGAGGCTCGAAGGACTTCGTGCAGGAGACGGTCAGGACAGAAGGTGTGAGGCCATCACAGAGAGGTGTGAGGCCATCACAGAGAGAGGGTGTGAGGCCGTCACAGAGAGAACGTGAGAGGCGGTCAGGGGGACGAGACGTTATTGTGGAGGCGCCCGGCGTCAGAGATAAAGTTTTGTTTCTTAGTTGGACTTATAAGAAAACGTTGAGTTTTCGAGGAGAATTTGTGCGCGGTTCTTAAATAAGTATAGACCGCGGATTGTGAAAAGTTTTATTGACATTCTAATAGTTCAGAAAAAGTATCTGACTTGTGCTCGTGTTTGGAACATTATCGTGGAACAATTTGATCATTCACGAACTTGCTACGAACTCTAAAGTACCGTGCGGTGAACCGAAAGTGACAAGGTCATTCAACTGAGCAGACATTATCTGATCATTAGCGACAGTAAGTGAGCGGCGCTGTGTGTTGGGCCAGCACCCCTACAACCCCGTCTTCTACCTGGCTCGGCCCTGCGCGCCCCTTTGTGCGGCGTCCCACGACGCTCGCGCCGCCCCTGCCAGCCAGCTGGCGGCCCGAGGTCGTTCAACTCTGGTTTGTTGTGCACGCCGCCCCGTTAAGGCGGTATCTTTTTCGTTCTTTTGGCGCGCCCGTGGTCAAAAGGCATAAACAGTTTGGTGAACAATCTTTAATTACCTTTGACCGGGCGACGAAGAGGAGATTCCCGGCCGCGCTTGGCTGTCAAGAGGGAATCAGCGTAGAGGAAAATATTGTTCTTTTTACTGTAGTAATTTTCACTTTTCAATTTATTTTATTATTTTGTGTGTGCATGTTATATTTCGGAATTGGGGAAAGGGGAGCATGCTCGCCGACATGAGTGGTAAAATCTTGCAATTTTTTTAATAAATAAAGGCCACCTGTTTGTTAACATGAGTAAAAGTCTCTTATTTTACACCGGCCACCAACTTCCTCCATCTTCATCAATTTAGGCAAGCCTTTCTACCGACTGAGCGAGCCGGCTACCACGTCTACGGCGCCCAACCGACAGACGGGTAGTCGCAATATATATATATATATATATATATATATATATATATATATAGTGACCGAACGAGTAGCATTTGCCAGAATGGCACACGATAGCCACCCACGCACCTAGGAAGAGAGACGCGTGATATAAAAATAAGTATAACAACGAATCCAGTAGGAAGCAGCGCGGCCTAGCAACGTGTGCGCGAAGCTACGACGCGGACTTCCAAACTAATGAGAACGGGAAGTGGTGGACGAGAGGGGCGTGAGGCGCTACCACCCCTCCAAAAGAGAGGAGACGCGAGAGCTAGTCGTTTTCCTTCTTCTTGGTTGAGATGTTGGAAAGAGCGGACGTGTGGCGTAATAGTGGTAGGTGTGCGTATGTGCAGGAGCCATCTTGGCGAGTTCGTAGGAAGGTAACGTTCGTTAATTAAGACGGGAACATCAAAGTTTTTCTGGACGTAATAGTAAAGGCAAACGTAACTCATTTAAACTGTTAAGTGGAGGTCCGAAAGCAAGTGAGAAATCATAGCCCGTGTCTTTGTAACACAATTCATTCTCAATATGAGCAGTTAACGACTGTCTCATTCATTGTAAATAAATTTAAGAAAAGTTTTATTTAAATTAGGGTAACATGAATGTTTTGGTTGTGTCAAGGAATTTAATTAAAACGGAAGTGTTGTAAATAGTAGAATAGAAGAGATTATCTGACTAACGGTAATTTAGAAGTACTTGAAAGGCTTCATGCATTCGGTTAAACCAGCCATGGCGAAACAAAGTTAAGGTGAAATGATGCAGAAAGTCACATTATTTGAGAAGTGAATTTATTATTTCATGCGTGACGTAAATTTAGTATCAGAATATACGCACAATTCTACTAATTTCTGTGTCTTGGGGTACGCTTACTCACCCAAAAGATCCCGCCCCCTGAGATCACAAAGCTCATTAGCGGCATTCTTTCTATCGCACCCTTTTCAGCTGGTTGATGGTGCGAGCGGTCGAAGAGAAGACCGACGCTGGTAAGTCGAAGGTTGTGAGAGGCAGGCGTGTTAGAATATATATTTGTGTATGTGGTATGAGAGTTTAGTCTAGTCATTCATGTTCGTTCTACTGATAATAGTGGTCTAATTCTACGGAATAGAATTACGTTTACATGTGTAGAGTATCTGTGTACCAAGAATACAATTGTACTATTAAGGCAAAGTATGTATCTAGAAGAGTTTGTATAAATATATATGTAACTTACACGAGACTAATGAGTTGTGTTGTCTATAACTAAGATTAAAGTATTCTAACCTATTAAAGTAGCCAGTACCGGCAAAGTATGAGTTGGCCGTGTTACGGGCGAAGCATGAGTTGTTGCGGCCATGAACTACAACACAGGAGGCCCAAATTGCCATGCCGGAACCTGAGGCCGGCTCGCCTAGTGCGACATGACACCCGTACAGAATCGGCGGGGAGAAGCGCGAATGCACCCTGCGGCAATGCTCGGTGAGGAAGATACCGGGAACGAGACGTACGACAGAATTCGGCACACACCGGAGGATGCTGCCACTGCTGATCATCTTTTCCAGCCTGAGTGAAATAACTATCAGCATGACTCCATTAGTTTGAACATCCGAGAAAAGGGTGCCATTTGAGTGATAACTGCCCGCCTTTGGTTGCCTATATTCTTTCTCGTAAGGTTTATTTGTAAACCCAAGTTCAAATAAATTTGATTAATATCATAAAGCATCTGTTAAGTGTTAACTTTATTTCGCTTTAAAAATGGCCAACTGCGACTTTATTACAAAAACTGAGAATGCACATATACAAGTGTTGCCAGAATTCGATGTCACATCATGCAGTCTAGATTATTTTCTCGCAAGGATCGAATCCTTTTTAAGTAATTTTCAAAGACCTCACGGAACACCGCAAGCAGAACTAATTAATGATTTTTTCGATGTCATAAAATCAAAATTGAAAGAAGCGAGCGGAGCATTTTAGTCGTAGAAGCGAACTCGAATTACAACAGATTCAAAGAGAAACGTATAGGGAAATATGGCGAAAGACGAGAGGCTGCTCCTTAAAGAAATTTATAATTGTTACCCAAAGTTAAGTGAACCATTTACTGATTATCACAAACAACTGTCCCCTGTTATAACAGCCTTCGCAAAATTAATTGTCAACCAGCGATTTTAAAAATGAAATTGAATGAAATCGAGGAGCTAGGATCAAACAACACAATTACGGTAGAGATTTTAGAACCGTATCAATCTTACCCTCGCTATTGTCAGGACGCGGTCTTGATAACACCCTTGGAAGTTGCCGGTCGTATGACCACGAGAAGGGATACGAAAGAAACACGCATCAAATGAGGGGTCCCCAGAAACAACCTCCTCTGCAGCATAGATTCAGAAATGAACTACCACTACCAAACCCATTTGTTGCATCAAATTTCTCTACGTAGTCGAGATAACAAAATCACGATTTCTTACGTGCGCCTATGCAGGGAACATCTCAAACATTTATCTATCAAAACCGGATGATCCCTCCTCATGCACCCCAGTATCAATCCCTCCTCCGGATATGCAGCCGCACAAATCCCGCGGCCGACACATCACCCAGCCTCCGACGCCTGTACGTCAGAGCGCCCGCCCTTATCCTGCTCCCAACATACAAAGGCGATTCGCCCCACAAGATCCGTCCAGATTCCCAGACCGATTGTATAACCTGAACACTCACTATAAACCAGAAGACGAACTCTTTTATTGGCCCAAAACTTACGAAAACGCGGAAGACTTATGAAACTGCCAATGAATGAGTACTACCGGAACAGGGATCAAAGTTATTTGACAACTGCACAATTCCATGTTATGACTTCAATTCACGCAGGTGAGCATCGTGAATTTCATTCGTCCGCGTGTATTAACCTTCAAAGTAAATTACACGTGTTTGTGGTGTTTGAACTGTTCGAACTTTGATAACTAGTGATTCTACCACTATCAGCCACATTTAGTGGTTGGTTCACTCCAGGATGGATTAATCCTGCAGTCCTGCAGGACGACGTATTCAGTCAGGTTCTTAAGTTCAGAATGAATACGGTGGCTTTCATGACCGACCTTACAAAAATGTATCGACAGATTTGGTTGCATCCAGAGGAACTCCATTATCACAAGATATTTTGGAGACCGGATCCTTCCGTGCCATTGAAAGACTAGATAAGTCTAGATAACTACTAGAAAGTCTAGATAACACTCACTTACGGTACGGCCCCAGCTTCATTTCTTGCTACGAAAGTACTTTCTCAACTAGTGCTTACTGAAGGGCAGATTATCCAATTGCATCCGAAATAATCACTAATCATTTTACATGGACGATTGTCTAGCCGGCGCTGCAACGGTGCCAGAAGCTCTTCCGGCGTATCATGAACTCAATGAAATACTGTCTAATGACGGTTTTCATTTTCGCAAGTGGAGCTCCAATTCATTAGATCTGTTGAAATGTATTCCTACCGAAGACAAAGAGGTAGCAGAAACTAGAAGTTTCGATGATACATTACAGTGCTCGGTCAGGGCACTCGGTCTTTTATGGCATGCAGCCACTGATCAGTTTCGAATTATATAAGATCTCAGCCGCTATTTATTCATTTCAAGGTTCACAAATCATCATTTTTATCTTGTGTTGCCTTGATTTTCGATCCTTTGGGATTGATATCCCCCACGTTGATAACATGTAAGATCTTGTTTCAACGGTTTTGGTCAGAAAAGGTAGGTTGAGACGACTATTTGCCCGATCGTATTCACGATCAATGGTAAAAAATTTTACATTATCTTCCTGAGGTAGGAAATATCACCTTTCCCAGGTGTGTCAGCCCTTCGGTGCCAAAAGAACTATTGCAAATTCATGGATTATATTGTGGCGGCATGCAACGACGCCCTAATAAATTTTTAGCAAATGCTTGTTTTTCATACTCGCTGGCACGCGCACGTGCGCCCAACCGCGCCTCCCCCACCCGCCTCTTCTTCTAGCGTCCCCTCGCCTACTTTGGGAGAAAAATTTACAACCCTCCGACCGCACCGTGCCCCCTCGCAATGAATACCCCCTGTATTCCGCCCCCACCCTCCCCTGTGCGAGCTCTCCCCCGCCGGAATGTTCCCGTCATCACGCCTGCCACACTGATACTAATAAGTCCTAACCCTTGCCATACGATAATTGCTCCCACGAGATGTAAACCGTCGAACGGGGCAGCTGCGTTTCGTCAGAGAGAGATGGAAGAAGAGAGAGAACATCCGAGGAAAATTTCCACAAAATTACGAATCACGATTCGTTAGAATATTCCTACGGCGCAGTAAGCTCCGGCCAATAGCCGACAATTATTTCCCGAAAGTAGGCCACCGAGCCCAAGACGAGCTTAGGAGGGAAGGAGATCCGAATAGGAACGGATTCTCACAAACTTTGAAAAAGGCACTTGAGAGCTAGTTGCGAGAGAGGAAACTTCATGCATGGTCATGGAGGTCGTGAACTTGTTTTTGTTTTTTTAACGGTGAACCGTTTACTTCCCGATCGCGAGGCCGTGCAACAAGATTTGTCTGCCATATTCGCACTGCAGAGACTTTTCATTCGCTCTATGAGCGAATAATGCCTGAAGGCACCAGTCACCGAACCGATTTCATTTTCGTGTGTTCGATGAACTATTAACTCGTTGCCAAATGCGGGTGTACGACACACGAATACCGTGATCTGGCTTCTGATCCGTGCTCACGATTAAGTACTCCCGCGCCGCGCGACCGAGCTGTGATGAAGGGCGACTCCTGACTTGTAACGGCGCCCTGATGAAAGTGGAGGGGGGGCCTCCGCATCCTCGCCGCCGCTGCCCGTCGGACACACGAGAAGCATCCCCCAGCGGGTTCCTGGAGGCGCCTGCCTTTACAACACTGCGGCTCGCCGCGTGTCTACAATCTTCGCAGACGCCGAGGTCATCGACCGCCTCGTGCCCCTTCGGCACACGCCTACAGGGATCGCTAAGACTCCAACCGTTCGCCCGCGCTTTGGGGCGTTCCCCTCGAAACGAGGCGGAGAACAATATTATCAATCTTCATGTGTTTTTCTTTTTTTGAGTTAAGCGTTGCCGTGACATGGCATTTTTATTGTAACGTAGTTTAAATATGGTTGTCTTCGGTTATTTTTTATTACTAATATTATTCTTTTAGATCATATTTTCCCGGGCTCACTAGCTAGGGTGTAATCCCACCTCATGGGACTTTTAGTGTAATTTCCCCGATCGTAGGTCGGGAATAAATGTTTATTCTTGTTCTATTACCCAATTATGGCAAATTGTTCTTTATGTAGTTTATCGCCCCTGCACCTCACTTTCCCCCACCACGCGAGGAACCGCGATCATGCTCTACCAGACGGGCACCCGTTGCAATATTAAATAGCAGCCAATATGATGAGGAATTCGTTAAGGCGTTGTGCAAAGCAACGAAACAACAATGAAAGAGCGTGATAAGTTAGAATTAGAGCGATAACGGGATAAATTAGAACGCGAAGAGAAAAAAGAAAGACTAGATCGCGAGCTCGAATTAGAGAAATTCCGAATAGCGAGTCAGACGCCGACGAGAAGAGTAAGTTCAGGAAATGAGGCGAAGATGCAAAAGCACATACGATTGACTCATGCTATGGACAGATTCAAAGGCGATAATGATGATATCACCACTTATTTAAGCGTGTTTGAGAGTCAAGCGGAATTGTTACGAGTGCCGGAGGGAGATTGGGCTACTTCCCCATCAATCAACTCATGGCTAACGTAAGAAGATGGGAAAACAATGACCGAATATGCAGACATTAAATCTAAATTGTTAGAAATGTACAAATTTAATGCTGAAAAGCTTAGGCAGTTATCCGTGAGGCACATGAAGTCTCCGAACATCACGTGGAATGTGTACGCACGCGAATTACAAAATTATTGGAAAGAATGGGTCGCAGGGCTGAGCATATCAACTTTCGAGGGATTGCTTCACATGATCGTGACTGATCAAATGAAATGGCGAGTTCCAGCTGCAATGAAGGAACATTGATGAGTGGGGAAATTTCGCAATTCCACTTGAATTCGCGAAGAAACTTGATAACTACGAAAACAATAGGTCGGGATGGAAAAGTAGCTTCTCAAAATCGTTTCAGACAAAGGACGTCGAGGCAGACGTTGCCGTCGTCGCGGAAAAACAGAAGCAGGTACCTGTCGCCGGGAAACCTTTGCACAAAGCCCGTGACGTCAGGGAAGAGTTAAAAAAAACAGCGTTCGGAAATTGCGGGTCACCTAAGCATCGCGCACGTGACTGCCCAAGTAAGCGGGAGTAGGAAAAAGGGCGAAAGGGTCGGCCACGTAGCGAAGAGGAAGCGGCGGAGCTTTTCCAACCCTTTACGTGTAACGAACTCATAAATGAAAACAGGGATTCTGGTGCATCTTTCGACGCAGTCAATGAACGGTTCGTAGATTATGATTTAACAGGGTTAATGGACGATTGTCTAGCCGGACAACATTCATCCTCATCCACTCCCCGGGCTTCCACGCCACGGACATCCACGCCGCGTTAGCCGCGACTTTTCTCGTCACTCGTGCCAGACACAAACGATGGCCGAGAGCGCCTCGGAGGCGCAAGCCACCGCCTTGCTAGCGGCCGTGCAGCAGCACCTCTCAGTGCAGCTGTCCTGCGAGCCGACCCCAAAATTCGACATGGACCGGGCCTGGGAGTACATCATCACGCAGGTGAACAACCCGGATGTGGCAAGCGCGACCGGGTCGAGGCTGAATACCTGAAGCACCGCCACCCATTTTATGACTCGATGGATGACGAAGCGGCTTCCTTCGTCCGCGAACGCGTGCGGCTGCTGACTATCGCCCTAAAGCGCGGGTGGCGCACGGCAGTACATAATATTGCCGACAACGACCTCTTCGGTCTCAAGATCATCGAGCCGCCGCCCCTGCCCGCCCCGCAGCCGTCACGCGCACCATACCGCAAACGTGGTGCTGCCAACGCCGGCCGGCCCTTTTCACGCGGGCGCGGCGCGTCGCGGACGGCGCCAGCATCTTCGGCGGCGTAAGCGCCCACGCCGCCTGCAAGGGACCGCGCCGGCATTTGCCGCCCCCCCGCCAGGGGTGGGACATGTCATGGGCACTGGACATCCCTGAGTGGGATCCCACGGATTTTCTGACAATCTTTGACGAGCTCCTCCCCGTCATAGAGGAAGATCCAGCGGCGCCGCCGCCGGAACAGGTGCCTATTGATTGGGCCTTCTGGCGGCCGATAATCAAAGAACTCAGCGCGGATCAACCGGACACCCCTGACCGGCAAGACAACGACCGGCCAGAAGAGGACGACGACGACGACGACGGCTTCGATGACGCCAGCGTCGCCCCACGCCGCATGCGCCGCGTTCCATTACGCGACGTCTCCCCGCTACAGTTTGCGGCGCGGCGCACTCCGAATGTGCCGCATCCCCTTTTCCAGTAAGGGGTGGGCCACATTCCTCCGGCAACGGTCCCGTTCGCGGTCCGCACAACCTCCAGGCGTCTCGCGAAGACGCTGGCAAATATGGCTGACGCAGGAATTTTCAAGCAAACTGTCGACGCGCCCGCAAATTCCTTTTCATGCTTCCGAAAGCAAGCCGAAATCAGGAAAATTCCGGCTCATCTACGACATGTTACGGACACAGTGCTACGAACACACGCCGCCGGTGTGCCTCCCGTCACCTATCTCCGTGCTTCATGACATCCAAGAGTATCATCTTGCGGTCAGAATAGACTTAACGGACGGTTTCTAGCACATCCTGCTCGCTGAGCAGACCTCGCGCCTTTTCGGGGTCTCCACGGGACGACAGCACTACGCCTTCCAGACCCAGCCCATGGGCTGGACATTGTCGCCGCTCATTATGCAGACGGCTATCCGGGCAGCAGTGAGTCACTTCTGTACATGTATGGCACCTGTATACTACGACATCCTGCTCTTGTCCAACTCCGCGACCTCACTACTGGATGACGTACGGGCCCTCACCCACGCCGGTTTCAAGATCGACCGCAGCAAATCCCAGCTCACGCCATCATTTACTCACTCCGCCTCCGGAATTCGCCTGGGACCCCGGGCTCTTCGAGATTTTTGACGAGTTATTATCCTGAGTCCTAGAGACCCCCCATTTGAAATAAATAGAAAAATTGTTAATGCATTTACTGAGATTGGGAATGGGCATAGAGCCATTGAGCAGTTCCGTATGACTGTGGGGTTTTCAGTAACGAGTGTATCCACATATAGTGCTCATATGAAAAGTTTAACAGAAGATTATAAAAATGTGAAAGAGGAAGTATTGAAAAAATCTCATGCCGTCATCAGTAAGGCGTTCCAAGACATTGATTCAACACTATTCTCTAGTGACACCATCGATATTTCAGTTTCATATGATGGGACATGGCATAAACGTACCCAAACATCGAATTATGGATAGAGCATTTCTATTGACATGTTGATAGGTCTTGTAGATTTCCATGTACTTTCAAAGTACTGTGGAGTATGTGAGCAAAAGAAAAAAGTGATGTGCATAAAAACAAGAATATAAAGAATGGCAGCAAGTGCATAAAGAAAATGCTGAATGTGAAATTAATTTTAGGGGATCTCCCAAAGCAATGGAAGTAGCAGCAGAACAAATATGGAAGAGATCAACCAATTTTAAAGTTAATTACACTACAATTCCCTTAGATGGAGATGCGAAGACTTCTTTACCATCTTAAAACACACAGTGTTTATTGTCAAGAGAAACCAATTGGAAAACAGGAATGCATTAACAATGTGGCTAAAAGACACAAAACTGGCTTAAAAAGTGTGCAGGGCAAAAGGTGTTTCACTACGAGGCAAAAAGAGGAAGCCTAAAGGAAGACACAATTGTAAAACTCGCTGGCTATTACCGAAGTGCAATTAAAAAAATATTCCAAATGAAGTCTGCTATTTTTGCGACTTTACACCAGTGCATGTCCCACAGACTCTAAATCTCAACACTGAATGCCCTGGAGGTGAAGACAATTGGTGTTTTTACAATATGGCTATTTCTGCTGGAACTGATGTACCAAAATACGATAGCCCCACCATGAAAACTGTGATTACAGAACAATTGGTGTGCAAGATTACACACGTTTACAGGAGACTGGCATCTGATGAACTGCTTGAACGCTGCTCAGGAGGCAAAACACTGGATTTTTTCTACCAATCACTGTATTACGGTAAAGTGACTACGATACACCAAAACACTTATCAAGTGAAGTGGTCCTAAGAAAAGTCGCTTTAGAAACAATCAGCACTCAATACACTCCGGAAGAATGGCTGCACATATATTGTGATGGATCCTCCATGCCAGATTCTGGTAACACTGGAACAGGGTATGTCTCCAACGCCTTCGAGGACTCTGTGGCGGTGGAGGCGCGACTGACCATCTATGATGGCGAAATCGCCGCCGTCCACGAAGCTTGCAAATCCCTAGAAGCTCATACCGCCCAAAAGATTGTGTTTTTCATTGATTGCCAAGCGGCAATACTGGCACTGTCTAGCAATTGCCACACAGACTGTGCAAAAACCTTATCCTGCCGTGCCAGGATCCCAAAACTTATACAAGATGGCCGTCAAATCGTCCTATAGAGGATTCCTAGCCACGTTGGTGTTCCAGGGAATGAAAAAGCAGGCGAGCTGGTCAAGAAAGACACATTTGATCAGCCACAAAGCCACCAGTCGTATTCCACCGCGAAATCCTGCAAAAAGCGCTCAATGAATGTCTGGGTGAAAGCACGACGAATTGAGAGCGCCGCGGGAAAACTTTGGTCCAGTCTGACGGAAACACCGATCCACCGCAATCTACCTCCAGCCACTAGTATCGCCGTGTTTAGAACCACAGGCCACGATTACCTTGTCAGCCACCTGCACCGCATAGGGGTCTTCGAAACCGACCTGTTTGCTATGTAATGGCCCAAAGATGGATGCAACAATTCTTCCGATGTGCCCAGCCCTGAGTTCCAACACAAACTCGTCAGAGGCTGAGTTATACAGAGAGAGCGCGCAGTCTATACTGGTCAGCGCGTCACCAAATGGCTAACCTGCCAAGGATGGGCGTTGGCTAGTAATAAGTAGTAGAACGTTTTCTCCTTTGCACTCTACGTCTTTGAAGAGAATATGAATTTAATCTGTTTTATTCCCTTTTGTAACGTAGAGTGTAATTAAGATGTGAAGTTTCGTAAAATAGTACATAATAGTTTAGGTTAGGTTAGTTTCCATTATGGATAGAAATAATCGTCTTTCGAGGAAGAGACCTAGTAAAGTAGTAAATAAGATAAGATTAGTTTGCCAACAAAGGGAGACACTAAAGGCAAACTTAGCTACAGTGGGTCAGCGAGCCACAGAAAGCTTCCAGTTTTCAATTTTCAAGAACACCAGCAAAAAGAACAATTGCAACAACAGCAAGAGCAGCAACAACAGCGGGAGGAGCAGCAACATCTTCCACAACCTAGTGATGATTGTTACATGATTATTCATAACAGCGTGTGGAAATAAATGTTTAATGGATGTGTTTGTGCGTAAAGTGGTTTACCAGGTATGTCCACAGAAGTGAAACAGACAATGGCATTTGCTCATACATCAGATGCATTAATTGCCAAGTAATTTGCAATGAAGCATTTTCCAGTCCTCGTGTTGAATCGTCTAAGACCTGTAGACCCCCATTTGAAATAAATAGAAAAATTGTTAATGCATTTATTGAGATTGGGAATGGGCATAGTGCCATTGAGCAGTTCAGTATGACTGTGGGGTTTTCAGTAACGAGTGTATCCACCTATAGTGCTCATATGAACAGTTTAACCGGAGATGATAAAAATTTGAAAGAGGAAGTATTGAAAAAAATCTCATGCTGTCATCCGTAAGGCGTACCAAGACATTGATTCAACACTATCGCCTAGTGACACTATCGACATTTCAGTTTCATATGATGGGACTGGCATAAACGTATCCATACATCGAATTATGGATAGGGCATTTCTATTGACATGTTGATATGTCTTGTTGTAGATTTCCATGTACTTTCAAAGTACTGTGGAGTATGTGAGCAAAAGAAAAAAGTGATGTGCATAAAAACAAGAATATAAAGAATGACAGCAAGTGCATAAAGAAAATGCTGAATGTGAAATTAATTTTAGTGGATCTCCCAAAGCAATGGAAGTAGCAGCAGAACAAATATGGAAGAGATCAACCAATTTTAAAGTTAATTACACTACAATTCCGTTAGATGGAGATGCGAAGACTTCTTTACCATCTTAAAACACACTGTGTTTATGGTCAAGAGAAACCAATTGGAAAACAGGAATGCATTAACAATGTGACTAAAAGACACAAAACTGGCTTAAAAAGTGTAGTGTCAGAATGGAGGGCAAAAGGTGTTACACGAGGCAAAGAAGAGGAAGCCTGAAGGAAGACACTATTGTAAAACTCGCTGGCTATTAGCGAAGTGCAATTAAAAAATATTCCAAATGCACAGCAAATGAAGTTTGCTATTTTTGCGACTTTACACCAGTGCATGTCCCACAGACTAAATCTCAACACTGAATGCCCTAGAGGTGAAGACAAGTGGTGTTTTTACAATATGGCTATTTCTGCTGGAACTGATGTACCAAAACACGATAGCTCCACCATGAAAATTGTGCTGACAGAACAACTGGTGTGCAAGATTGTGCCAGTTAGAGGAGACTGGCGTCTGATGAACTGCTTGAACGCTGCTCAGGTGGCAAAACACTGAATTGCAATGAATCTTTGCAAAGCGTTATTTGGATTGTGTCCAAAGGAAGTTTTTCTGTCAAAGAAAAAATTAGAAATGGTAGTCACATCAGCAATTGCTGAATTTAATATGGGATGTGAGGCAACCCAGATATTAAAAGATCAAGTAATTGGGAGTAAAGTCAGTTCATATAGTGAGAAAACCAGTGCACTCAGAGATAAGCGTCGCATGCAGCAAGGTGTACATTCCTCACAGTAACATAAGAAAACTGTCAGGAGAAAATTGAAAATGAAATCTGATAAGGAAATGCAGAAAAAGAAAGCAGAAGTCCAATGTATGGTGATGGGGAGTTTTAAAAGCGTGACAGGTATAGTAAGAGTGTTGTTTATGAGTTAAATTTTAAAATTGATTTTTTCCTAGTTCATTATTTTCAGCACTTACCTTGTTACAAAAGGCTCCATGTAGTGCATTTATTAATCAATTGAGGGGCTCAGTGCCAGAAGGGGCTAACCCACAAAAATGAAAAAAAATCACTTTTTGACATATTTGAACATCTCATGCCATCTAAAAATGCCATCTACTATATTTGTTTCCCAACAAGTCCTGGTGCTACTTTTTTTGCCTAGCACTAAGGGGTACGTTTACGTATTTTGGGGAACATTCCTTGCAGGTTTCAATACACTCGCTTTGGTCTCGGACTCTTCTAGACGGGCGGTCGGGAACTAACCTACTCCCGATCAATCGGCTCGGACTAGGTCTTGCACTGAACTCCAGGGTGAGCGGGGGGATCCACGGCGGGGCAGCGCTGTGACATTTCCCTACTATATCTCCGTGCCAGCTCTGGCACCCCAGTGGGGTGTCCCTTGTTGGACTCCATGGTGGGTGGGGAGAACAGAGACGAATTCGCTTCTATTCGATGGAGCACTAAACTAACCCCTTGCCCCCTTCCGCAAGGAAGATGCGATGTGACAGGACAGTAAATTTGAATAGCTTCTTCCTCCGGGAAGAAGATAGACTAAGAAAGCCTCGGTTTCTCTTGATGTCTTGCACCGAAACTGAGAAAACTTTTAAATGTGTTAGTGCGGTCCGCCTTGGGCGAGCAATTGAGGAAAGTTTGGAAAGCTCCAAGCGGTCGTGCGACAGAGAAATGGTACCATTCTCTTTGAAGCGCGCACCGACGAGCAGATAGACAAGATTCTAAAAACTAAGCAGATTGCCGGCCTCCAAGTGGAAGTGACCACTCTCCTTACCCTTAACCTACGTAAGGCAGTCGTCAACCATGAAGAATTTGCGTCTGAAAACGAGGATGAATTTCTTTCCTTTTTAAGAGCTACGGTGTAACGGAGGTGTATAGGATCGGGAGGAAGGAGAATGGGATAGAGATCCCCACTCCCACCTTGATCCTGACGTTTAATCTCCCTTCTCTCCCAGAGAAAATTAGCTGTGGGTATTATAACCTTCACGTGCGGCCGTATGTGTCGAATCCCCTGCGCTGCTTCAAGTGTCAGAGGTTCGGTCGTACCCAACAAAGGTGTATGGCTGTAAGCCCTGCTTGCGCAAAGTGCGGCAAATCCGCACACGATCCAAACCCCTGTGCATGACCACTCCGCAGTGTAACCTGTGGAGACCATGCGCCCAACTCAAACAGGTGCCCCACTTATCTGAGAGAGAGGGAGATCCAAAAGATTAGAGTGACAGAGAAAGTATCTTTTCCGGAAGCGAAACGCCGATACTGAAGAACCCTGTAGAACTCAGGTGTTTTTTCTCTAGCACTCTGGCGAACACGGTAAAAGCAACGAGTATTCAGTCTTCCCCTGCTACTCCCCCAGTAGCTCACTTCTGTTGCCAGGTATCCCCAGTGGACTTCCCTGAGGAGACATCGCCTTTGCAAGGTGGGAAGATAATTCCCTCAAAATACAAAACACCACCCAAGAAAGCAACACAGAAGAAGTCAGACCAAGAATCCTCTTCTCAGCCGCGCAAGAAGGCTGACGTCATACGGCCTCCTGGCCTGGGCAAGAAAAATATTGATAAATCCTCCGAACTCCGACCACCTACCCCGACACCTGAGACTCGCTCTGAGCGATCTCTCAGCCTGTCGAGCAGTGGTCAGGATGAGTCTGCCTCGGAGGAAACTTCAGCCGGG
Organism: Acheta domesticus; assembly: GCA_031308135.1. Lineage (NCBI taxonomy): Eukaryota > Metazoa > Arthropoda > Insecta > Orthoptera > Gryllidae > Acheta > Acheta domesticus. Next base: position 165,380,810 of record JAHLJT010009436.1, read on the forward strand.
GTGGGCACTCGCCCTTTCGGGCGACAGAGGCATTTTAAATGAAAATCCTGACATAACAGAAGTAATACTTTGGTGTGATTCTTGTGTTCCCCAAAACAGAAATTCCATTATGTCATTTGCCATAATGCATTTCTTGGAACAGTATACTAGTATTCAGAACATTGTTATGAAATTTTCTACTCCAGGCCATTCTTGTGTTCAAGAAATTAATGCTGTGCATAGTTGCATTGAAAGATGACTTTCTAAAAGGGAGTTCTATTCCCCACTTTCCTTGCTGCGCCTGCTGTTGTCTGCATGTAAACGAAAACCCTATAAACTAATGCAGATGCAACCCCATGATTTTTATAATTTTCAAGCCTGCTCAAAACGTTTTAATTATAAACAAATTCCGTTCACAAAAGTGACAGCCCTGGTGTTTTTGCAATCTCTCACAAGCATACAGTGGAAGCAGAATCATAGTGAGAAAAAAATATTTTAAAATAAATTTAAAATACTTGACAATGTTTCTACAAAATCCACTGAATTTGGAATTATTCCAAAACCAAAAGTAGCTAAATTGGTGATAACAATGGCAGAAAATAAGATAAGTCTTACAAGGCAATGATGAAATTTATGCCTGAGGTTGACAGATCTTTCTTTGAAAATCTTGTAAAATGCAGAACCCAAAAGAAAGCATCAAAGAGCAAACTGTGATAAGGTGGTATAAATAGCTTACTATTTGTTTACTATAATAGTTTAATTATAAAGTTAAATCAATTGAAAACAATTTAATGTTTCCCTTTTGTTTAATGCTTATATTGTATCATTTTATGTTAAACCAACTGGGGAAAAATACACTTTTTAAATTTTTTTCTTTGTGAATCTTTTTTCAAATATTATTTTCAATTATTCTCATTTAAAAAGAGCATTTGAACTGGAATGCCTTTATGATGATTAACCCTTTCGCCACCAGCGTCCATGATCATGGACACGAAATTTACAATATCATAACGCTCCTATTGTTTAAATCTGAACTAACATGTTGACGTGTATATGTTCTTCGATCTCTCCTGAATCGAATTATGTTCGGTTGAACCGATTCTGTCGGAAATATAAGGAACCACTTAACATTGAAGTTGAAGCTGCGTTACGTTTTGACGGAAGTGATTTCCGAGACAAAATTATTACTGTGTAGCGACATTGTATAGCAGAGAAAACATTGGTTGATATTATAGATGTGAAGTTCATTGAACAATAATTATCATTACATAAGTATTATGTTATATTTTAGCGTGTAAATGCGTAATTTTTTATGATAAAAACGTTGTCCTTGTTCGTGAACACCAGTACGCAACGGTCGCATGCGTACATAACCTCACTACTTGCCCGCTAAAAGTGCATGCCGTTATCTGTAACTTACGAGCATTAATTCGGATTAGAGGATAAGAAATGAATCACAAAGTGAATGTACAAGATGATTATTTTGAAACATTCGTTCTGGAATAATTAGACTTCGTAATTGGAATTACAGAATATTCATAAGAAGTAGAAAATGGACACAGAATTATATTCCATGCTGTTGACCTTGCAATAGTAAACAGCTAGCTGGAGTATAAAAATGATGCTTTACAATACAAAATTGGGAAAAAAGCAACCCTTGACCTCCTCCATTTCAGAATAAGATTGGCTGAATGTCTTGCAAACATGGAAAAAGCGTCTCCAAAAAAGAAACGTGGTCACCCATTATCAGCGAAAGATGAAAATACTGATAAAAGACCTCAGCGTGACAAAAAAAAATGAACAAAGACCCAGTAAAGAAATATGTCATGACAGAGTAGATCATTTGCCAGTACATTCGCAGAAAAAAGAAGCAGGGAGATGTAAGAACCAAGTCTGCAGTGGTAAAAGTCACTTCCGTTGCGAGAAATGTCAAATATATTTATGCTTTTTCAAAGATCGAAACTATTTTTATGATTATCGTACTAAATAATGCACTACAAAATCTTTTCTTTTAGATTAAATATGTACTTTTCTTTATTTTGTCATATTTCAAAGTAATTTTTTACTGTATTTTGAACGTTTGTAATCAGATCTTTGTTGTTCTTGTTTTTTTTTCAATATTATTGTTAAGACCACGTATGTTTGCTTAAAAAACTGAGTATATGCATCCAAATATTTAATGTTGTAGCATATTTGTGCAATAAAACCATTATTTACGAAAACAAGGAGATATTTGCCCTGCTTCAAATGAAAGGCACCTGTAACCGTTAACTACTGACGTCCATGATCATGGACATTCTATATCTCAAAAACCAACCATCCGAAAATTTTGAAAAAAAATCACGGTCCATCCTTTTGTTCTTTAAATACCATCTGTGAGTTTCCGAATTTTTAACTCAATTTTTGTCAAGTCGGTAGTGAAAGGGTTAATTGTGTTTTCTCTGTCCCCAAATTTTATTCTTCAAATTCATTAAAAATTGTATTTGATGTGTTCACTGTGTTATTTCTTTCGCCCCGCTGTCCGTCTCTTCTGTGTTATGGTTTCAAATGTATTTTTTTAGAAAGAGTTCCTGAATTCTTTTCTATCTTCTGCATCATATTTTATTGATGTGTGCTTGTGTCTACTTCATATATTGTTGTGTCTTCCTCGACTTCTTTTATCCACTTATTTAAAATATTATTATTACTGTTATTATTATTATTATTATTATTATTATTATTTTCTCTCTTATATAACATCGTGGTTTGAAATTTACCAACATAAATATTTGTTTCTCATAATAAGTGCAAAACAAAATATAATATGAAGCTTTTTCTTGTAAGAGAATTAAAAGTATTAAACCAATTTTTGATATCAAATTCTAACTATTTTTAATAAAAATATATATTTCACATCTAGCTCCTATAATCCACTGTTTTACTACTGTTTATAGAAGTGAAATGCCTACATACAACTTTTTAATACTTAAAATACAGATTATTTGAAGCAACAAAGCTTAATGTTAAAAAATAATGTTTAATAATTTGCTTGAAAAAGATGTTATTGAAAAAATAATGTTGCATTTGGTCTCTATTTTCACCAAAGTTTCATAATAAGTACCAAAGTTTATGAAGATCTGTCTCAGAAAAGATATAATTATGCTCAAAACTTCGATGGCATGTTTCTCAGAAGTAGCTTTACATCACATACGATCTTGTAATATTGAGCCAGCGATATGCTTACTACAAGAAACTTGATTTAAGACGAAATCCAGACTAAACATCACCGGCTACCACTCCAACAGAAATGACCGACCGACCGACGCAAGGAGGTGGCACCGCAATCCTCATTAAAAAGACATTACCTCACGCCTCTATTACTACTCCCGCACTGACCGTCTACAGCCGTCGAGCTAGGTACAACAACAGGCGCAATAACAATCTCACTCTACAAAAGACCAGACGCAACGCTACACGACGCCGACTTAGACGCACTCGTAGGACTAGGAACAAATACTATCATAGCTACCCAGCAACGTGACCGGAGCCCCAACAACAATCATGAATGCATGCATCGATGACTACTTCCAAGCACAACATGCAACCATCATAATGATTTCCAAAGCCAGGAAAATCGCACCTAACGCCCAAAAACTTCCGGCCAATCAGCCTACTCTCCCAAATCGGGAAAATTTCGAAAGAATAATCCTACGCTCAATTCAACAAAGCCTGAATGCCACTGGCCAGATGCGTGCTACGCAATTCGGAGTCTCACGCGGACGCTCAGCTCCCCTACAAACCTTCCGTCTTGCAATGGAAATCTCAACAGCTCTCTGCTGTAAGCACTCAGTCCCAGCCATCTTTTTTTGATTTCTTTGAAGCATTTGACAACGTCAACCATCACCTCCTTCGAGCCAAATGTCAAACTTTACTTTATGAAAGAAAAAAGAAAAAAACTGCCAACTTATCCACAGCTATCTTTCCAACAGAACTTTCTGCATAAAATTTCAAAATAAATCTTCTTCCATCAGAAAAATCTCAACCGGCGTCCCTCAGGGGGCGGTCTGGTCTCCCCTCTCTTCAACATATTTATAAACGATATTCCCAACACCCCAAGAGTTAATGACTATTCGCCGACGACGTGGCAGTCACGGCAAAACACACCAACAACAAAATAGCAGTAAATCGCCTCCAAAAAGTAGCCACCAATCTCCCAGAACGAAGCGAAAGAAACGGCCTTCACTTAAATGTAGACAAAACCAAAACCATATTCATCAATAGATGTCAAGAGAACTATCTACGAACTCTACCTACGAGCTTACAACTAAAAACTCTAAACATCTAAAAAAAAGCCGAAAACAACTTCTTCCGTCAAGCCATTCGACCACAACGTGGAGTGGCAATGGCCACTGTGCAAAAAGCAAAAGCGATCACACCAATAATGAACTACGTCTTCGAGACTGCCAAACAACGAGAAACGAACATATTCAACGACAGGACACTGACACCACTGTTCCTAAAATTCAAACAATACGTCAACAAAACGACAGTCCAAGAAAACAAGCTGTATCCCTCTGACATACTAAAACTCCGACCTCCATAAACTAAAGATAAAACTAGGACGAATTAAACAACTACCTCTAACTACTCCCAAACCACAATCTTCCAACAAAATAACCTCCTCCGTCAACGCCAATTCCTGAGGCTAAAAATAAAGACTAATTCGCCTGCCCGCTATAAACCTTTCAATCACACCGAGCTCTTCCAAGACTGCACCGCATTCCGCGAGAAGAAACCAGAAGAAAAGGGAAGGAAGGAAGGAAGAAGATAGAATGGAAAGACGAAACACCGCCAGCAGCGGATAAGCGCCCCCACGCGCAGGCCGCTCTAAACAGAAACCACAAACAAAACGTCTTCTTCGTGGAAGCAATATGAGTAGTGGCATGGCTGGCAGAGGAAGCCCGTTAATTGTTCCGGTTTGCTGGGAAGAGTAGTTTTCTTTGTAGAAAAAGATGGACTTGCGCGGTGTCTTTCATGCGAGAAGAAACTAAATGTACCTAAAAAATGTAATGTGCAACGACACCATACCACCCTTCAGGCTGCACAGTATGATAAATTAGACGGCGATGGACGGAGGGTGCTTAACGATGGGCTGAAGATCGACGTGCAGCAGGATGTAAGTTTGAAGTTTATCTACCTACGAATCTGTACATCTATTTAATTCTTGCGTGCACCCCAAGTTATTGTTAAATTTGCACGCACATATTTTTCAGGTGACAGTTGACGAAATAGTGAGACAATGGTTCGTGCGAGCTATAAAATTGCACACATCATAGCATCAAGTGGCCTGCCTTTCTCAACGGGACCCACGATTAAATCATGCAGGATTGCCACTGCAGAATGTTTAACCTCAACGAAAGTGGCTAAATTTGAAGGAGTTTGCCTGTCGAAACAATTTCTCGTAGAACTCGTGACTTGAGTGTGGATGTGGAAAATCAGCTAAAGCAAAGAGGACAAGCTTTTGTAGCATTTTTTCAAGCACTCGACGAAAGCACAGCTGCGACTGACAACGCACAGATTGCAATCTTTGTGCGAGGTGCCGATTCAGAATTAAAACTGAAGAGCTGTTAGATGTGATAACTTTAAATTACACTACAACAGGTCGTGATATATTTGAAGCTGTACGTGAAAGTGTTGAAAACGAATTTACCTTGGGAAAAGAATTTACCTTACCTTCATTCTGTAGCAACTGACGGTGCGCCACAAATGGTTGGAAAGAACAAGGTTTTGTTTTTCGGTTAAAACAAAAGATAAAAAGTGAGTACCGAGAGAACATAACGAGTGTTCACTGTTTCATTCACCAGGAGGCACTTTGAGCGAAAACAGTGGAACTTGAACATGTCATGAAGGTTGTAATATATTGTGTTTGTGCATCACCACGGTGCCAATCATAGGAAGTTTACAAGATTTTAAAGAGATTTAGAAGCCACGTATGGTGACATTCCATATCATTGTACGGTACGATGGCTTAGTTGTGGAAAAGTTCTTGATGCATTCTTCGTCATTCGTGAGGAAATAGCCATTTTTATGGAAATGAAAGGCGATGTACAAGAGTCATTAACAGATCCACAATTGTTGACGCGACTTGGCATTTCTCGCTGATATAACGAGGCAATTGAATGTATTAAATACCTCAATCAAGGAAAAGACCAACTGATTGTTGGAATGCGCGACAAGATTAATTCCTACTTCGTATGGTATGGTCTTTGGCGACAGTCGCTGCGTCGCGCATACGTCGCTGATTGCCGAAGCAAGGAACAGTTAGATTGGGGAGTGGAGACCACACCGGGGTTCATACTCAGAGATAAACTTTAATGTTTAACAGAAAACGTACAATTCAATTCAATTATATTTTATTAAGTTAATTTTTTCTATGTTTCTTCACAAGCGAATCAATATCAGGTTAGTTACCTTTAAGTTACCTGTTTTATTCCTGTTTTGCATTTCAATTCAATTAAACTAGTGAAAAGATTTCAATCTATTTCTGAGCTACCAGTATCCATTCGGTCATCCGCCTGCAACCAGGCCCGCTGGGCAGAAACAGCTGCCCACGATAAAACAGCAGGTTTACCAAACAAAACCTTATACCTGAAGGAAATTATCAATCAAGATATAGATAAACTTTTAGAGCAGGGCCTAGTGACTTCTAGAGAATCACCCTACCGAAACCCCCTTGTGGGTTGTGCCAAAGAAGCTCAACGTTCCAGAGCAAAAGAAATGGCGATTGGTGTTAGACTTTACTCTTAATCAGAAAACTCTTGAAGGTAAATGCTCCTTCCGCTCCGGTCTCTGTCGCGCGTTCTCGCCAAGTTCTCCGAGCAACTTGCGAACTCCGTAATCGCCTTCCGCGACTGTTCTTTCCAACGTCTAATCACCAGTCGTGCTTCACAAGCGCCAGTTCTGTACTTGCACTGAAGAGCACAAAAAACGTTCAGTTAGTGAGCATGCGAGCTGGGTGCTCATCATGAAGATATAGGGCAAACAGCCGCAGCAACGGCAGAGCCCCGCCAGCCATCTACCCGTCCGTGTTGTGCAGCAACGCCCACCAGGCACCCCAGCCGCCTCCAAAAGGATGACATCCGCCAACACAGCTACAGCACTCATCACCAGCACATCACCTTCATTAGCACCAAGCAGAGGTAAGGGCGGAGGCGTAGTCTCTGTTAGTGCATCTATCTCTTCCTTCTCAAATCCTGACAAAAAAAGTAAATAAAGACATTGACCCCAACAATGACGAGCTCAATAGAGCTGTAAACTCAATCTTATACCCCAGCAACGAGACCAACGTCACTCAGACCTAAAACAAACCAACTGCAGTAGCATCAACCTCGAATCAGGCCGCTAGCTCAACGGCAATCGTCCCGCAAGACCGCATAACGGGAAAGAATAGGGCTACCTCCAGAGATGATGAAGGCTTCATTACTCCGAAACTATTTTTTAGAGCAGGAGAGAGTAAGCCTAAATCAACGCCAATAGCGCTACGAAACTCTTTCCAAACGCCAAGGGAAGACAATAATGACCATGAATCCCTTCTCGTGATTGACCTCCCGCACGAGGAAAACTCTAAAACCGTAGAAAAGCCAGAGCGAGCCAGGAGGCGCACAGATTGTACATTAGTTTGTTCAGCTTTTAGAAAGGGAGAGAAATCTCAGATTTAGAAATAATCTACTGTTAAGTTGCAAATCAGGAAACATCCTCTTAGAACAACAGCAAGAGCGCGTCCTCCTGTCGCGGATCGCCCTCGGCTCCCGCGCGCTCTGCCGCTCGCACCCGCCACAATGGCGCAATCGTTAGGGTCAGTGTTTTTTGAGATTGATTGATGAGAACAGGGCGAAAATATCGCGTATATCTGCGATAGATGTGCTCTGAGGTGATTCTGCCTCTCTGATTGGCTCTTCGCCGGCTGGGTTAGTAGCATCTACGTCCATATTGCCTCGTGCCAAGACACTGGAAAATTGCTAAAACATATTGTTACTAAAACCAAATGCAAACTACAAGCAAGTTTCGCTATCCCCAACATCATTCGCTGCCAGACTGTCGATGACCACGACAAAGTAGTTGCGGAACTAAAACGACTCCGTGCAGACCCCCAGAACGGCGGAGCTTTTTTTTCTACCAACGGGCCATTGAGGAAAAGTGAAAACGCTTTATCATCCGCTGGCTATCTAGAGCGATGGATCTCCCAGACATCAGAGAAGATTTAGAAACAAAGAACGTAACAGTATTCCACTTAGACGAACTTAAGCGCAAAATCGGCGAAAAACGCACGCAGGAAGGAAAGTGGGAAAAGATCCTTGAACCACTTCGACTTTATTCACTTGAAATAAACTTCAAAAACATAGGGACACTGAAGGACATACGATCATTATGCAACCACTCTGTCCGCTTTGAGAAACCGCGACTGCGACAAGCAGTCACACAATACGGACGTTGCTTGGGATTCGGCCACACTAGCAAAGGTTTGCTACAGGCCCATATATTGCATGGCATGCGCCGGCGAGCACTTCGCCTCCGAGTGCCCGTCGAAGCCGAACATCCATTTTATTTGTTTCAACTGCAAGGGGCAACACGCGAGTGCCCCGCGCACTTAGAAGCTGTCGCACTAAGATCCGCGCAACTCTCGCGCTTCAAAGAGCGCCTCGCGCAACAACAGCAAGAGCGCGTCCCCGATCCCACTGAGTTCCCGGGGCTCGTGAAAAACAACAATACTCCCGACCCGCCGGCCGACGTCACGGAGAAGACCGACCAGATCGACCAATCACAGGAAACCACCACCCAATCAGCGCCTCCCTCGGAGACCGAGAACTCATCGACCACCGCCACCGGTGCCCCAAGTAGGTCGGACCAATCACAGCCTAACCCAGCCGGCGAAGAGCCAATCAGGGAGGCAGAATCACCTCAGAGCACATCTATCGCAGATATACGCGAAATTTTCGCCCTATTCTCATCAATCAACCTCAAAAAAATACTGACCATAACTACGACAATCATCAATACTCTCAAAAGCTCTGACGACATCATCACTAAAATAACAACCATCTTCAGCGTAATCTCACAAGCCCTGTAATGACTCGACAAGTTCAAGACAATATCATTAAGACCGCCTCCTGGAACGCAGGACGAACGCTCTCAACTCTCGCTGACAAAGAATTACTTAAACGATTCCTGACAGACTAGTCAGTAGACATATGCTTAGTCTGTTGTGAAATATGGACATGTACTAAGAAAACAGTATATCAAATATTCAGGGGCAAAATATGCTACTTGCATTAAAAGATATTTAATGAAAAAACACTGAAGCATTAATTGTATTGCTGCAGCAAAACCAAATTTGTTTCATAATGTTGATAACACTTGTATGTTTTTGGATTTTTTTTTGCAAATAGTGGAAAATTGTTAATTGTAAAAGTGTGCATTAAGGTAGAAGATTCAATGATTAGTATCGAGAAGCAGTGAAATCAGAGAACGCTTTCCAAATTGACTTCCTAAAGAAAATGTCTTTATGAGTGAAGAATTGGAGACAAACTGTTTCCAGTGGGGAAAGTTTAACTACTCAGACTACTTTACTTGCTCAGATCTTTCAGACTACTTTACTTGCTATGCTTTTGTGAAACTACCTATTACTTGAAAAATATAAGACTGATTTTATCTTACTGGGACAGTTCGAAACTGGTGTGCTTGAAGCTCGTTTTGATGCCTATCGACAGATATCAGGGGGCAATTATTACATTAGTTTTGTTCAGCTTTTAGAAAGGGAGAGAAATCTCAGATTTAGAAATAATCTACTGTTAAGTTGCAAATCAGGAAACATCCTCTTAGAAGTTTGCAACAAACAGAAGTGAGCGATAATGCAGGGCACATTGACGTATACTGTGGGCTAGCGGCGCACATTGATCGATTTCGCGTCGCTAGCTGGACAAAAATACAAAAATCAACTTTCTTGAAAAGGGCTAAAATCGATATTACTTCGAAGTACATAAACCAGAACACACGAAAACGTGTTTGTGAACACACTGACACCAATGGGTACGATGTGGCAACGTCCAAAAGTCAGCCGTCGGTGCGCCTCCGCTCATGCTATCTCCAGTCGCGTGAATAAGTGTCTGTACTGACCGCTGCAAGCCTAAATTCGACTGCGTCGCCACAGGTATGTCTCTCTCTGGTAACACAAGTTCTTGAAGATATTTCCCAATATTATACTGATAAAAAAAAACTTTAACACTATGTTTTATGTAGATATGATTCAAATTTCATGTAGCTCTACAAAAAAAGCTCATTTATTTTCGCGTTCAAAATTGTACTGACTTATTACCACATATCTCTTCTCTGCGCTGGTACAATATTTCGTGCATCTATCAGCAACTTTGTGAGATACGCTCTTCTTTTGTAGGAACTGCACTCTCACGTGGCGCTATCACTCGAAGAGAATTGTTCGAGTTCGTGCGTAGAGAAGTTGGCGTTCAGAATGTCACAATTGAAAATAAAAATAATTGATTTCATTATATTATATCACGATTGGGTCTTGACAAAGTGTCAAAATCAACTGAGGAGGAAATTCGCAAAAAAATTAGGACATTTAGTTACAATCTCGCAAAGCGCTGGAAACAGTGTCACCGTACAGAAACAAAGCTCTCGAATAAATTCTCTGCATGGCTTAGTGAAGAGTTCAGCGTATCAGAATTGTCAAAACCCCCCACAATGAGACGAGGAAGGCCAAAGAAGCTCTTTCACGAAAGCAGCGAAAGAGGAAAGAAGCGAAAGGTCAGCGACATATTATCTGAAAGAAGTTCCACTGAATTGTCATTTGCCGTTCAACGTAGTTTTCGGTTAAGTGGACAAAGGAAGGTTGCCGATGTCATAGAACAGGCGTCAACTAGTACTCCTAGGACCCTGGGTAGAATGAAGCGCGTAGCAGAATCCAATGCAGCAAAGCAGGAATACTATTCTCCTGAAGAAGCACTAGGATTAATGTTAGACATGCAAATGACTCGCAACGCGTACATAACCCTAAGAGAAGGTGCGCTCAGAAAAAATGTTTTCTCTATCCTCCTTACTACAAAATCTTGGAAGCAAAAACTCAATGTTATCCAGATAATTCGGCTGTTACTGTAACAGATTCTTTGGCTCAAATTAACCTTCAGGACATTTTAGATCTGACTTTAACGCGTTTGTGCAAAATCCAGGAAATCATTACCAATATTTTGAACATTTGTGATGGAAAAACTGAGAAAAACTTGCATATGTTTTGGAAATGGGGTTGTGACGGAAGTGGAGGTCACAGCACCTACAAGCAACATTTCTCGGAGGGAGAAACTGCTGCGTCAGATGCGGATATGTTCGTTTCAAGCGTTGTCCCTCTGCAAGTGTCTGCTAGAACAGCACAATCTGAAGAAAATTCTCTGGGATAATCCTAGAAAAATCTTCTACTCGGTACTGCAGGCCGCTCCGTTTCCAATTTATCAGAGAAACATCCGCAACAATCAGCGAAGAGTTTCAGCGAATAGAGAAGGAAATAACACAACTCAAACCCACACTTGTAACAATTGGTGAATACAAAATTGAAGTAAAACACGTTCTATTCAAAACAATGGTAGATGGTTAAGTTTGCTGTAGTTTAATGAATAGCTCATCCCAGCAAGTGTGTCATATTTGTGGTGCCTCGCCAAAAATTATGAATGATCTAGAGGAAGTTAAAAAACGCGAATGCAAGAAAGAAAGCTTTTCTTTTGGTCTTTCTCTTCTCCACACTCGTATAAGGTTCTTTGAGTACTTATTGCACATTTCTTATCAGTTGGAAACAAGAAAATGAAGATCAGTTGGAGAAAAAGAAAAAGCAGATGTTGAACGCAGAAAGAAGAAATTCAGGCTAAATTTTGGAGCGAGATGCATTTGATTGTAGATGTGCCAAAGCAAGGAGGTGGAAACTCAAATGACGGTAATACTGCACGACGGTTCTTTGAAAATCCCGGAAAGTCTTCTGAGATAACAGGAATTGACTGAACTGATCAAGAGGTTCTCAACTATTCTGTCTGCCATGTCAAGTGGGCATCCAATAAATGTGCCGTCATTCAGGAGTTACGCTTACAAAACAGCAGAATTGTATGTTAGTCTCTATCCATTGTTCCATATGCCTGTCACATTGCACAAGATACTAATTCACGGAGCCGATGTTGTAGACTCTATGCTACTGCTAATTGGACAGCTCTCGGAAGATGTTCAGGAACTAAGACACAAGGAATACAGACATTTTAGAGAAAACCACTCGCGAAAAATGTCCCGAAGTAATACAAATGAAGACATACTTCACAATCTCCTTCTCTCGTCAGACCCCTTCATCACAAGTTTAAGGAAAATTACTAAGAAAAAACAATAAAAGTCTGTCAGATGAAGTACGCTCTCTTTTGACACTACCTAAACAATTGGAAGAAACTGTCGGAGAATTCACTTCTCCCCATAGCTCGTCATACGCAGTTTTTAACTGTTTTTGACGTAAATAAATAAATAAAAGACCATGGAGATTCTGACGGAGATAATGACCTTTCAGAGTGTGAATCTGAATAACAACGTTCAGAGGGTCCGGCATGGTAAGTAAGTCATATTGTTACTCCACCATGAAATTTACGAATATATTTAGGAAAAACGTTCTTAACTATTAAAGTAAGTTAATACTATTAGCATTATCATCCAGCAGGCGCAAAGTAGCACGAAGTTGGAATAGATTAGAAAATGGTTTCGCATAACCACAATTTTACTCCATGTTTTGTTCTTCCAATTTTTACTTTCCCGTATACGTACGTATACACGGAGTGATATACGTAGTATAGGGAAAGTTACGTAATGCTGCGCGAAAAAATGGCCAATTTTCGGCCGAAAAAAATTAATTGCCGGGCCGTGAAAACGAATAAGTGGATAAAACCAGTTGCTAAATTAAGAAAAAAAAATTACCCTAACGCGTGGTGTAACCAGAAACCCTGTTTTCTAGGTCCTTGATACCGAAACCCCAATTGAAAGGAAAACGTCCGTCTGTGAACACTGCTAGCGCCTAAACCATACGTACGATTTCTTCCAAAATGGATATTCCCCAGTTGATCTGATTCTAGACAAAGCTTTGAAATTTTGAAAAAGATTCTTCAAAATTTGGCGGTACTTTATATGAAGCCCCCCGGGCATTTTCAAAATTTTCGGTTCAAAAACGGATTTTCAAAAAACGGCTCCAAATTTTTTCTTTAAATTTCTTGTATGAATAGAGTAAAATACACCTATTAACATGGCATAGGTCCGATTTTCACGAATAACTCTGAATTTTCGAAAATTGTGAAAGTTTGAATTTTTTTCGGCGCCTTTCTCCAACTACAAAATTGAAGATAGAGATTTTTTTCTTCAAATAAAATTTGTTCTGCATTTTGAGTTCTTTCATAAAGGTCATGTAAATGTTTTTCAAAAGTTTAGTAGTTTTCGTGCAATATTGCGTGCAGTATGTGCAATTTTTAAAAAAATGACAAAAACAAGATTTTCTCAAAAACGGCTCCAAATTTTTTCTTTAAACTTTTGGTAGGGATAGTGGTAAATGTACTCTATCAATGACATAAAAGACATTTTGGTCTATCGGTTTGTTTTTTCAAAAATTACAAAAAAGGAATTTGTTTTACTTGTCTCTCACGTCGTTAATATTTACATTATCGGCGATTTTTTCACATTATTATATTTACGACTATATATTGAAACGCACCGCGCCTCTAAATAGAAACGCGATACATTTCAACTTAAACAACCAGAGAACATACAAACGGCGCGAGCATAACTAGGCAGCATGGCAACACGGAGGGGAAGGGGGGCGTCACGTGGAGCGCGAGACACGAGGGGAGGACAGCGAGAAGTCGGTTGAGAAGGAGAGACGAGCGGAAGCCACGCTAGCGGACGGAGGTGGTGCGCGAGCGGTGCGAGTTATTTGGGGAAAAGTACCCCTAAGTGCTGAATAACTTAATAGACTTGCATAGTATTACATTTCGGACCGTTAAAAGAAGTGTGATGCAGACCGAACAGCATTGGGAAGTCAACGGATAGAGTGTATGGTAAACCGGAAGAGTGTGAAACCCGCCTGTAGCGTGAGCACATGCATCGCGAACGTAGGTTTTGGGGAAAGATAGAATGTGTAGTGCACAAGACAGTGACTGAACCAGTGATCATTTGTGAGACCGATCAAGCAGTGTCTGACGGGTTTTCAGTGTATAGGAACTTTCCATAATGAAACTGTATGATGACGCGTGAGGAGAACAAGAACACGTGGGTATAGGTTACCGATATTTCACCGGTGATTCAGAGAGTAATATAGTGTAACGTGTTTAGCATAATCAGTTACAACCCAAATCTGGAGTTCAGACTGTCAGGACAAGCATAAGTTAATTAGATGCACTAGTGTAGAATATACGCGTGGAGCAGCGTGAGGGGCGAACACTTGCCTACTCATCTCCGGCTGGGGGCCGAACGGCTCCGGGACCACGCGACGGGAGCCGAAGCCGCCGCCACCATCGGCGCCGGGCCCCAACGAAGCGACGTGACCCAGGTGGTAACAGGTATGATGCTAGCATTGAAGGTATTAAGTTTTGGTACCAAAACATAGTAATCATTGCATAGGGGATCAGTGTTCGAAAGTGTAATAGTGATATTAGATGAATAAACATCAAACTGTCGTTGTATAATAAAACTGTATGTATTTATTGTACCCCGAACATCCCAGGGTCCACATTCGCGAAAAAGATCCCGAGCCCTGCCTGAAACAAACAAATTTATTGTACCGTGCCACTTCACGGGTAAGTCACGATTGACCCCGAGCAGTCGGTCCGTTACAATATGCTTTAAATAATGTCAAGTAAAGTTTCTGGAAAACACTACCGTTTTTTTTTGTGAAAAGTAGCTCAAATTTCGGCATTTTTCAGAAATGCTCAAACGCCATTTCTCATATATGGCTGCAATTTTTTTTCTTGAAACTTTTGTAACGGATAGTGCGAATCACACTCTTTGGTATAGCATAAAGTTTATTTTGAGTTATTTTTTTTGTTTTTTCAAAAATTACATAATTGTAATTTTTTTGAAAGATCTCTCACATCTTTAATATGCACATTACCAGCAATTTGTAAACATTATATTTGTGAGTGTAAGTGCTTCAAACTTCCAATAAAGTATTTTGAAAACTCCAACATTTTCTGGTGAAAATGAGCTTCAAATTTCGCACTTTTTAGTAGCGCTAAACGCCATTTTCTCTTAAACGGCACATAATTTTTAAAAGAAAATTGCCACTTATGACTAGGTTTTTGTGTTCTTTAATATTCTAAAATTAATGTTTCCGTTCTACCAATAGTAAACCGAAAAATTAAGAAAATGACAAAAAAATGTACTTTTGGCGGTGATAGATTACAGCTGGCAAGGAAGAGTTTGTGGCAATTCCGAATAGCTAGCGAAGACCCAATGAAATAGAAAACTAATACGGGAAAGCCTGTGCCATTCTGTAGCACCACTAGTTGTTTTGTGGTTTATGCTTTAATTACAAAACATTTTTCAAAAATAACATTTTAGGATTATTTCAAATTAAAGAAAAACATACACTATGATGTATCTTAGATTACAGAGGCCGACGTCAGTTTAGTTACAAAAGGAAAACCACTGATTCCGATTAATTTCAAGATGCTGCATTCGAAATGGACACCCGTTTTTCTAGATTAGCTCGTATTTTTGAGCAACGCATATTTGCCAGTTTTTACCATTTTGTAGGCACAGCTTCAGTTATTATCAAAGTAACCATGTCCACAACGTTACTCGAGTGAGAAATAAATAGTAGTTCACTCATTAGGTGAAATACAGGAGCTTCTTGTTGTTAGTATCTTTATATATATATATATATATATATATATATATATATATATATATATAGAGAGAGAGAGAGAGAGAGAGAGAGAGAGATTGATTGAAAGATGCGGATCAGGATAAAAGCTGGGCCCGTCTTGAGCGTTGTCTGATGTATCTGACGGCCTGGCATAAAGAAACCAAGAAAAGAATGCCTTTTGCTGTTCTGATATGGAGAGAAACTCCGGA
>JAHLJT010009436.1:165397016-165644516 GCA_031308135.1 Acheta domesticus
CGGCCTGAATCTGCTTTAGACTCCGAATATGAAAACGTTTCAGCATTTACGAAATAATGAAAATTAACAATTCCAATTGTAATGGGACGGTCGCACACGAACTAATTTCGGCGTGTGCGAGATGAATAGTTTATATAACATGGAGTCCGGGAAAACTTAGCTGGCTGAAATGTGCGTTTCTCTCGCTCCGCTACCTGAGTGCGCGAAGGGTCGCCAGCCGGCCGCCGATGGGAGCGCCTCCCTTTGTTCAATACCGTTTGCCACAGCCTCTGGTATTTCCGAGCCGCTGCGTCAGAGCACACCCGCGTCTTCTCGGAAATCGTGTGACGTGAACGCCCACTTCGAAATCGGTTTCCAACCGTCGATGGACCCATGGGCAATTGACGCGCCCGCATCACGCGGTTTGGCTGCCGCCCAATAGTCGAACACTAGGCGGGGTGAGACATGTGATCTCGCGAGCAAGGGAGGTTGCTGCGAACGCGAGACTCGGCCATTCCGAGACGAACGACGACCGCGAGTGTTAACCTTCCGATGTAAGCGACGACCGAGGTGTTTGGTTCCGTGGCAACGACGCGCCGCGTGAGTACGCATAAGATCGCCGCCGGCAACGCATCGTCGCCACCTCACCGCGCCGCTCTGGGTGCCCGCCGAAGGGAGAGGCGGAAGCACCGTGTGAGTGCCGATACTCGATGAACGAAGAAGCGTTCGACTAATGCGGCGCTGAGGGCCCGGCCCGCCGCTAAAAGACGCTTTGGTGTGGCGATCCCTGGCCGCCGCCGCCGCGGTCAACAGTGCCGCGCGCCGGGCCGCTGCCACGCCGACGTCGCCGCCGCGCCAGTCCACCGCCGGCGCCGCCGCCGCGGCTGTCGCGTCGCGCGCGCCCGCCCGCGCGCAGCCCCTGCGCCTGCCGCAGCACGCCTGCTCGCGTGCCGCGACACACGCCGCCGCGCGGCCACCATCTGCCCGAACCGGCCCAGGAACGGGGGAAGCGCCGCTACCCTGCCGCCCGACACCGGGCCGATGCCGAACCCCGGAGGAACGGAGTCGCCCGTGGCGATGACCCGAAGGGCTTGGACTGTTAAGTTAAGCTAGTTATAAGTTAGGTTAAGATAGTATTAAGAACTGTAGGGGCTTCACCCGGTTATTTTTGCTTTGAATTAAACTCAGAAATCATGAGAGCGTTTTATACTGTGTAGTGCATGAATATGCGCCAGTCACGCATGCGTCCTAAATAGATTCCAGCCGAGCACATGAGGCAACCTGCAGCAGACGGAATCCACAGGTGAGTCGGGTCACGCCTGAGGAGAGATTAACACCGGCCGACACCGATGATGGTCGTGTGTACGGGGGGGGTGTTACACAATATCTTGCTTATTTGAAATGAAGGTTATGGTTTTGTCTGTATTTACTTACGCACTATATAATAATCATAATAATAATACTAATAATAAATGCCTTTATTGATATGGCGAGAGATGTTGTAGAGGCCTATATGATATAGGAAGGGGTTATGGCAACTATAAGCTCTTGCATGTTATCATAAATTGAGATGTCTTTAGGCAACTGAAATAACGCTTCCGCATTTCATTAGCTTCCACTACGCGTGGAATTGAAGATTAAGATCGTAATATATAACTCTTCATAATGGAACAACGATAGTTTTTCATTAACAACTGCAACCGGCAGACGCAAATGAATAGTTAAAACAAGTTGTATAACAGCGGAATCGGAACAAAATCACACAAGACTACGTAGACAAATGAGAATATCCTCCAATTTTCTATGAAGAATATACTCATCACTCGGAGAGATATTTTTATTCATTACGAAGTTGAGCAAATGCTCATTGGTAGAAGAAGAATTTGCTCAGAACAAATGCTCATACCGTGAGAAAATGCTCTAAGCAAATGCTTCTTTATTATTCTACCCACTGAATGGGTCGTATGAATAAAAACTTCGAGTTTATACTTAGAGTTTCTTATCATGAGTATGAGCATGAGAGGGAAGTAAGTGCTCCCATCGGTTGAGTATATTCTCATTTTGGTAAGAATAAAACGCCTCGAACAAGTAACTAGTACATACTCATAACAACCCGAGTATGTTTTCATATTTTCTAGGATTTTTCCAGGAGTAAACTGATTATAGACGTTCGGTCGGGGCGATCACGACCGAGGAGGCCACGCGGTTCAGTTTGGTTCAGTTCTGCATCTGCACGAGCACGGTGTATTTCTTACCTGTTTCTTACGCTGTGGTTTGTGGGCGAGGCGTCGTTCGGGATTTTTGTGTGGAAGTTAATCGAAATGGATATACCTTCGAGTGTATTTCTTAATTTCATTAAGGACCCCGTCCTCTTAAAAAATCGCAAACTCCGTCTGCGAGGAAAGCGCGAGAGGAGTGGCTTTACTTAACGTACAGCTGGGAAATTGCATCAAAATTAGGGAAACAAACTGATATTAACTCAATTACTAAAAAGATTAATAATATGAAAGCCCGCATCAAGGAAAAAACTGACAAGAAAAAAACCGGAAACAGAAAAATTATTTTAAAAGACTGTGAGAAGGAGTTATTTATGTTAATGGATGGAGAAATCAAATCCAACTATTAATCGATTGGAAGGTAAGCTTTGTTTTATTTTTATTATTAGTATAAAATATTTATGGTCAGTGTACGTGATTTGGTAAAGATTAACACAATAATAAAATTACAGGTGCACTTTCCATTTGGAGTGAGCACTGCTGGTGAAGCAACTGTGGTGGAAGTAACTCCACAAGAATTCAATGTGGATGCTGAAGTGTTCGGTATTAACGAAGAAGGGGAATGAATTCAAGAAGAAGAAGAAGTCATCACAGTGCCCAGACCAACAAAAAAAAAAAAAAAGTAATTGAAGAATATGAACTGTGGTTACCAGGCGGCTCACAACTATTGAACTACAGAGGCTTGTGCTTCTAAAACAATAAAAGTGTTGGATCTCAAAGAAAAAAAACTTTTTAAAAGAATTAAATGAATAAAATATTAATTTTCAAAATATAATTAATATGTATGTTTTCATTTCTTGTCCTATTGTGAAACCTCCTTAGCTTAATATAAAAAGACTGGGAAATGGAGTTAGTTAGGTTAATGGAAGGGGATTTATTTGATTAAAATCTCTACTGATTATAGAGAGTAAATTTCAAAAGTTTTATTGACTGGCGTGTATCACAGACATAAGTCTGCTTCTTCAGATGAATCTCTAAATAATAAAAAATCATGCTAAAATTACATAAATTTTGTATAATAAATGGAAATTGACTCGTTCAATGGATGTTGAGAATTTTTAAAGTATTGCATCATGAACTGTGGTCAAAATATTGCATTTGACGTTCTAATTTATTTTATTAATTTTTATAAATAATGATTCGGAAATGATCCTTGCTCATTTTCTATTTTCCTGGTGAAGAATTTTAGGATTTTTAAAAATCGAAAATTATGGAATCTTCCTGTTCTGGGTTTTGAAATTGAATTTAATTTCCATATAACCTCTTCAATTTATTTTGATGTTCACTCCTTTGGTTTCAATTATAATATACTTATTTGTCACATAAATACAGCATAAGCCTATTATATTCTTGTTAGGGCCAACAGGTTACATCACAGTCCAAAGAAAGTAAACTGTGTACCACATTATTTACCTCTAAAGTGGTTTAGGGATCCTTTGTATTTTTAATTAAATTGGTCTTGTTAGTGAGTTAATAATTACTTTCACGTTCTCCCAGACAGCATGTTTTTTAATGTTGTAAGTTATTTTTGGAATATACGGTAAGTTCAAGATGACATTACGTAAATCATGCGAAACTAAATCAGAAGGTAGTGTTTTTTTAAATAAAATTAGCATCCTTTTCTTTATATATTTATTTACAAAATGATTAGGGTAATTATTCTCTGTTAGAATTTGTGTTACTTAGTCTAAGTTATTATGAAATTCAGGATGCGATTTTATAGCTCTATCATGTTATAAAACTATACTTATTTTCATGGTTAAATGGATTTTTCGAAAAATTATGTGGCATACAGTTTCCAAAACATTTTGAAAGCCCATTGATTTTTAATTTGTTATTGTATCACATGACTTTAACATCTACAAAATTGATAGTTCCATTAATTTCTGTTTCTAAAGTAAATTGTATAGGCTTGTTATATGCATTAACTTTGTTAAGTATAAAATTTGTCTTTTCTTTATGAACAATCGTGAAAATATAACTATGAAAGTGATTAACTATTGGCATAAAGAGCTTGCTAATTTTCTTGTAACAATAAGGTTGCCAGATGTTCACTATTTGAGTGAACTGTTCACAATTTCTATTTCTGATTCATAATTAAAATAGTGAACTTACAAAAAGACCTTTGACCAATGATGAAAAAACTTATGAGTGAACAAGTGTTAGTAGAGCTTTTTGTGTTATTTTTACAAGTTTTTAATCTCGATTAGAGCTGACTTTACTTTGATACCAATACTGTCTATTGTTGCAGTTGTCTTTAGTTTGGTTACTACCATTTGTAATACGTATGACTTCGTTCAAGTCCACAGCAATGCGAACATTAGCAAAAAAGTGTATTTCACAAGGCCTTTCATGCATATACTACTTGTACAAACTCCTGAAGAATGCTGGCCATAACGCGCACAGTGAATTTTATTTGAACTAATGTATAAAAGATTGATTCCATTTTATGCAAAACTAAAGCTCAACTTCACATTTCAGCTGTGATGTAAATAATAAGGCGAATTAATCATTATTATTCAAAGATACCCTCCGCCCCTCAGTTTGTTATTTTCTGAAACCATTGCTGGCAAACCTACACAACAATTTCATAAAACACTGAACTCAAAGATCCTCCAAAAGGTGTCCCTGATGGTTGTCTGCAAACGACCCCATCAAATTTAAAATCATTATTAGTAAGAAAACATTGTTCCAATCAAAAAACATTTTAAATGAAATTTCTTTATAATCAATATATATATTTAATTAAATACATTTAAGTCATATTTATAATGTAGACGACTCGCAGAAATGTTCTGAGTTTCGTTCGTTTCATTTCATTTGTCAGTGCACCCCCTCTCGTTTCGGTCATTTCCTCTCCAAAAATATGACGAGAGATACGTCCAACATTTTCTGCGAAGAATCTGTACTAACTTTTAAAATTCCTCCCAACAACTACTCTTCGTGGTTTGTACTCTTTCTCCTGTCTAATACGCATGAACATAGTTCTTGCGGAGTGTTGCAACTTTTTCAGAACGTACAGAACTACGAACACCTCACTTCGGCAATCTTCAGACAATTGTGAGCAACGTAAACAGCAGCCTCAAAAATATGATGAGAACGTACTCTTAAAATGAGTATCTTCTACGCTTTATTCATACACTTCACGAGTATGTATTCGCGCGAGACTAGAAAAACGAGGAAATACTTCAAATCGTCTGGATATTGAAAACATACTCATGTAGGGAGTAAGAACTCGGTTATTTTATTATTATGCTTTGAAGTACATACTCCAAAAAGACGAGTATAAAGTACAAACTCTTTTTTATTCATACGACCCAATGTCAGACGTGTGCATTATACATGAGAGAGAACTGTATCCGCTGATATCCTGGCAATCGCTGGAGATTTTTTAAAATAAAGTAAGTGCCTTCAGTACTGCGTCCCTTAAATCTTACAAACTGAGCAAGCAAGCAAGTAGAACTAATTGTCATTGGGGATTTGAATTGAAGAGTTGGACACCACGAAAAAGACGCAGTTGGTCGAACTAAATATTCAGAACCAAAGTACAACTATCATTGAAATATATGGTGGTAACGACAACACTTTTAAGTGAAGAAAAATAAGCTTTCTTTGGTGAGCTTGGTGATATTAGTGAAGAAGTGAGCAAGCAAGTTGAACTAATTGTCAACTATTTTGGAAGGCAATGCAGCTATGAAGGAAACTATTTTGGAAGCAGCTAAGGAAGCCGTTGGGAGGAACAAAGAAAAGGAATATATACGGAAAAGATGTCAAAGGAACCATTGCGTAGTAGAAAATATAGTACTATACGGAGCGGAAATGTGGCCACTAACACAAAAAATAAGGGATAAGATTAGGACAGTAGAAATAGATTATATGCGACGATGCCTATTCGCAGGGACAGAGTGAGAAATGAAGTATGGTGACGGATGAATTTAATCTGTTCCATTACGAAGACCTTGGAAAATAGAGCGCTACGAGGGCATGTTCAGAGAATGTCGGCAAACAGATGGTCTCAACAAGATCTTGAAGTGGCAACCCCCTGAGAGGAAAAGGGGAAGACCAGTTTTAAGAATGGGAAAATACACTCAGGAAGCTATGGAGGATAGGTCTCAAACCACGAGATTGGGAGGATCGAGAGAAGTGGAGGGTGAAAACGGCAAGCTCCTAAGGGGAAAATGCTGAAGAAGAAGTGCCAAGTATTTGTACCAGGCCACTAGGTATTAGAGGTGGGTATTAAATGTAGCAACTAATTAAAGATGTTAAATTAAAGAAACAATCAAGTGGTTAAAATATTCAAACGAAAAGGATAACTGTTGAAGAGAAAGGACGAAAATTCAATGAAATTATTGCTTTACAGCAGTTATTTCCCAACGTAGACAGTAGTGCTTACCAAAATAATGAGAGCGCCCTGTAACATACTTCACAACGCTGTACTTATATTATTTTGAATTATAGCTGTTGGTTTGTTTGTTTTTTTCTGAATGTACACTGCTTGGGACATTTGACACCAAGAATGTCCTTCAGACACAAAAACAAAGTTATAGCTGTTTTTGAAAATGATTGCAGATAAATAAGCAGCAGTGTTTATATCTGATCAATTCAATGCTAAAAAGAATTAGGGAATGTAAAAAAACGTGGTGGTCCAACAGATTACTAATGTATCATTATTTTCTCAAAATCCTTAAAAGAGCATGTTTATCATTTGTCACTTGTTCTGAAAAAACATGGAAAGTAAATTTAAAAATACGACTGGACTAGACGGAATTTTTACACAAAGAAGTTGCTTTTCTCGGAAATGTAGTGACCGAGGATGGTATAAAGCCCATTCCAGAGAAAATTCAATCAATAAAAGATTATCCAATACCTACCACGACAAAGGAAATTAAACAGCTTTTCGTGTTAACATGCTACAATAAAAATTCACAGATTATTCAAAAGTTAGTTTCCCTTTTACCCGTTGCCAGAAGAAAGGCGCAAAAAATTGATGGACATGAAGCTTATAAAGGAGCTTTCGAGCAGCTGAAAGTACTTCTTTCAAACGCGCCCATTCTCGACTACCCAGATTTTACCCAATCTTTCGTATTAACCACGAATAGCTCAAATTTAGCTTTAGGCTCCGTGCTATCGCAAAATTCACATCTTATCGCAGTCACACTCTGAGGCCCGCGGAATGTAATTATTCGACCGTGGAAAGAGTTATTGTGACCACAGAATCTTACAGTGGCTCTTTTCATTGAAGGATCCCTCCTCCCAACTGTGCAGGTCGAAAGTAAAGCTAGAGGAATTCAATTTCGAGATTAGGTTCGTGAAAGGCAAAACTAAGTCGCCGACGCGCTGTCCTCGCATAGAAATTAACGCCCATGATGACGTTAAATCAAACATTGCTACCGCCCCTGACAAGGACTAACAAGAGGAAATTGACTGTCCGACGATACATTCTAATCAAGAAGATCCCATCTTCACCTTTAGAATGTCGAAAAGCATCTCTTAACCAAAATAAGAACAAACTGTTTATTTCATTTAGTAAAACGTCACATTATTCCACAAAACCACTTTTCAAGAGAAACAAAATTGTGAAAATAAGTTACAAACCACAATTTGCTTCAGCATCTACAAAATCTCCTCCCTCAAATTATATTTCCAAGCGAGAAATACTTGGTCTACTTCGAAGACATTACGACCAAAATTCCCTTTTTTAGAATCAGCTAAAAACTTTTTACATCTGAATTAATAATTTTACGCACCAATAAATTGGTAGAAAATGTCGAAGACAAAGATTACAATTAGTCGCGCAATACCACAGTATTAACCACAACAGCATAACGTAAACGATCGAGCACCTTCGTCAAAAATAGTATTGGCCTCACCTCAGAACGCAAGTCAGGGACCATATCAACAATTGCGAATTTTGCCAAATACGAGCGTCACCCGAATAAAGTGCCGAATGAAGGACCCATTACGTCCCCCACTCCGTTTTCATTCATTCATGTAGATGCCTTCCATTTCGAAGGAGAAAGAATACTCACAATAATCGTTATATTTTGAAAGTACGGTCAGGCGTATCCATTACCGGATGGTAAAGGGTACTTAGTACTCTGGAAATTAAAACAATTTTTTTCTCACCACGGATTTCCTTCGCGAATAACTCACGACCAACGTACAGAATTTCAAAACCAACTGATCGATGATTTTTGTAAGACTCATAATATTACTTACCATGCCACGACACCTCTGAACTCTTCGTCAAATTCACCTGTAGAACGATTTCAACTCTGCTCGAAAAAATGCGAATTCTTAGAGGCACAGAAAGAACCAGTCGCTTAGCGCACATTATAATTAAGGCAATCACGCTATACAACTCTTCCATTCACTCCACTAAAGAAGAAAACTCCCTTTGCGGTCACAACAAGATCCCATTACGAGGCGTTAGACCACATATTAGTACCTACGACTGATCTAGAGGAATATATCATTAACAAAGAACTGCAAGTTAGAGAAATGGCTGCCTGCACTCCCCAGACAGAAAAGGCTTCTTTTCTCCATGAATATCGAGTAAATAATATTGTTTATGTAAAGGACCCGCTGACGCGTAACAAAAAATCCAAAAACTTGTATCGCGAAGGCCAAGTTGTAAAACAGAAGCCAACAAGATCCAGTGTAAAATGAAAAACAGAAAGATCCATGTCAGACATATTCGCCACGTAAAGCCTGAGCGAAAATGTCACAGAACCGATGTAACGGAATGAGAACGAAATTAATCGAAACAAGGATTCTACGTAGACGCCCTTGGCCCAGCAGTCAGCACAGATAAATACAAGTTTATGTTTCATTTCACTACTTTAACAGAAACGTTCTCTCATAAAAGGAATACCACCAATTCCTTGAATGCTAAAAATAACCCTTCTTGTCTTAGGAGATATCAATTCTATTAAAAGAAGTTGAAAAGGAACTTTCAAAATTACTCCCAATACGCAATAGAAACACAAGAGGTCTTGTCAATGGACAAGGGAAAATTATAAATTCATTTCAGGAAATCTAGATCAGGAGGATTACGTTACGCTTGAAGGACAAATTACCGTCCCGCAAACGGTCCGGAATCAAGAAATACGATATATTAATGAACTAGTCTCGTTCTGTAATTCTATCACTCACAAATTTGTAAACGAAATTAATAACAAATTTAAACCTGGGGTTAATTCAACAATTATTATCAAAACAGGATTTCAAAGTTGACATTTTAGAGCAGTAGCAGTATACTACAATGAGTTTAAGAAGATTCTTCAAGATCGTACGAACTCTAGAAAATACCATTAGCTCTCTTTCCATGACATCATCGTTTAGTTGTTCTCCAATGAAGATGTTACCAATGTAAAGAACCATTTGTATTCTGTATATCCTTCCAAATCTATCGTCATAGTGATTCTTACCATGTTTTCGAGAATCTCAAATTCAGCCCGTCGAGGTGGGTTGGTCCACGTCCTGACGGGGGGATGCAGAGAAGGCTCTGAAGTGTTCCTTTCTCCATTTTTTTCATCGTCTTGCTTTTCATTTCATGTCACGTATATTCTTTTCACTCCTTTTTCTTCCTCACTGGCCTTCTCTGTATGCTGAACGCCCACCCATGTGTTTGCCGTGCATGGCGACCCATATCGGAGGGAATGTGTGTCCTGGCAGTTGAGAGACCTGTTTGTTTCCCAACTAGTCCTGGTGCTACGTTTTTTGGCTTGCACTAAGGGGTACGTTTACGTATTTTTGGGGAACATTCCTTGTAGGTGTCAATACACTCGCTTTGGCCTCGGACTCTTCTAGACGGGCGATCGGGAGCTAACCCACTCCCGATCAATCGGCTCGGACTAGGTCTTGCACTGAACTCCAGGGTGAGCGGGGGGATCCACGGCGGTGCAGCGCTGTGACATTCCCCTACTATATCTCCGTGTCAGCCCTGGCACCCCAGTGGGGTGTCCCCTTGTTGGGCTCCATGGTGGGTGGGGAGCACGGAGACGAATCTGCTTCAATCGTATGGAACCCAAAACAAACCCCTTGCCCTCTTCCGCAAGGAAGAGGCGACGTGAGACGGTAGACTTGAATAGCTTCTTCCTTCGGGAGGAGAACAAACCAAAGAAACCTCGGTTTCTTGTAATGTCGTGTGTTGAAGTTGAAAAACCCTTCAAAAGTGTTAGTGCGGTCCGCCTCGCGCGAGCCATTGAAGACTGTTTTGGAAAGCTGCAAGTGGTCGTGCGACAGAGGAATGGTACCATTCTTTTCGAAGCGCGCACCGACGAGCAGTTTGACAAGATCCAAAAAACCAAGCAGATTGCCGGCCTCCAAGTGGAAGTGACCACTCACCCTACCTGTCGGAGCACACTACATAATAATATAACAAATAATATTAATTATAATATTTCTGGGGGGACAGTGGAGCGAATACGGCTCCTTAAAATTTTAAGAAAGCACGTCTGTAAAATAATTGAGCAGTAACATTTATCAGCTTCATTCCGGCACAAAGCGAAAACAACAATCAAACAGCCACAGCGATTCCGAGAAATCGTAATCGCTGTCATAAAATTACAAAATCAAATCAAATCAAATCAATAATGCGTTTAAAACAAATTCACCAGGTTCAAAATTCACCAAATTCAAAATCTCAATTAAAACATTCGCTAAATTTATAAAACTCGAACGTTTTCATTTTAATCATTAAAGCTCAATTTCCAATGACACTCGCTCATTGGCTGCGAGTTTTTCTCCGTGCGTCACCCGACGCATCCGGAGTTCAGTCTTGTGTGAGCCTCCTGACAGTAAGCTTCGTGAATGCAATGCTCGTAAAACGTTGTTTTCGACATGCGCTACATATTCAGTTTAAAGTACAGTCTTGTGTGAGCCTCCTGGCAGTAAGCCTCGTGAATGCAATGCTCGTAAAACGTTGTTTTCGACATGCGCTACATATTCAGTTTAAAGTACGGTCTTGTGTGAGCCTCCTGGCAGTAAGCCTCGTGAATGCAATGCTCGTAAAACGTTGTTTTCGACATGCGCTACATATTCAGTTTAAAGTACGGTCTTGTGTGAGCCTCCTGGCAGTAAGCCTCGTGAATGCAATGCTCGTAAAACGTTGTTTTCGACATGCGCTACATATTCAGTTTAAAGTACAGTCTTGTGTGAGCCTCCTGGCAGTAAGCCTCGTGAATGCAATGCTCGTAAAACGTTGTTTTCGACATGCGCTACATATTCAGTTTAAAGTACGGTCTTGTGTGAGCCTCCTGGCAGTAAGCCTCGTGAATGCAATGCTCGTAAAACGTTGTTTTCGACATGCTGCTAGCATATTCAGTTCAAAGTACAGGTCTTGTGTGAGCCTCCTGGCAGTAAGCCTCGTGAATGCAAGTGCTCGTAAAACGTTGTTTTCGACATGTGCTACATGTTCAGTTAAAAGTGCAGTCTGCTCTCAGCCTCGTGGCAGCAAGCCTCGTGAATGCAATGCTCGTAGAACGTTGTTTTCCACATGTGCTACATGTTCAGTTTAAGGTCTAGTCTGTGAAATGCTCGCAGAACGTTGTTTTGACACGTGCTACGTATTCAGTTCAAAGTGCAGCGTTTAGCAACAGTAAGCTGCAATCTCTTCATACGAGCCTCTCCCTTGTGTTGCATAACGCGAGGGGAATCCATCAACGCTGCCTGAAATGCTGCCTGTGCCACGTGTTATGTGATGGTGTTTCTGGCGAGCGCCAGACTATGACAGCTTCTTCATGGCGAGCCTTTCTGCCTCGTGTCCCCTGACGCGAGCGGAAGAAAATGTCCGCATGTGTAACTGTGCAAATGTTGATCAAACAATGTATCTCTTACTTGCCTATTATGCTTGAATTTAATATATGTGTTTTATGTCACTCACAAATTTACTTTCCTTAAAGTACAATAGCAGTAATCACAGACAACAGATGCAACCTGTCCAAAGCTGGTCCTTCGAATCCCTCTAAATAAGTTGAACTATTGAAGGTGTTGGGGGAAGGAGAACAGGATATTCCCGGATATACAAAAAAAGGGTCCGCTGCTCTCTCTCTCACAACCTCATTCCCCCACACTACCCTTAACTTATGTAAGGGAGTGGTCAATCACGAAGACTTTGCGCTTGAAAGTGAGGACGAACTTCTCTCCTTTTTTAAGAGCCACGGCGTTACGGAGGTGTATAGGATCAGGAGGAAGGAGAATGGGAAAGAGATCCCCACTCCCACCTTGATCCTGACGTTTAATCTCCCTTCTCTCCCAGAGAAAATTAGCTGTGGGTATTATAACCTTCGCGTGCGGCAGTATGTGCCGAACCCCCTGCGCTGCTTCAAGTGTGCGAACTTCTGTTGCCAGGTAGCCCCAGTGGACTTCCCTGAGGAGACATCGCCTCTGCAAGGTGGGAAAATAATAATTCCCACAAAATACAAAACACCACCCAAGAAGGCAACACAGACGAAGACAGAACAAGAATCCACTTCTCAGCCGCGCAAGAAGGCTGATGTCACACGGCCTGCTGGCCTGGACAAGAAAAATGATAGATCCTCCAAACTCCGACCACCTACCCCGACTCCTGAAACTCGCTCTGAGCGATCTATCAGCCTGTCGAGCAGTGGTCAGGATGAGTCTGCCTCGGAGGAAACTTCAGCCGGGGTGGACACTTGCTCCTTCGGGCGGCAGAAGCGAAAAAAGGAAAAGAAGAAATCCTCTTAACTTCTTAAACAACGGGTGGTATGAATAAAAATGAGTACTTTCTCAGGAGTACTTGCTCCGGAGCAAAGTGAGTCTACTCCACAGCACTGAGCAAAAGCTCCATTTCGTATGAATAAAAACTTCGTATGTCTCCGGAGAACTTGCTCATGTCTCGCGAGCATTTGCTTGCTGTGAACAAGCGATAGTGTGGGTAAAGAGTTTTTAAAATGGAATTCCTGAGTAACAAAGAGGTTACATACGTTACGCGCGCCGCATATCATTTGTTTTTTTTCCGTGGTTGATTTGTGAGGAAGCTGGAGTTTGCTTGTGTTGGAACGCGTGAAGTTGTGAGATCGTACTGTTTCGCGAATATCCTGCATATTTGTAACTCGAAATGAGTAGCAGCAGTGACGAGGATCAGAAGGCGCCGGAGTCACAACTGATTTTCGCTGAGATGCTCAGCAATAATCGGGTAGTATTTGAGAAGAGCCAGCTTCCGGAGGTACGAAGACGCCGGAAAGAAGCTCTTCAGAATTTAAAAACGCAATTCACCGAAAAATTCGGAATTCTTATAAGTGAGGAACAGTTAACAAAAAAAAATATGCAATATAAAAACCCGCTTAAAATCAAAAACCGACAAAAATCGTACTGGAAACAAAAAAATTAAATTGAAGGCCTGGGAAAAAACAGTTTACGAATTGATGAATGGGGACAGTAATCCCACAGTGTGCCAAATAAACGGTAAGAAACCTATTGTATTATTATTTCATTATCTTAACTGAATATATTCACAAGCATGTACATCATAATTTTTGTAAGAGAACATGTGTTCATTTTATTTCATTATGTTAACTGAATATATTCAGAATCATTTACATTATAATTTATATAAGAAAACCTGTATTCATTTTGATCATTAACACGTATTCGTACATAAA
The DNA here is from genome assembly GCA_031308135.1 of Acheta domesticus. Classification (NCBI taxonomy): domain Eukaryota; kingdom Metazoa; phylum Arthropoda; class Insecta; order Orthoptera; family Gryllidae; genus Acheta; species Acheta domesticus. The sequence continues at coordinate 165,410,899 of JAHLJT010009436.1, forward strand.
TTATAATGTAAATGATTCTAAATATATTCAGTTAACCTAATGAAATGATAACTGAATATATTCACAAGCATGTACATTATAATTTTTGTAAGAGAACGTGCGTTCATTTTATTTCATTATGTTAACTGAATATATTCACAATCATTTAAATTACATTTTATATCAATTTCAGGAGCAGTATCTTCAGCTGGAACCAGCAATGAAGTAGCAGCAGGATGTGCTTCTGATGAAGAAATACGGGCGGAGAGCAGCAGCGGGACTCCTGCAAGGGTGCTATCTCGCCCTGTAAAAAAAAGATTAGTGGACTTAGAAACAGATGAAACTAGATCAATGTCAAACGTCGAATTGACAAGACTGGTTTTATTGGAGGAGTTACAAGTGCTACGATTAAAAAAGGAGAAGTATCTGTGGGAAAAAAGTATGAGGGAAAGTGTGTTGTTTTTGAAAATGAATAAAGAAAATTATACTTACAAATTAAAATCTGTGGATTATTCTTGACAGTTCATCCCTCCTACGTTGTCCTCTCAATCTGTCAGCAGCTCTTCCTTCTTCTGGGGGTTGTAATTCTTCCTCAGGTTCAATGATGTCCGTTGCAAAATCCTCATCATGTAAGTATTTTGCTACATTGTGCAAAATAAAACAGCACAAAACAACTGATGGTATCTTTTCTGTAGCTAGTCTCACTCTACTTTGTAAAATTGGACAGCGTTGTTTAAGTTGCCCGAAACATCGTTCAATGGTAACACGCTCCTTTTTCAAACATCTATTGAAAGAGAGATGTTCTGGCATTACAGGGTTTTTATATGGCACCATGAACCACGGAGCAATTCCATAGCCTGAATCGCCAAGTAGCAACACGTCGCTTTGGCCTGATAATAATTTGTGTGGATGGGAATTCTTCCAAATTCGAGAATCGTGAACAGATCCAGGCCAAGAAGCGTCCATGCTAGTAAATTCTTCTTTAGCATTGCATGTTGCTTGAATATTTATGGAATGAACGCCTTTCCTATTGATGTATTCATCAGCATGAGTAAGTGGCTTCTTAATCAGAATATGCGTACAGTCAAGAGCACCAATTGCATTAGGGAAAGTGTATCTTTCCTGCCACAGATCTCTTGCATGCTGGAGATCCATTGCAGTTCTTGGGAACTGTATCCAATACTGTTTTTTCTTTTATTTTCTCCATTACGAAACTAAATGTCTTGCTCACTGTGGACTGATCCACGCCAACATCTTCTGCCACTCCTACCTGAAAACCAGGATCGGCCACGTAGCGAAGAAAAATTTTCATTTTTTGCTCATTGGTTAGAGCTCCGCCTCTTGTTTCTTCACGAACGCCGAGAAAATGTTGTGTCAACCATACAACATTGTCCTTTTCGAATCGGTAAAGATTCTTATAATTCATGTCGCATGACTCTCGCCGAATCATGTAAATTTTTTTCTCCACTGCATCTGCATGTGAGCACACGGCATATGCACGGCCATTATAACCTTACTTTTCAAACGCGAGTCTGCTACAGAGGTCCCTCCAAAATGTTGATGCAAGTGCTCAATCTACTGAGTAAACACTAAACTTTATTCATACCAATTCTGAGCATTTTCTCGCCAGTTGAGAGTACGCTCAGAGACGGAGCAAGTTCTCAGAGACTGAGCAATTGCTCACCCACTTTATTCATATGAAATTGAGAAGGATCTCCGAAACTCGGAGCAAAGAGTAATTACTCATTTTTATTCATACCACCCAATGGCTCTCCTATCCTGGAATCTGAACGGATTTTCTCTCCGACGGGACGAATTAAAACTCTTATTGTCCCGTTATACACCCTCAATTTTCTGTTTACAGGAAACGCATCTTTCTCCACCACGGTCCATACACTTTCGCGGTTTCACTCCTTATAGGGTTGATGTCGATGACGGCCTCCGCGCTCACGGCGTAGTAACTACTTTGGTCCAGGATTCGCTGCATTCTGCAGAAATCCCTGTTCACTTCAAACAGTTTGTGTGCAGGTGTATCTGCCATCCCTCTCACTCACCGTATGTAATATCTATATTCCCCCAAGACAAACGGTGTCGGTTGATGACCAACCTACTGCCCTCTAATAAACCAACTGCCCACACCTTTCTTGGTTGTGGGTGATGTAAACGCCCACAGCCCTCTTTGGGGTTCCTCTCGTACGTGTCAAAGAGGTGATATTTTGGAGTCTGTCATCGACACCATGAATTTGGCTACTCTCAACACTGGGGAACCAACTCATTTTGCCGTAGCCACGAATTCTAGCACGGCTATTGATGTAGCCCTTTGCAGCTCTTCACTTGCTACTGCTATGCGGTGGACCATATTAGAAGATCTTTATGGAAGCGACCATTACCCCACGATTGTCCACATTGATCATCTTCGCCGTAGTTGTGCACGGCCCCCTCAATGGATCGTGCGACGAGCTGACTGGCCGACATTCCAAAATAATGTTAACCTGTCAGACGGGGACCTTCGGAAATGTGGATGAAATGACTGAACATTTTAATAGCGCTGTACTCGCTGCTGCTTCCATCGCAATTCCTAAGGCAAGTGGTAAACCGCGACACCCTTTCGTTCCGTGGTGGAATGAGAACTGCTCGAGAGCGGTCAGTGCTCGAAAAAAGGCACTGGCACGTCTCAGACACTATCCAACATTGGATAACTTAATCGAGTATAAAAGATGCAGGGCGAAGGCTAGAACTATCGTAGAGAGCAAAAATGCATCGTGGAGAGCGTACGTTTCGTCTCTCAATTGTCACACGCCACCACGCCTGGTGTGGAGAAAAATTCTCGCCACGCACTATGAAGCCATGTCAAGTTCGGCGAACTACTCTCCTGATTTTCTTTTGATCAAAGAAAGGATGGAGAGCTGTCCGTTGGATTTCTTCTGCAGAGCGTCTGAGGATTACAACACACCTTTCTCCATATCGGAATTGCGCTCTGCTCTTGCACTGGCCAGAAGAACTTCCCCAGGTCCTGATGAAATACACAACCTAATGTTACAACATCTTCCTAATGTGGCGATGCAATTTCTCCTCCGCCTTTATAATCGCACCTGGGAAGAGCACACCATCCCTGCTGTATGACGAGAAGCCATAGTTATCCCAGCTCTGAAGGAGGGAAAGGATCGGTCGCTGTCATCGAGCTACCGACCTCTCGCTCTCACCAGCTGCGTTTGCAAAGTGCTGGAACGGATGGTAAACCAGCGCTTGGTCTGGACCTTGGAGTGCAGAAACCTACTCGCACCAATTCAGTGCGGTTTCAGGAAACACCGGTCAACCCTTGACCATCTCGTCGCTTTGGCAACGGAAATTTCAACCTCGTTCGTTCTGAGACAACACCTTGTCGCCGTACTATTCGATATAGAAAAGGCGTATGACACCACTTGGAGGTATGGCATTCTGCGAACTTTGCACTCGTGAGGATTCAGGGGGAAGCTCCCCTTATTCCTCCAAAATATATTATCGGACAGATCTTTCAGAGTTCGCATTGGTGACAAACTGTCTAACAGTCACCCCCTTGAAAACGGCATCCCCCAAGGCTCGGTGCTAAGTGTCATTCTGTTTGCCATAGCCATAAATAGTATAGCGTCGGTCGTGAGGGAACCTGTGAAGGCATCGCTGTTTGTAGATGATTTTGCCATTTTTTGTTCATCCAGCAGCATAAGTGTGATTCAGAGGCAACTCCAACTGGTGCTCAACAAGCTGCATGAATGGAGCATGTCGACAGGTTTTAAGTTCTCACCTACTAAATGTACTGGAGTGCACTTCTGCAGAATACACCACTTGCATAGCGATCCAATCCTGTACTTGGGAGAACATCAGCTTCCATTCACTGACTCTGCCAGGTTTCTGGGGCTGACTTTTGACAAGTCCCTCACGTGGCGCTCTCATATATGCACATTGCAAACCAGATGCGTCTCCCCCCTCAATCTTCTTCGAATGCTTAGTGGCACTTCATGGGGAGCCGACCGCATTACCCTACTGCGGTTATATAAGAGTACTCATTCGCTCAGCATTGGATTACGGTAGTGAAATGTATGGTTCTGCAGCTCCTTCCACCCTTCGACCCATCAACAGCATACACCACGCTGGTATTCGCCTCTCAACAGGTGCGTATCGCACCAGCCGAATCGAGTGCATTCTAGCTGACGCTGGGGAGCCATCCTTAAAAATAAGGCGAGATATTCTATTAGCGTCTTATGGTGCTAAAGTGTCAGGACTCTTTAATCATCCTTGTCGCCGAATAATCACTCGCCCAAAATATGAATCTTCTTATATTCTTCGAACATCGCTACCCCAGCCCCCAGGCATTCGATTACGAAATCGTTTGCGGGGACTTAATGTCGATCTTCCCACTCCTGTGAAACCCCCAAATGACCTGATTCCCCCTTGGAAACTCCTTCTCCCCAATATTGACCTCAGACTCTCCAATCTTTCCAAACAAAATACTAGTCCTCTGGTTTACCAGAAGCAGTTTCAGGGTATGAGGGAAGCCTATCCGGATCTTATATTCTTGTACACGGACGGGTCATCGCACAATGACGCATTGGCGGGTAGTTTTCATTGCATCTGGGCCACCAAATCATATCGTTTTCATTCACAGTGCAGTACATTCACTGCTGAAATGTATGCAATACTCAAAGCCCTAAAGTAACATCGAGTCAACGACGTTGCAGCGAGTAGTTCTCTGTTCTGATTCTCTCAGTTCTCTTCAGGCTGTCTCCCGGCCTTCGTCAGACTACCTGACAAAATCAGTTCAAAACCTGATTCATAGTCTCATGTCCCGCAACTATGACCTGGTTCTTAGTTGGGTTCCAGGCCATGTGGGAATCACAGGGAATGAGCTGGCCGACCTGGCGGTGAAATTAGCTACTCGTAATACTCGTATCGACGTTCCTGCTGTACCATTGTCCGATGTTAAGGCTTACTTGAAACGATCTTTGTTTAGAGCGTGGCAAACAGAGTGGCACAATACCACTTTTAAACTAAGTGGGATAAAGAATTCTGTAATTTCCTGGCGTTCCTCATCTCGCTCCTCTAGGCGTGAGGAAGTAATTTTAACACGTCTTCGTATTGGACACTGCCATTTTTCTCACGGTTTCCTCCCTCCAATGATTTTGATCTTCAAGATAAAGAACGTTCTGGCGCACCGAAAAAGTTTAAAGACGAAGAATTGGAGGCATTACTTGATGACGCGAGTCAGACGCTAGCCGACCTTGGAAAATCATTAGGAGTGGATGACTCAACAGTTTCCAAACGTTTGAAAGCATTAGGATTGATCCAGAAGGAAGGACATTGGGTGCCGTACGAGCTGAAGCCGAGAGACATCGAACGGAGGCGTCTCACGTGTGAACTGCTGCTTGAACATCAGAAGAGGAAAGGTTTTCTTCACCGTATCGTGACGGGCGATGAAAAGTGGATCCAGTATGATAACTCCAAGCGTAAGAGATCGTGGGGTAAGCCCGGCCATACATCAACACCCTGCGCAAAGCCAAATATCCATGGTTCGAAGCTTCTCCTTTGCATATGGTGGGATCAGCTGGGCGTTGTTTATTATGAGCTTCTCAAACCAAAGGAAACCATCACGGGAGATCGCTATCGTCTGCAATTGATGCGTTTGAGCCGAGCCCTAAAGGAAAAAACGGCCGCAATAGGAGTAGCGACATGATATGGTGATTTTGTTGCACGACAACGCTCGGCCACATGTCGCAAAGCCAAGAAAACATACTTGGAAACCCTTAAATGGGAAGTTCTTCCCCATCCGCGATATTCACCGGACATAGCCCCTTCTGATTTTCATTTATTTCGTTCAATGGCACATGGCCTGGCTGAACAGCGCTTCCGTTCTTATGAAGATACGAAGATGTGGATGGATGCTTGGATAGCCGCAAAAGACGTTTCGTTGTTTCGACGAGGCATTCATTTGCTGCCAGGAAGATGGGCAAAAGTAGTGTCTTGTGATGGACTGTACTTTGAGTGACGTGTTGTGCACCACATTGTGTAAATAAAGCAATTTCACAAAAAAACAGCGAGAACTTATTCAAGCACCTTTTACATGAGTAAAACAGGCGCTTTCACGTAAACGAGGCCATTTATATTGCAGTTTTGTGGATTTCGAAAAGGCGTTTGATTCAATCAACAGAGAATTGTTATGGCGAAAACTAAATGAACTAGGCATCTCACGTAAAGTTTTAACGGTGTTGCAGAGTATGTACAGAGAAGTAAATTTCTGCGTCAAGTGCGGTGACGGAAGTACAACGCAAAAAATAAAATCGACAGTAGGAGTAAGACAGGGTTGTCCTCTTTCACCGCTGTTGTTTATCTTGTACGGAATAAATGATTTATTGACATGGATACAGGAAACAGACACATCTGCATCGGCAATTGATGGCCTGAAAATTCCAGGATTACTTTATGTAGACGATTTAGTTCTATGTTCAGAAACGATTGAGGGATTACAGGGGAGTTTAAACACCCTAGAAAGATATAGTGTAGCATGGGGACTAAAAGTAAATATTCAAAAAACCAAAATTTTTGTCTTCAAGGATGGGTTTATTTCGGGTAACAAAGAGAAATGGTATTACGCACAGGAGGAACTCGACCGTGTTAAAACGTTTACTTATCTTGGTGCAAAATTCTCTATGAACGGAGGATGGAATAAACACAGTTGCGGCTCATAGTAAAGGAAGAATTGCTCTCAAAGAACTCGGTTGCGTAATGCGTAGAGTACCGGAATTGCCTTTAAAGGTGTGCTACACAATGTTTAAATCACTAGTGCTCCCAGCAATGAATTACGTGGCGGAAATCTGGAGAGTAGATAGAATAGACAGATTAGAAAGCATCGAAACAGATTATTATAAATAAATTCTCAGAGTCTCTAGATTCGCAGCAAGTGTCGGCGTCTTAAGAGAGGTAGGTAGTGTAGGAGTTTGGAAAGATTTAAAAATAAAAGCCATTAAGCTTTGGATTAGATTAGCAAGTGAAGAGTCTGACACGCTTATTCGCAGGTGCTTTAGAGCGCAATTGCGGGAAAACGATCGCGGTATTGGTCGTACAAAGTGAAACGGGTACTAGAACGCGCAGGTCTGGGAGACGTTTCTCCTGAAATGGTTGAGAATAGGGGAACATGGGAAATAGAACGGTTAATTTCAGATCGACTTTCGGATATTAAAAGGCAAGATATTCTGGCAACATCGGCAGAAAAATGTTCGTTAGTGGTACAAATTCACACGAGTCCTGTGTGGGGATGCGAAAGTTACGTACACACGTAAAAGGGATGCAAGAGGGGGATACGCTTGGTTTAGGGTAGGGGGGTGGATGCAACGTAGAATGAAGGATTCGAATGGCGATGGAATCTGTGTACTGTGCGGTGATAGAGAAGATTGGATCCACATCCTGTTCAATTGCTGCGCTAGAGAAACTTGGAGAGGAAAATGGATGGGAATAGGGAACTATTGCTTCCAATTTAGAAACATAACGCTCGCTCAAAACATATTAGCTGGTAATAGATCTCACTTCATGAAAGAATTAGGAAAATTTTTAGGAAAGGTTCGAACTATCAGGGAAACGGTTATCAGGGAGTGGGAAAACAGCACTGGTTAGTAGTACGAGCGGAGCCTAGGCTGGAGATAAAATAATTAATTCAATAAGCAAGAGATAATTAAGTTAACTAGTAAGGTAATCAATAATGCTAATCATTAATATTGATTAGTAAGTTAGTCAGTAAGAATTAAATTAATCAGTAAGCGATAATTAAGTTAATCAGTAGTAAATTGTTCGGAGAGGCGGTGGTGCGGGCGATCTTCTGTGACGGTGTTTGATTTCAGGGGCTGAGGAGACCAAAGACTGGATGGAGAAGATGCCCACGCCAGGAAATAAATAGTTTAGAAAAAAAACTAGTAGTTTAGCATGTACTCGTCTTCTGACGGCAGGTTTTTCCCCCTTCAGGAGTTCTTTCCTCAGCCGTACCTTATGATCTCCTTTCCGCGGCTTTGATGCGATGAAGAGACCATTAGGGGTGAATGCCAAAATTCGAAAGGTTAGAATGCGGTAGGATGTAGGTATTGTAATGGCTTAAAGGCCTTCAGCCAAGCCACATAGTTAAAAGAATTGACATTATGTATCAATGTGTTATAATTACCTATTAAATAAATAAAAAACATAAGGTTGTCAACCATCTTGAAAGAGCCACTATGCGTCAGTGGAAAAACTCAATACCTGTTGACTGCATTCCAACTTTGCGCGACTTATGGGATTTTCTGCAACGGCGGTGCAAAATTCTGCAAATTACTGAAGCCGCCGTCCCGAGCGCTCCCGTGCAGCACAACCGACGCGCGCAAGCTTCCGCGCCGGCTCCTGCACGCACGCCGCTACCTTCCGACAACTGCCTTAAATGGCGCGAAAAGCACATGCTTCATCAATGTGCTAGTTTTCGCGCCCTCTTTTTAAATGACTTGTAGTAGTTTAGAAAGAGTTTCTCGTACCATTTGGCTAATTAGCGTGAGTATTCAAGTGAAGAAAGGCGGACGCCGATGAAGTATCCCCAACCTTTTGGACAGGGGCAGTTCCAGCCCATGCGGACCACCTACATACCGAGGTCGGGGCCGAGGCGGTAGAGGTTTCTATCGCGGAAGGGGGAAAGGACGGAAGAAAGTAGACAACCCAGCACCTCCTCCCCCTCAAGTTCCTTCGCAAACTTCAGTTGCACAGCCGTCAGCCGCACTTCCTCCACCGAAATATTTGTCTAAGTCGGCGCCGAAGGAAACTAATGTGAAACGAAGTTTCGTTAAAAACAACACACTTTGCAACAACTGCTTGCGGAAATTTGTAGTTGGTCACAAATGTAGCGACCGAAAATGTTTCCATTGCGGAAAGAAGCATCACAGTCTTCTACACGCATCATTTTCTGCACCTCGGCAAAAAAACATTTCTGACAATCACGCGGCAGCCGCCCCGGCCCAAGAGTCTAGTACCAGCGTGCCAATCGTCAACTGAACGCCACCAGCGTCGCCAGCCAATCGTCAACTGAACGCGCATTCCCCCGAATGGCAAAATTCAATGCATCAAGGGTTCGGCATCACCTCGTCGCCCGAAAACACTGCTCACGTGCAGCGCCAAGTGTACTTGCTTGCTCCCCTCCAGCCACACACGGCTGTATTCTTCCTACTGCCATTGTAAACGCTGTCACTGCGCGAGGCTACTTTCGCCCGGCCACCTGTCTTCTTGATTCAGGCTCCAATTGCAATCCAATATCTAAAAGCTTTCTAAAATCACTGGAAATCAACCGCACAAAGTCTTCTATCAGTATTCAAAGTGTTTGTCGCGCCTTATCTTCCGCCTCGAAGATCGCGAAAATACAGTTAAATTATCTTTGCAAGTATTGGAGTACTACTCAGGAATTCGTCGTAAAAGCCCATTTCCCATCCGCTTCCAGTAGTCGAAGTAGACATCTCCAAGTGGCACTTACCCGCCGAATACGAGCTAGTAGACCCAAATTTCCACTTTGAGAAACCGCTAGATTTATTATTAGGCGCCTCCGTCGTCGATTATTAGGCGCCATAATATCCGTCGTATCTCTAACGGGCCTATGCTCATCCAAACAAAACTAGGTTGGGTCGCCAGCGGCTCATACGCCCCTTCTCAATCAGGCAATCGCGATATCAGTGTCATCAAATTTTGTTATTGTAAAAGAAGTGCGCTCCGAGCATTTCAATATTAGTTCAAAGCTAGAAAGGCTACCTGGCGAGGCAACTTTGCCACCTAAAGATCAATTAGACAGGGACAGATTCCGAACTGGTACCTCACGTATTAAACATGGGCATTACCACATGCCTTCACATACGAAAACGCTGCCGAAATCGGCTAGCAATTCGAAAGCACTATCCTTTTAATGATGGAAGAGTTGGAGTTCTTGACGAGTTGGGCATCAAACCTGGTGCTAACACAGTGAAAAACCTGTACTTGTTAGACAAGGTGAGAATCACAAAAGCACAACGAACTGCAGAAATGTCCACAAAAGAGGCAAGATCTACCAAGAGAAGAAGGAATTTAACCATTTCGCTGCTGTGGTCGAGTTAACATGCGGCGGCAAGGTGTACGCCGTGTGCTGTGGTCGAGTTTACAAGCGGCGGCTAAGTGAGCGCCGTGTGCTCTGGTCGAGTTAACTCGCAGCCGCGTCTTCTCGTGTTATTTCGTGTCCTGTGAAGTTGTGGCTTGATATAGACACATGGGGCGACTTGTAATATCTTCCCTAAGAAATGGAGTCTCTATTTAGTGTCATTTGAATTCGGTAAATTATTATTTTGAGGCTGGGGGCTCTTGTGAAGATTGGATAAATGTGCGTTGCTCAGCGCGCCTGCTGAACGAAGGGGGCAACGGCGGCGGAGACAGGCTGCAGCGCTACACAGTGGTCGTATCTCAAAAGTTCCATTGCGTACTTTTTATAACAATTATTTTTCTGAAATAAATATGAATTGCTAGTAGTGTAATGACTTGTATATTCTTCTACTTCATATTATAATTTAATACGTATTCCATTTATATTGTATTTTAAACATAATATATGTTACAACATCAACATTACATTACACATCCGACAGGCTAAACTGTTTTTAGATAACTATGTAAATAAATAAAACATGGTACTGGATAGTTCTTAGGTAAGTGAATAAATAAAATAAAACATCACAGTAACCCCTACATAGTTACAAGCACTCGTGATTATATTGTTTTCAGTTGTGAAACCGCTAGATTCAACAGAAAACAATTGTTTCAGTTTGAAGGCAGCGTCTAGTCAAAGGCGCATTTGATTCGGGTGAAGAAAATCTGAACATTCTCATTATTACTTTAGAATATTCATATGCAAAAAAAAGTCCATAAATTCGTTTTTTTTGTACTAATAAAATGAGCAAAACAGCTCGAGTATAACCCAGTATCTATTTTTTATTCATGGTATATGATATACCATTATACTTTTGTTTTATAATATTCTGTTTTTTGAGAATATATTTCGTGAAGTGACTGGCTGCCAATATTACTAGTGTTAGCGTTTACATTCCAAGGGCTGTTGAAGACCCAGCAGGTGAAAGTAAATACCGGTCTCCTCTCTCCCACCCCTTTCCAGTGCCCAAGAATTCGCGCCAGGTGACGTTAGTCTACCTGCCGCAAGACGGAATTTCCTAAGCTGCAGCGGCGCGGCGTTGGATAATTGACGAACGCTAACAGACGATCCCTTCCTGTTCCAATGCTTTTGTGTGTCTATTCTTACGCCCCACGGAGGCTATTTCCTCTACGTCAGAATATGGAGATACTTCGTGTACTGAGAAAGGCGAGCTCTATGTTTCGTGTCTGCTGCCTTGTGATAAATACGAACTACTTATTCTGCTTCTGATTTCGGCCTTTGGCATTACTTTTGGACGTGACTTACGGATTTTTGTAACAATTTTCAACAGAATGGCGAATGAGCTATCAGAGAAAGATTTACTTGAAATGCTGGAGAACAGTGATAGTGAGTATCTTTCGGATAGCAGTTCTAGTTCTGCCTCATCAGATTACGTCTCACCGCAGCCCTCAACATCATCAGGAGTTACGCATACCGGAACTCAACCGTGCCGAATGGTAATTCCCGAGAGCTCCTCTGATTCAGACGAAAGTGAGGAAGACGAAATTGAACCTGTTCAAAAGAAGGCAAAGAATTCAGGGTCAATCAAATGGTCAAATAATAAGTTTCGACCGTTTGTGCACCCATTTGATGAAGCAGATGCTGGAAGCAGAATAATTATGAATAAGAATTATTCTCCATTAGACATATTTCTTTTATTTTTTAGTGAGTCGCTTATGCGATTTATTGCAAATAAGTGCAACAAATTTTATTTGTTCACTGTAGCAAAATCCTCAGAAACAAAATATTCACGTCTTCAAACATGGCAAGACACGACATTTGAAGAGATGTTTTGTTTCCTTGCCGTATGTATGCTCATGCCGTGAGTAAAAAAACTGAGCTTATCGGAGTACTGGACAAACGACGCTTTGCTTAGTACGCCAATATTCAGCGAAATAATGTCTCGCGATCGCTTCCTATTGCTGTTGCGAATGTTACATTTCACTGACAACAATTTTAGTCACGGTGGGGATCCAACTTCACAAAATTAGAACTGTAGTGGAATCCGTGCGTATGTCGTTTCGTGACGTCTTCTCTCCAAGTAAAAATCTCTGCGTGGACGAGTCTTTACTTCTTTTCAAAGGAAGACTATCTTTCAAGCAATACATACCGTCGAAGCGGAAAAAGCCCGCATGAGCAAATCGCGTGTGAAAAGCATGCTCATCACCTTTTTTGACGCGAAAGGAATGATCCATAAAGATTTCGTTCCTGCTGGACAGACTGTCAACGGACAATTTTACGCCGACGTCATCCGTCATTTGAAGGATCGAGTCCACCGCGTCCGCCCGGAGAAGAAAGACGAGTGGGTGCCACCAACGCTCCCGTACACACGTGTCTCGCCGTCACCCAGATTTTGGCCCGAAACAACGTGGCAACGCTTCCGCAGCCACCCTATAGCCCGGACCTCGCCCCCCGCGACTTCTTCTTGTTCTCCCGTATGAAGAAGAACTTGAAAGGGAAGCGGTTCGGCACCGTCGCAGCGGTTCAAACGGCTTCGACGCAGAGTCTGAACACCATTCCAGTAGAGGAGTTTCAGGAAGCCTTCCGACAGTGGAAAACTCACTGGCAGCGGTGTGTCGACTCAGAAGGAAACCATTTCGAAGATTTTTAGTCCGCTATATATAAATGGTTAATAAATATATTTTCCTGAGACCAGTCTTGAAACTTAATTAACACACCCTGCACCTCAATCAGAGTGGTAAAAGTGCTTCGACAATTTGTTCAAACGCATGCAAAAGTGTATAGATCTTCATGGGGAATATTTTGAAAAACAATAAAGTGATTTTCGATGATTAATATTTGTTTTTGTTCTCTAATCCTGAAATATAAAAGGCAACCCTCGTATATATGCGCACCTCAATAAGGTAAAGTCATTTGTACAATTATTCCGGCAAAGCTGAGAAAAGAGTATAGCTGAGAAAAGAGAAAAAAAGCGGCAGACGCTATGGGAGCACAGTAAACAGTCGTCATTAGGGTACATTTTGGTAACGAAAAAAAATACACATGGAAATCAATAATCGAGGCGGAAGAACATTCTTTTGTTGGAAACGGGATATAATAGGTTTCTTGAAGTTTGAAGATGACGGGGGACATTCACTCTTGCTCACGACACGGCAGCGATCAGAACAAAAGACTTAGCTGTGAGTGGCATTAATTTAAAACTTATATTTGCAACATTAGAACAGGATAAGACACCGTTTAGGAAATAGACTGGGAATTTGTTCATTGTGGAACAGTACGCGTGTAGGCGTCATTCAGTGACGCAAGCATAGGGTAGTTAACGTGATTAATATTATGTAATGGACGGTACAGTTGTATATTGAACAAACGGAGATTTATTAAATGAAGAAAGAAGTCATTGCGGGACAGCTGAGAAGATTCTACGAGGCGCCGTCGAAGGGGAACTGAAGATTGTGCGCGAAGAATTATATGGTGCACAGGTCTTTGTTGATTTAAACTATTAGAAATACAAAACCGGTCAAGCTGGTATAATAGCTATTGTGTCTAAAGTTAACGTTGATTGGAAAGTTGACTAATGTTGTTTTTTTTGTAATAAATCATAGTTGATATTTTGAAAGAAAGCGTATTATTTTACATTACGTGCAATCCAGAATTCGGCGTTCTTATAACAAATTTTCAGATTCCTCGCCACTCCGTACGGATGACAATTGAATAAGTGATTGCAGAACGGTAAGCAATACTTATAAATTAGTGTGGCGTCATATGAGACGTCCAATACTAATTTCATTACGTGCATTCAGAAGCTATGAATTGCACACAGGAAAGAGCGGAAACGGCGAGCACGTCGAGCTGACGCCTCGCAGAACAATAGGGGATTATTTTTGGAAGACGGGGAAAGCCAGCAGTGCAAGTCGGGGGTGAGAAACTCATAGGGTGGCGGTTGTGACGTGCGTTCTCATGGCGCCAGTGTTGTGAATCCCGAAATGAAGCTGCGGTTAGAATTCGGCTGGCGGATGCGGCTATGTGACGTAGTTCCGTCAGACGAGCCCAGCGAGTATAAAAGCAACGAGAGCAAGCTTCTCGTTCTCCAATTTCTCTTAGGTCTGGACGCGGTGAGTCGTGCGTGTGTGGGTGCGCGGCGCGTGTAGCGTGATTAGGATGAGTAAGGGGCCGGCGTTCCTGCGTCGTGAGAAAAGGCTAGCGGTCGTGGTGGCCGAGTGTGATTCCTTCTGGAACGGGACGGTCCGTCCACTTTGTATATATGTATTCAGGTGTCGGAGTTCATTTGAATAAATAGTTTATTCACAAAAAGTTCACGTCTGTGGATAATTTTCTTTCCTTTGGCTCAGGCCAAGACGCCACATTAGAACCCGACCGACGGAGCAAGAACGGCGAAGTGAAGCCTGATAAAATTAATCTGCAGACAAGAACGAATCATCTCGTTCGTAATTATTTCCTGGCGCCCAGATTCCCACAAAGATAAAAATATTCGGAAGTAGTTACGAATACTTAGTAAGATTTGATTTTAGATAGTATATACCAAATGAATACTATAATAGATACCAACCAGATGACATCGTAATATGATTCTGCAATTTATGCTCTGAGACAGGACAAGAATAAAAACTCTTGTAAAGCACTATATCATAGAAGCTCCGTGAATCGATCGCCAACTCTTTCTCTTTTCAGAAGCATACCAGACGTGCCCTACACCAGTGCAAGTTATGACGTGACTGTGGAAGAGCGGCCTCCTGTTAGACGATCAAGTCGTTTGAAAATGGTAGCCGGCCGGAATACAGGATTAATTGTATATAATACGTCAAGTACTATATGGGCATCAGAGGTCACGACATGAGCACCGATGAAGCCTACGATCAATTTGAAATTTACAGACTTTCCAATCGGAGACAAATTGCTGACCTCAGATATTTTTTAAGATCATTAATTGTAAAATTGAATGCCAAAAAATATTAGAACAATTCGAATTTGTCTATTCAAAACCTGGCTTGAGACGTATAGGTTGCTGAATTCATTTACGACTACTACAAATTATGTATATCATGCTCCGAAAAATAGAATAGCAAACCTGGTAAATGAATATTGTTCCTGCATAAACTTCTTTGGGGATCTACATCATTCTCGATACAGATATAGAAAAGTATACCCCACAGATAACATGTTATATTTCAAATATATTGTGGCGTCGCGGGGTAGCGCGCCGCTGCGGCGGGCCGCTTCGGGGGGCCGCTTCGGGAAGCCCAGTCCTAAGCCGGAAGGGGGATGGGGGTGGAACGCGGCGGCGCCTCGCCGGCACGCACCGGGTAGGGAAATCCCGGCACCAAAATAACTTGGACAACAGGGCGCGCGCGGGCGCGAGTCTAGGTGATGTCGGTTGCGCCCTGGAGAGGGCTGGCCAGCAAGCCGTATGACGCCCGCCGCTTGTAGAGTGGGGGCGAGCCGTCGGATACTTAAGGCCGCGCCGACACGCGCCTCGCGGAATACGCAGGGTGTCGAAAGACGGGTGGTATCTCCAGTGCCATCTTTGCACGTGATCTTCAGGTGGAAGATCGGTTTTGGCGTCAGGCAATGTAACTTCTCTAGTTACGGGACTCTATGTCCGACAGCTTTGCACATCGCGTTGCTTTTTCCTGCTCTCGAGCAGTGGTACTGGGCTAGGCCTAGGGGACGGTCGCGGGGTTTCGCGGCTAAGGGAATTGAAAGGTTGCCAAGGGGTTAAATTTTGTATAATGATATTTGTATTGTAATTGTAAATATATTGTAAATATCAAACAGAAACAGTCGTCTGTGTCATTCGTGTCTAGTACGTCACAATATACTACGAAGGTTATAAATACAACGATATATGTACTACGATTACTTACGGTTTAGAATCTCAATTTAATTTAATTATTTTAATTATATGCATCGAATATTTGTGTTCAGAAATTATTATAGTGTATTAGACATAGCTAACAATATAATATATGAATTGTTACTTAAGTGTACAAAGCCGACTGGCCTAAATAAATAATGAACATTACACAAAGGTGAGCCCGATGCTCATATTTTGTTCCAAATGAAGTCATAATTGTAAAACTAAGAAATGAGATACAGTAAATTATATGTTTAAAAAATGTTTTTAAAGTTTAAAAAAATTTAAATGTAAATATCGGTTCAGATGATGGATGTAATTAGGAAGATTTATGTGGGAAACAATTGCAAGCACGTCCTGAGTTGGTTACTATGTCTAAACGTCGTATTGCGTATGTAAGTGATCTCTCCAATAATCATCAAAAAATTCTGTAGAATTCAATATACCTGAGGTCACTGACAACAATGACAACTGTGTTCTGGACGATGAAAATGCACTTTAAAGTAAAATTTCTGGAAACATTACACGTAAACGTAAACATTACACTCAGAAAACTAATCATTCTTTCATTGCGTGTAAACGTTAATACGAGAAAAAGAAAGCAGGGATTGTTGAAAAAGTCAACAAAAACAAGTCCCCCTCCTACTACACTGGAAAAACTGTGACAAACTCGATTTGCCAATGTTCCCTGAAGCACGTTTTCAAATTATAGGGATTTCTCTCCTCGTGAATTGTTTGAACTCTTTATTGGCAATGATGTTATAGAGCTTATTTTGACAGAAAGTACAAAGTATGCAGCTTTCAGAAATCAACTATATCCTGACATAAAAGTCCCAGAAATAGGACATTCATTACGATTTTGTTTGTCTGGTTTTAATAATTTCCCAGGCCGAAGATATTTCTGGGATCAATGCAATGATATACGGAATGATGCAGTATATCAATGCGAAGGGACATACCGTAACTCGGGGTTACTTGAGCCCTGGGAGGTTACTTGGACCCGAATGAAAGAAATGTTTGAAATGAATCTGGGTTCAACAACCTTGACTGCACGGATATGATTCACAATTTCTCCAATAGATAGCAGCTCAGGGCTCTGCCGGAGATGCCTTTGCCTGCACTGTGATTCCCGCCTTTTTGTATATGAGGTTATGTGTCTTGTGTCAACGACAACGTGTTTTTTGTGGCCTGTGTACTTCCACTCTCACGTCTTTGAGTATTGCGGTTAAACGCAAGGTAAGGTGAAAATTATATTTCGTACGTATTCCTTAAGATAAGAACAATATAATGTTAGTTAAATGAGAACTGCTGAATATGGTAAATTAAGATGTTAAGGGTAGTGTGTTAATGACCCAAAAATGGGGTTACTTGGACCCAGCATGGAAGTGGGTCCAAGTAACCCCCTACCTCATGATTTAATATTTCTTTATGTAAGTATTATTTTATTAATATTTAGCCACCATTCATGTGCATTTCTTTACAGCTCTGAAACCAAAAATGCCTCGAAAGTACAAGCGGCTTCCAGGTAGCCGGACGTATGCCGATTTTACCGCTGAACAAATAGAGAAATGTTTAATTGCCATAAGGTCGGGAGAAATGTCGCAGAGAGATGCATCAGCCCATTTTAAAATAAGTAGATCAACGATTAAGAGGAGGCTGAAAAGTACTGGAGTGTTAAAAAGTCCTGGGCATCCTCTCGTCTTCAGCAGTGATGAAGAGCTGGCCTTTGCTAGCCACTTGGACAAAATATGTGAATTCGGCTTTCCTGTGGATGAAACAGATTTTAGATTTATTGTTAAGTCTTATCTTTCAATGCAGGGAAGAACAGTAAAATGTTTCGCTGACAACCTTCCTGGTCGTGACTGGGTTAAATTATTTTTTAAGCGCCATCCGCAGTTGTCAATCAGACTGGCCACCAACATCAAAAGAGCTCGTGCCGCCATTGATGATAAGGTAATTACGGAGTATATTGAGAACTTGAGTGTTCTCACGAGAGATGTACCACCAGAAAACATTTATAATTATGATGAGACCAGTATTTCAGACGATCCTGGTAGAAGGAAGATAATTTGCCGTCGAGGTTGCAAATATCCTGAGAGAGTAATTAATTCCTCAAAGTCTAATGTGACTGTCATGTTTTGCGGCAATGCAGCAGGTTTAGCTGTTCCACCATATATAATTTACAAAGCTGAACACCTTTGGACAACGTGGACGGAAAATGGGCCACCAGGTGCGAGATACAATCGAAGTAGGCATGGTTGGATTGACCTTGCAACATTTGAGGAGTGGTTCACCGCCCATCTTCTGCCTGTCCTCAAGAAACAAAAGGGAACCAAGATCTTGATTGGAGATAATTTATCATCCCACATGAGCATAAATGTTGTTAGGTTGTGTGATGAAAATGAAATAAAATTTGTCTGCCTGCCACCAAATTCCTCACACTTAACTCAGCCCCTCGATGTTGCCTATTTTAGACCCCTAAAGGCTAAGTGGAGGGATGTTCTGACAAAATGGAAGCAGTCTGAAGCTGGAAAGAGGTTAGCATGTTTACCAAAAGATCAGTTCCCTATGCTACTTAAGAGGGCATTAAATGAGATGGAACCTAATTTGGTAACCAACCTTAAAGCAGGTTTTAAAAAATCAGGCATTTTTCCAACAGATGTAAATCAAATTTTATCTCGTTTACCAAAACAAGACAGATCAGTAGACCTAGGTCTTGTTGGAGACGCATTCCTGGCTCACCTTGATCAGACGAGGCGTGAATTTGTAAAGCCACAGGCTAGAAGAAAAAGGTTCAAGTTGCACCAGGTAAAACCATCCATGCTTCTGACATCCAGACGGAAATAGAAGCTTCCACATCGGGTGAAAAGACAGTGAAACCAGTCAAATTAGTGGCAAAGAAGAAAGGTCCCCCAAAGAAAATACTCAGGAAGCAAGATTATAATGCTTCTACATCTGAGGATGATGATGCCTATACTACACGAGATTCTGGAGATAGTGATATGGTTTTTTCTGAAGTATCCGAGGATGATATACGTGTGTCTACGAATGATATATTTGACACTCAGTCACTGTCTCCACCCTCACATGCACTCTCCATAAATCATGCAGGAAAGAAAGAAATGGCAAATGAAGCCACTTTAAAAGGTCGCATACATGAAGGACATTTTGTTCTGGTGTCATGGCGTAACAAGTTGTTTCCAGGCGTAGTACAAAAGGTCGATGAAAACGGTGCTATTGTTGACTGCATGGAACCGACCAAAAAGGCATGGAAATGGCCAGAAGAAAAAGACATTTTGTTCTACAAATGGTGCGATATTAAGAAGAAAATTGATCCACCTACACCAATAAAAAGAGGGTTTTTTTCAATTTCCATGTGAAGTATAGCATATTTATATATTTACATAATTTATTGTGCTTCTTCAATAAAGTTCTAAAAAGTTAGTAATGGGTTTTTTCAAGAATTGGGAATTTGTAATGTAATTTGCAATTTTGTGTTGAAATATTAAATGATTGTGTAACTTCAAAGATCTGTTAGGTGTTTCATTTCCAGATCCTACGATTTACTTGAGCCCACTGCCGCTTAACACGTTGACTGCCACCATTGTATTGATTTAACGTATCATAGTGGCCAAAAATGTTTTTGAAGAATTTATATAAAAAAAATTATGGATTATTATTAGAGAACGTTGAGTTACGCGATGCGTGCATATTTTGTAAATTATAACATTTTTTAATTCGTGAAGCCACGTCGGTCTCACGCGGCTGTAGGGTAGAGATTTATCGTAGGAGCCATGTGAGACCAACGTGTCACCACATCTAAGAGTCTTATCAAGCCGATCCAGATATGTCTTTCCTCGGTATTATTGCGTCACGAAGCATTCGGAGAAGGTGGTGATAGGTGGGGTGGCTGCAGCCGTCCGGCGATAGTACAGACCAGTTCACATTTCCTTTGTTGTGCGATTGCAATGTCACGTTTTGAGGATGAACAGTTTTGTAAAATGGTGCAGGAAGTTTTATCAGAGGAAGAGAGTGATTTCTCGGACAGTGATTTCTCGGACAGTGATTATAATCCAGATTGTTCAGATAGTGATAGTTCAGAAAATTCTTTCGAGCATTCAGTGGAAACAAAAACGAAACGTGTTCCTAAAGAACATTTAAATCTGTGTCAAAATGCAGTGCCATCTACTAGTCGAGACAGTGTCGATGAAACAATAGATTTGGTAATAAATACGTTGTTTGCCGATGAGACACACGAATATAATGAAGAAATCTCAAAATCCGTGAATTCTTCAATATCTTGGGGACCTGTCACCGGAAACAATTTGAAGGTATTTCAATTTGACAGTGGCAACTCTGGAATAACATCAAATCTCTATGAAAATTATTACGACAAGGAGCCCTCTGATTTTTATAAAATTATGATAAATGAGGACATTTTAAACCTGATCGTTGAAGAAACAAATCGTTACGCATCTCAGTGTATTGAAAAATAGATACAAAAGGTCCAGGGTAACAGCTTGGCGTAATACAGATCGCGAAGAAATGGAAATTTTTTTAGGTTTACATATTTGGATGGGATTATGCAAATTTCCATCAATTGAAAAATATTGGTCGAAAAATAGCATCTACATGAATACTATTACTTCGAAGATGTCACGCAACAGGTTTCAATTGTTGCTCAAAATGATACATTTCAATGACAATGAAATTGTTTCTGAGGACCGATTGCAGAAAATAAGACCTCTGTTGAACAAAATAATACAAAATTTCCAAAAGATCGTTAATCCAGGTGAAGTGGTTTGCATTGACGAGACTCTTGTACCGTGGAGAGGGCGATTAGGATTTAGGCAATATATTGCAAATAAGAGACATAGATTTGGAATAAAAGTCTTCAAATTATGCCTTGCTGGAGGTTACACGTACAATTTACATGTTTATTGTGGTCAGGAAAAATCAAAGGAAAAGACAGTTCCATCAGGAGTCGTCATGAAACTTATGGAAGAATTAGTAGGCATGGGTCGCACGCTTTGTACAGATAATTATTATACATCAGTGTCATTAGCCCATGATCTCCAAAACGTTCAGACACACCTTATTGGAACTTTGAGATCAAATCGGAAGTTCAACCCATCCAATGTGGTGAACAAAAAACTTGACAAGGGTGAAACAATAGCCGAAGAAAGCAACACAGGTGTCGTAGTACTGAAGTGGAAAGACAAGAAAGATGTTTTGGTTCTGAGCACGAAACATAAAGATGAAATTACTACAGTAATTCAGAGAGGCAAAGAAAAAGAAAAACCACAGATCATAGTTGATTACAATAAGTATAAATCATTTATAGATCTCTCAGATCAAAAGAAGTCTTATTCAAGCTCAATCCGTAGGGGTATAAAATGGTATCGCAAATTGGCTATTGAATTATTAGTAGGCACAGCAATTGTGAATGCTTTCATTCTGCACCAAACTGTAGCAAATCAAAAACTAAAAATTACAGAATTTAGAGAGCACATTGTCAAAGGATTGTTGAAATTGGAAGATTCTGAAAATGTTTTTACTAGGAGTAAG
This sequence comes from Acheta domesticus, assembly GCA_031308135.1. NCBI lineage: Eukaryota > Metazoa > Arthropoda > Insecta > Orthoptera > Gryllidae > Acheta > Acheta domesticus. Next base: position 165,432,477 of record JAHLJT010009436.1, read on the forward strand.
GAAACACAGCATGTCCTAACAGATGTTGGAAGAAAAGGAAGAAGAAGATGTAACAAGTGTTACAAGGAAATGAAAGAAAAACATGGGAGAGAAATTGCTGCAAGGAAAACACCTCAAACAACTTATTCATCTCAAAAATGTGATCAATATTATTGTCTTGATTGCTTTTTTAAAATTCATAATTGTACAAGAAATTAATCAAATCAAATCAAATTTAGAGAATGAAGGATTTTGAAGAAGGTTTCTGATGAAGATTTGTACTAGGAGTAAGGAAACACAGCATATTCTAAACAGCTGTTGGAAGAAAAGGAAGATGTGAATTGACATTTTAAATAAAGAGATAAAATACAGAATTGATATAAAATAGAATTATAATAGTTACCAATTAGTATATTGTTTTATATCAATTATATTTTATTTATTTTATCAATTTATTTAAAATATTAATTCACTTTCATTCACTAAATTTGATTAATTATTTTCAAGTTAGTAAAAAATTTCCTCTTTCTGGCAATTTTTGTTTATCTTTTTTATTTACAATCTTACTAAATCCTGAGGCCCAAGCCAATGAATTTCGTTTTCGGTCCTAGTGGCCGTAGAGATTGTCTGAACAGAAAATCAAAGCATTGCGTGAAGCCACTGCGGCACCATGTGGCTCCTTCCTTCATCGGTTGCATGAGACCGACGTGGCTTCACGCGGCCGCAATGTCTCTTTAATCTGTGAGTCCACGATGTCACCACGTGGCAGTCAACGTGTTAAAAATGCATCTGCCACTGAGAAAGTAGCATGGGTCCAAGTAACACTTCCTGGGGGTTACTTGACCCCAAATTGCAGTTTTGTGTTATGTATAAACAAATGCTATATTTTGGTTTAAAAATCATCTAACGTTGAAGAAAACTATCACAAAATCATATTTCAAATCAGGTTATTTGGAAATTATTATTATTATTATGTCTATCACTGAAATTTAGGGTAAAAAAACTCTAGTTTAGGGTCCAAGTAACCCCAAATTACGGTATTTGAAAAAATGTCGTAATCTCTTCGTAAAATGTCGTAAACTCTTCGCTTTGCAGATAATAATACTCCAAATATACACGTTATGGAAACTCAGACATTTAATTCTACAACTGCAGAAAAAGTTTCTGCAGCATTTTATACCCGAGCAACAAATCAGTTATGACGAAGCCATGATTGCCTACAATGGTAAACACGGCTGTAAACAGTTTATCCGAGGCAAACCCATTCCCTTCGAATTCAAAGTATGGGTTCTCACACGGGAATGCCTAACTTTGTCATGTGGAAAGCGCACCTGACCTTTTTTCACTTGAAGTAAATATCATTTAATGACTGTTCGTACATTTTTAGCTGCCAAAGTTATCTGGAAGCATTAAAAAAATGAAAACTGGTGCTTTGAAATGAAAACGTGGCGCTTCGCGCCGCGCCGCCGTGGGCCGAGGATCGGGGTCCCCCTCTCCTTCGCGGACGACTGAAATGCGATCGACAGTAGAGCGCGAAATACTCACTGCAGGAGCGACTGGGTGACTTCTTAGGAACGGCCGCAGTGTGTATGTTACTAACTTTAGTGCCATGTGGAACCCTTGTGAACGTTTTGCGCCTTGCCTTGCAAGTGTATGAAGATAGTTAATTGCCTGCTTCAACAATTATTCGTGAAGATTACCTAATGTGCGACACCATTGTGAATATTCTGGATAAACATTCAAGGGAAGAAACTGTTGCAGTGGAAACAATTGATACCCTCGACTTCATCGAAAATGAAAACATGAGCGGTGATGAAACTGAACGAATTAATATTTTGAACGAATTGACGAATGAAAGTGGTGAAAGTGGTTCGGAGTATCCCATCTCCGAAGAAACCAAATGTCGCAATTTCTTTTGCGAAGAGGAGGAAGCAGTTGCCTATTGGATGAATGAAGGCGGAAAGAAACGACGTAGTTTATGTTCTGTACAAAAAAGAACTTCCGCTTTGTTAAGTCAGAACGTGAATTATACAGATGGAAAAATGAAGTGAAAATCAAAACGAAAAAATGAGAGCATTGTGTAGCAAACTCCTGGACTGTTTTACTGAAGCCAGAGAGAAAGGGTTCAGTATAAGCGACGATCAGCTGCGATCGTGGGCAATTGACTTGGCTTCTGAAATTGGACTAACAAGGTTTAATGCACCTGCAACTTGGATAACCGGTTTTAAATAATCAAATAGAATTGAATCCACAAAAATTATGAAATTCATTTCTAAAAAGCATCTGGAAAGAGAACTTTCTTCCCCAAAAGTTATCAAGGACTTTCTGACTGCGGCAAAAATTAAGATATCAGAGTATCCTGACATAGCTGTTTACAATGCGGATCAATCTGGATTTTAAAAAGAAATGCGTTCAAAACGAACACTGTCTTTCATAGGTGAAAAACACACCTAATCATTCGCGCAATCTCTGTCAGCTTTAACTTACTCGTGCACAATAACGCCTGTGGTATTGTTTGGCTGGGACATTTCTATCACCAGTCTATGTACATCTGCAGGAAGCAAACGGAGAATTCGGGCGAGTGAGAAGCTCAACGTTCAGCGCCGAAAATCTCGCAATAGACTGTTCTGCATTCGGGAAAATGGGGAAAGGAAACTTTCTTTTTCCCTTCATGTGAGAAAAAATCTCTTTTGTTAGACTCGTGGTCTGGTTACAGTAAAATTGAAAGTTTGGATGCTCACAATGAAATAGCAACAAATATTCAAAATCCGAAAATTCCGCCTGGAACTGCAAGTCTGATACAACCTTTGGTTAAAGAGTTCTTCCGACAATGGAAATCTCTTTATCGCCAAATTACCAGAAAATAATAGTTTCTCGGCAAGCAGATTTTCACGTATACCAAAGAGATAGTATCTTAAAGTTACAGTCATTCATCCATTACCAATTTTCGTCCCCAAGATTTAGAAACCTCAACAGATATGTATGGTACGCCGCTCAGTATGTCGATGAAAGACCTACATTCTTTGTGAAACCTGCACAGAATGCCATATCACAGAACCATTAAGTGAAATTGATGTTTGTGTATAATCTTTTATTGTTGCACCACGAAGTGCAAGAAAAATATGTTTCAATCACTGCATTATTCAGTCACATTTTTGTAAAATATACAATGAATGATGTTTTAATTTTGAAATGAATGTGGTGTGGACAACATTGTCGTGCTCATTCACAAGACACCGCTGAAACCATCTGCAAACTTTCGGCCTGAAGCGACGAAAGCACTCGCATCCTGCCCACGGAGCGATTCATATAGCGGTTGGGGTGAGGAGCTGCACGCTGACGTGCGGCCGACCTTGAGGCGTCTCGTGTTGCGGGGATGTACATTCGCCTTTTTGGAGAGGAAAAACATGATAGTAGGTCATGGTGGGGATAAGAGAAAAGCACCTTTAGTTATTGTGCCTACAATTAGTGAAGTGTTCTCCAAACTAATATTGATACAGTAGGGCCGTTTACGCAAAGTAGTTCCGGGGCAAAACACATTTTAACAGCGATTTGTGGTATCCCGAGGCCATTCCTATAAAGGATTTGCAGACGACCACTATCATAGAGGCATTATTAGAATTGTTTAGCAGGCCCGGATTTCCGCGAGAAATTCAAACGGATCAGGGAACATGTTTTACGAGCAACCTGATGGTAGAATTCGCAGAAAAATTTGGAATTATATTAGTACATAGCTCGTCGTATCACCCGCACAGTAATTTGGTAGAGAGAATACACCGGACGATGAATAGATTATTCAAAGTTCTATGCTTAGAGGTAGGAGGTGACTGGGAGACGAATCTTCCGGCAATATTGTTTGCTATGAGAACGTCGGTTCACGAGTCTTTAGGGCATACGCCGGCAGAGTTGGTATTTGGAAAAAAATTGAGAACACCGGTGATACTTTTGTACGAAAATATTGTTGGAAATGAACCACAGTTACTGAATGTGTTTGAACTAATGAATAGGCTGAAGCATATTAGGGAAACAGCGCATCAACGATTAGAGAACGAGCAACAGAAAAGGAAAGTTGCTTGTGACAAGAAGGCAGTTGTGAGAAATTTTAGTGTAGGCGACAAAGTATTGATCTTTGCTACTAATAGAACAAGAAAACTGTCGATTCAGTGGATGGGACCGGGAGAAGTCACAGAAAAGGTTTTGGAAGCAAATTATGTGGTAAGATTACCTAATAAGAGTTCCGGGAAAGTTTATCATATGAATATGATAAAAGCGTATCACCAAAGGGCGGAATCCTTAAATTTTGTTGCGGAGAGTCGGAATGAAGGTGAGGCAACGGATGACATGATCAATAAGTATGCGCTAAAGCTAGAAGCGGGCGACTTCGATGCCGAGTCAATGCTTGTAGGAACGGATGCTACACCGGAAATGCATGATAAACTAAAAGCATTAATTGTTGAATATGGGGACATTTTTTTCTGGTAAGCCAGGTTTAACCGAGAAGGTAGAAATGGAAATCGAACTGATTGACAATACGGCGTAGGTTAGGAGTGCGCTTTGTCGCACGTCAATGAGAAAGAGTAAGATTTTACAAGAGGAGATTGCTAAAATGTTAAAAGACGTAATCATTGAAAGCTCGGATTCTGATTTCGCGTCGCCCACGATTTTGGCTTTTGGCAAGTTAGGATGACGGAGAGATTTGCCATTTTCTGCACAAATTTCGGAAGCTACAAACCACTACGTATGCCTTTTGGGATTAAGAATGTGCCTTATGTGTGTGTAGTAAATTAATGGCGGCATTACTTAAAGACTTCGGAATTTGCTATTCCTCATATGGATATCGCAATTCTCAGTAATGATTGGTCGGATCACCTGCGTCATTTACGCACGGTATTCCACATACCAAGGAAGGCGAAACTTCACGTTCAGCCGGCGAAATGTAAGTTTGCTCGCAGAACCGTAATGTTTTGGGGCTACGAAATTGGCAGTGGTCTTATGAAGCCGAACGAAGTAAAAGTAGGTGCGATTAGGGAATATCCGAGACCGAATACTAGAAAAGAAATTAGGAAATTTCTACTTATTGCGTGCTCCTTGCGGAGTACTTATTGCGGCTCATCCACTCGGAATATCCACGTGGAAATTTGAAAAAAATATGCTTAAAATTGTCTTAAGAGCTTATTTGTGAAGTTTCGACGTTTCCTCCCCGGACACCCTCTATAATTGTCTGATGAAAATTTGTGACAGTTGGGGTAAAGCGGTGTTGCCTTGCGACACGCATGTGGTTCCGGTTACCACGCCAGGGACCAACCCCAGCAGTCATTCCTTTTCAGCGATCTGAGATAGTGACGTCATCAAAAAAAGTACAAGTTTGCGATTGGATAACGGACCCCCTCTCCTTCCTAACTATAGCTGTCAATCTATCAGATCTTTTATCTCTACAATAGTTCTGCGCCTGTCTGTAATTATGAGAGTAATTAGTAAATGTGTTATTGAGGTTAGTGGGACCAAACAGTTATAATGAAGCGATTTCATTATATTGCCGATTTCAAAAGAAAAGTCATCCTGTTTGCTGAGGAGGCGTCAAATCTTTCTGCACAGCAGAGTTGATGAAAGTAATATTAGACGGCCAAGAAAGCAGAAAGATGACTTGTGTACGTGTTCCAGCAAGAGACAAATATTTGGCGGGCCAAAACGTGATCGGCACCATGCAGTGAAAATTGTTTTAGATGACTTCGTGAGGGAGCAGCGTAAGAAATGTTTACATGTGAATGTTGAAATGTCTCAACTTAAGGCTAACGAAATTGCTCGGGAGTAGAAAATCGCCGGTTTCAAAGCTAGCCGCCACTGGGTGCAACTCTTTATGAAGTGTTGGAGATTTTCACTCCAAAGGCGTACGTTAACTGCGCAAAAGTTGCCAGAAAACTATGAAGAGAAATTGATAGTTTCAGCGCTTCATAATAAAGCAGCGCACTGAAAAGAACTATCTTCCTGGTCAGATAGGAAATGCAGACAAAACTCCCGTGTATTTTGACATGCCCGCAAATTATACAGAGGAAGAAAAAGGGAGGAAAGAGGTAAAATTCCTGTCATCAGAAAATGAAAAGCAACGCTTGACTGCGATGCTTGCGTGTACTGCTGATGGACTTAAACTACCTCCGTTTGTTTCGTTCAAACGCAAGACACCCCCAAAATCACAGTAATTGTACGCGCAAATGAGGCAGGGTGGTTTACCAAAGACATGAAGTTATAATGGGTTCAGTTGGTGTGGCATCGTCGCCCTGGCGCTTTGTTGAGGTTTTGGACTCACGCGGTCCACACTACCGAGGCGGTGAAGGAGTTGAAAGATCAGGGAACCGTCTTGGCAATTACAATGAGTGAATCAACAAACCATTCAAGGAGAGGTTGGAGAAAATGTACCCCTTTTTAAATCGGTTTTTAACGAATTTAGAAAGCATTTTCTATTCTCGTGTCTGTACAAGCTTATTAGCTAGTTTTACTAGCAAAGAAAGGCGGACGCCGAAGACTAATTATGTTTCCCCAACCATTTGGGAACCATTTTCATTACAATTGATTCGATAGACTAATTATTTATATCTAATTTTGATTGTAATAAATCTTATATTGGTCAAACTAAAAGAAACTTGAGTACAAGATTATTAGAACATAAAAGGAATATTTGTTTTTGTTTCTGTATTGGTTGGGTGTAAGTGTGTGAAGTGTTTTCGTGAAATATTCCAAATCATGGCCCTATACTGCGCAGCCAAAAATTGTAAAAAGGAAATCAAGATACGTAAACAACTAAATCAAGCAGACTATGTTGAATGTGATATTTGCTCTTCGAAATTCCATCCAGAATGTACAACCCTCACAGCCACTGAGATAAGAGTATTCGCATTGAGAGGTGAGAAAAAGAGATCGATGACTTACAGTTGTTTGGAGTGTGGAGGGAGTATTGCAAACATTAATCTTATGCATACATTAACAAGTCTCTTGGATAAAATAGAAAAATTAACAGCAGAAGTAAAGAGTTTAAAAGAAAATAAATCTGAAGTACTATCATTAGGCGATAATATAGAACCAAATTTTGAACTTTTGTATTCAGAATTCATAGAACGAGAAAAGCGTTCAAAGAACTTGATTATATACAATGTTCCTGAGGACGCTAGTTTATCAACAGCTCAGAGCCTAGTTACAGATAAGCAAACAGTGATCTCGATGCTTTCCAAAATAAATACCATAAATTCTGACCAAGTTCAAATTGTTCGATTGGGTAAAGTTTCTTCATTGAATGATGAATCAATTCCTAACGATGCCAAATGTAATCCTAGACCAATTAGAGTGACACTGCAAAATTCATCTCAGGTTCTCGATATTTTGCGTGGTAAAAAGAAGTATCAGGGACCTGCAAAAATAACTCCTGATCGTACTTTACAGCAACGAAATCATCTGAAAAAACTGATGTCCCAGTTGAAACTTGATGTAGAGGCTGGAATTACTGATAAAAAGATAAAATATATTAATGGAGTACCTACAATAGTCAATGAACGTCTGAACCAAACAACATCCTCAAATCACCGGAAGACCCAGGAAAACTGAAACCAAGGCAATCCCCTACAAACTTCTCAGCATATTATCAAAATGTACGTGGTTTACGAACAAAAATTGGTAATTTTGCAAGATCATCGTCTCAACTAGACAACTTCGACGTCATTTTATTGACAGAAACCTGGCTACATGATGGTATCTTGAACGCGGAACTTGGACTATATAACCACGCTATTTATAGGATGGACAGATCACCAACTACAAGCAATTATCAAAGAGGTGGAGGCGTTCTCATAGGTGTACACCATAAGTATTCCAGCACTACCATTGATTATTTTGAAAATAACGTAGAACAAATATTTGTTAAAATAGACTCTCCCTCGACGAAATTGATAGTTGGCACAGTGTATTTTCCTCCTAAATCTCCGTTAGACGCTTATATAAAATTTTCTGAAATCTTAGAAATGTTGTCTGAAAAATACAATGACTTTGAATTTTTTATTGCTGGTGACTTCAATCTTCCAAACACAAATTGGATAAATAGAGAAGGCTATGTTGATTGCACTTTTCAAAATGCAACTCAAGTAGAAATTCAATCAAGCACTACAATATTTAATTCTGTTAATTATCTAAATTTATGTCAAATTAATGACATTTATAATAAATCTTATAAGATATTAGATCTAATATTTATTCAAAACAGTAATCATAATATTAAAAATTCCGCAAGTCCTATAGTGCCATGTGATACTCATCACCCGGCTTTAGATATTGTTTTTAGTTTGCAAAAAGGATTTTCTGCTCTTAAGTCATATGAATGGAGATATAATTTTAAATTAGCTGATTATATAACTATAAATGAGAAATTGTCTACAATAAATTGGTTAGAATATTTTCAAATGAATTCTTTAGAATCATCTATTAATTTCATGTACCACATCTTGTATTATCTTATTGAGTTACACGTACCAAAATTTAAATATATTACAGCAGTATCTAAATATCCTGAGTGGTACACAGCTGAATTAAAAGCACTCATCAAAGAGAAAAATAGAACTCATAAAGTTTTTAAAAAGACACTATTAGATAAAGATTATAAAAAATTTTCCGACCTTCGAAAGCAAACTAAAAATAAAGCGAAAATAGATTATAAACATTTTATAAATAAAACAGAAAATGCAATAAAGCAAGATATGAAGTTCTTTTGGAAGTATTCTAACACAAAGAGAAATGTAAAAGGATTACCAGGTATACTGTTTAGTGGAAAAAAGTCTGTTAATTCTGGTCAGGATATTGTAAATATGTTTGCGGATTACTTCGAAATGGTTTATAAACCAAATGATGTAAATGTATGGACCAACGAAAATTTATGTGAAACTGGTGTGAACTTGAGCTATCTGTCACTGGAGCAAAATGAAGTTTTTGTAGAAATCGGAAAATTGGATAAAAATTGTGGACCGGGGCCTGATGGAATACCACCTCTATTTTTGATAAACTGTATAGCTAATTTAACACCGGTATTACATTTGTTATTTGTAAGATCATTGCGAGAAGGTTATTTTCCCGATATATGGAAAACTAGTTACATAACTCCCATATTCAAAAGCGGTAATAGATCGGATGTAAAAAACTATAGACCAATCTCAAAATTGAGTATAATTCCGAAATTGTTTGAATCATTGATCACAGATAAGATATACAATAATGTAAAACTATATTTGATTGATGAGCAACACGGTTTTCGGAGAAATAAATCTACAACCACAAATTTACTAACATTACATAATTTCATTTCTGAAAAATTAGAAAAAAGGTCACAAGTCGATGTGATATACACCGATTTTGCAAAGGCGTTCGATACGGTGGATCATAAAATCTTAATTAAAAAACTATTCGATATGGGTATTCATGGTGTATTGCTGCTTTGGATTGAGAGCTATCTTACGGCCAGAAAGCAATTCGTTAAATTTAAATCATTTTTATCGCATGAAATTTTAGCTACATCCGGCGTTCCACAAGGTTCCCACTTAGGTCCACTTTTATTTCCGATCTATATAAATGACGTGAAAAATTATTTACCATCATGCTCGTTTTTATTATTTGCGGATGATCTTAAAATATATAATGAAATTGAATGTCTAGATGATTGTAAAATGCTCCAGCATAGTTTAGACTCATTATCACTCTGGTGCAAGACTAATAGATTATCATTTAATATACAGAAATGCAAACTAATGTCATACCGAAAAACAAAATCATTCCATAATTTTTCATACACAATAAATGGAGAAACTATTGAACCAGTCACAAACATTAAAGATCTGGGCATAATTTTTGATACAAATTTAAAATTTGATGCACACATAGATTGTATATCAAACAAGGCACTAAAGACATTAGGATTTATTATGAGAATGGCCTCGGATTTTTCTGATAAAAATACGTTTAGATTATTATATTTATCTTTAGTAAGACCAATTTTATTATATGCGTCACCGGTTTGGTCACCTTATTACCAAAACAAAATTAGTAAAATTGAAAAAATTCAACACAAATTTTTGAATTTTGCTGCCTGGAAACTATATCTCCCATCTCCATATGTGAATCATGATTATACCCAAATTGCATATTTTATGAACTTGAGCTCACTAGAATCTCATAGACAGTTAAATGATATAACTTTCTTGTTTAATCTTATAAATAACAAAATTGATAGTATACAACTATTATCAAAAATATCATGGAAAATTCCACAACGTGGACTCAGAAACACAAAGGTCGAAACATTTTTTATACCACATGCAAAAACAAATTTATATTTTCATCAACCCTTATGGAGAATGTGCCGTTTAGCGAACACTACAAACATAGATATAACCGATAAAAATGTTAAGCAATTTTCAAACACAGCGAGAGAAAAGTTTTGTACTGATTTTAGATGATAAGAAATATTAATTTATATTTATTGTATATATTGGGCGATTGCCTGTCAAGAGAAGAAATAAATAAATAAATATTAAAGACAGCATGTAGACAAAATTCATTAACGCAACATGGAATTGTAACTTCACATCATGTTAATTTCAAAGAAATAAAAATATTAGCTTGTGAAAATTTATCTTATCCTAGATTGATATTAGAAACACTATACACCAAAACTTCTCCTAGCTTGAATACATAGGTAGAATCCAATAAATATACAAAAATATACGATGGTTTATTAATCATATTTTCTAAAAATTAAGATATTTCTCTTGTTATTTTTTTAATTTTTTCTGTCTCTTTTTACTATCTCTCTTCCTCTAATTTCTTTCATACTGTTAGTAATATCGTCTTAAACATTTTCTAAAGTTTTAACAAGGTGCATTCTGTTGACTTGTGTATATTAATTTTTTGTAATTCTTCTGTTTTGTACATTTCCATTGTTTTACATATTATATTTATTTATTTGTCACCTGATGATAGAAACCAACTGTTTCCAAAACGTGTGAAATTTGTATTCTTTTTAATATATAAAGCTGTTATTTAAAGCATTTCTGTCTTGTAAATGATGGACCAACTGATTGATATACATTAAAAATATCGACAGAAACAGAAAATATTAATCATAACGTGTTTAAACTAACGAGAGCCCAAAGAGGCACTGTGTGTTAGTTTTTAATATAGGAATAGTTAGTATATTTAAGATAATAAGCCCTCCCGCAACTCCACAAGCCTAATTGGCTGGAGTTAACATGTAAATCCCAATAATTGAATAAATGCCTGCCTCTCCAGGGCAACTGGAGAGGGGAAAAAAAAAAAAGAAAAGATCCTGTGCAACTCTCTTGCTTCAAAGAATGAGAATATTAGAATTATAGTTTATTATAAGGAACTATAAACTATAGAGAACTGTTTCTCTTCTCTCTTAAATTGTACGTTTATCTCATCCAAGAGGCATAATTAATTTCTGTTTAACTTTCGTTAATTAAATTTATATTACCCCAATTTTGCGTCTTTATCTTACGGCCGATCCTTCGTTTCCTCCAACCCTTTCTTTAGTAGGCCTAAGACATCGACGAGCTACCGGAGGCCGATATTTGTGTACATATAGCCAGCAGTCCAGTCCTACTGTTGGCTCATCATCCTGGGTGGCGCCGTGTGAGAGGAGGGTACAGTGGTGAGTACCGCACTGTGCTCATGCATCACGAACGCGCAGTACGCACATAGTCTGAGTGGGTTAAGTATCCAATGTATTTCTTACATTTAAATAAATAAATTTCCTTGTTTTTATTTTGTTCATTATTTCTTGGGGTCGGCTTACTATCGGTGTCGACTTATAATCGAGTAAATACGGTATTCAAGATTATGGACTGTACGAAAAAGTAAGAAATTACTTAGTGCACTTGTGATTTGCTACAAATAAATAATCAATAATGAAATGTACTGTTACTTTTTCCTAGAAATTCTGTCATTTGCACTTGGATCTTTTCAGTTCTAACGAATGCAATTGTCAATGGCTTTAGGAAGTGTATCAGAAATGCCTTAGAAGAAAGTGAAGATGATCAACTAAATGCAAGATGCACTAAATGTGGTGCCTCCTCACACTCTGGGCACCAATCCAGAAAGGGGGCATCCTTAAATTACGTAACGCTAAAGAGGGAGAGAGGGGGTCTGAGGCAGCGTTACATAGAGATAGGGAAATGTGTTACAAGGGGGAGGGGGGTATTGAAAATACTCGAAATTTGCATTACGTAATTGGATGGCCCCTAAGGATCAAGCAAGATCTGTATCTAGACAAGGTCTGAAATTGTATGATTAGAAAATATACTACAGTACTAAAATCTATGTGTTAGTTTATACAACACACATTTCTCTAAAAACCCACTTTTTAAAATGCAATTCAGATTCTCAGGTTCTCATTAATCTCAGATGGCATGTGGTACTTTCAAACGGCATGACCTCATATCACAAAGAAAAATCACAGGTTTTTATTCCTTTTTATTTTGATACACTGAAAGACAGAATTTATTTTTTTTATATAAGTTCATGTACTGCATACTTGTAAATGTTGCTAAAGATGTTTCCAATACAATTTCCTACTTTGTACTTTCCAATACCCTTTCCTACAATGTACTTTCTTCAGTAATCAGGCAGCAGCATGTCTAGGAGTAATTATAGATTTTCCAAATATTTCTAACTGTAATGCCATATGGAATGACTGAAAAGAGAAGTGTAGAGCTTTTGTGTTTACACATCTCACAAGGGAAACCATTACATACTGAATATACATTATATCACAAACGAACCCTCAAGAAGGTGCATTGAGGTCAAAATATTGCAATTTTATTCACAAGAGAAAATATCTGGAGCAACAGATCAAACTGGATTAATTATATGATAAAATAAAATGGGTTTTGAAGTACTCATACAATAGAATATAACATTTTCCGATATGATCATTACATTTCATCATTATTTAAAAGAACTTAATCTTAGAGAGGACAGATCTTTGAAGTACTCTCACAAATTTTTAAATAGAGAAGTAAATTTGCTTTAAAATAAACTAAAATAAAATGTGGAGTTAATACATTTTCACCTGTTGCTCCATACACAACATTCTCTTTTCTGTATGATATTTTGTCTGAGAACAATTTTTTTCTTCATTCTCTGGATTAATATAACCCACAAAGAATCACAAGTTTTAAGTGACTGAGAAAACTGAAGCATATAGTTATCATGGACTGAAACAGTCTGCTTCTCTGAGTTAAGTTACAGCAAAGTATTAGCATCTGATCTGAAGACAGAAGCTGTCGAAGTTTGTGAGATGGTGTGATAGTCCACATGGGAGTAATTATTTATTTCTGTACTACTACCAGGCATTATTTCTGTACCTAAAAATCAGAGACCAAAATATTTTTGAACTGTAAAATGACCATTTTTAATAAATAACAAATTTCAAATTTTGACTGCACAAAACCATGGTTTTGGCAGCTATGATGAACTATTGGCAGTTCTACCAAGTGCTACTTGGCCTCTAGATGTCTTTTGAGCAGCTGTAGTTGGTTGTGGATCTGTAGCATGTTCATGGTGCTCCAGATGGTACACAAGACTGGACCTCTGAATGAATCCTTGGCCACAAAGTTTACATCGATGGGGACGTACTCCTGAAAAATACACCTTTTTCATCGGATGCAAATCCAAAGCTGGGGCACCCACAAAAACTGAAGGATGCTGAGTGTTTTCACATCTCGTTGGATCAGAGACAAATATTAAAATAAGTAATTTACAATGAAGGAAAGTAGGAAGTGTCTTCTCACGGGCTGTACCTTCAGTACTGCTGGAACATCCTTAGCTTTCCTTAACCCTGTAAGGCAGAAAGGGGGTCATTTGGCCAAGTTCCTATTTTACTTTAACAATTCTTGGGAACTATTATATCTTGTGAAACAGTTATCTCAGTATTCTTCTATCTTTCTTCCCTAAAATGCTTAATGTTTTCCAGGAAATAATATCACTGAGAAAAATTTAAGTCACTTTATTTCAAATATTGTACTTCCCAGGAAGAGAACCCTTGTGACCCTACATTTACACCGTGAGAGAAGAGTCTTTGGAAGATTTCAGATATTAAGTCAGCATCATTTTTAGCTTCTCGCATTTTCAGTATCTATTACCGTTTTCACCTTCCGAAAAGTGATAAACATATTGTATGTTAAACTTTCGTCCGAAGGGATAGCAAGACCTTCCAGTAAATTTGAGGTCAGTTATTTATTTATTGTTTGGCTCCTTTATTTATCTGCTTCTCAAATGAGGGTACATGAGGGAATGCTAATAAGCTTTAAATAGTTCGAGGAACTACATTGTTGTGTTAACTTGGCCTTGTATTTCATATTCAGTAGCAGTCATTTTCAAACCACACTAATGTGTGTATGTTACTGTTATATTCTCATTTCAATAATTATTGACCAAGTGTGGGATCAGTGACTTGGCAAAATCAATGGCAACTATAAATAAAAATGATCCTAACTGGAGTATGCTTTCAACTTCCAGAACAAGTCAATATGAAGATAGGTGATTACTCCATGATTTTGATGTGAGACTAACACAACAAGAGTAGCCAACTTTTCACAAAGAATTAATGGAAAGCATACAATCCAGAGCTAGTGACACCAGACTGTAGACAAAGCACTTGTTCGCATTCATGGCAGATACACAATGGTTGTGCAGATACCCAACAAACAAATAAAAATTGAAATTAAAATATATAGGGGTTGCAAATCTAACAGTGAATATGCATTACACGGTATTATTTATACTTAAAATCAAAGTGATCATGAGAATTAAGACATTAAAAATAATTTTAAATGCAAAGAATATTTACATATAGAGTTTTGAAACTGTAAATAAATAATTTAATTTTTTTTAATGACCTCTTTACTTACTTTAACTTTTCTTTACTCTATTTATAAACACTGGAATAAATATCAACCCAAATTGTACCAACTTTCTTCTCACCACATATTTATTTCAAGGAGAGAAGAAAAAGAAAAGAAAAAAAGAAGAAGAAAAGAAAAGAGAAAGAAAAAAAAACAAAGAAGTAAAAAAAACCAGTCTTAAAAGACTGTGTTTCTGCACCAATGGTTATCCATGATTTGCAGCATCAGCAGGTCAATTATCAACATTTTAAGTATGTATTCAAATCAGAAAACTATTTTTTCTCAAAACGCATATAAGCTTTCTGCCCACCATCATCAATTCTAATATGAAAAAAAATTCATTCAATTACAAGTCACATGTGCAACTTGCAATGTTTGCACATATTGCTGTATGTGTTTACATAAAATATGTGCACAAAATGCTACCTACCTGTATGACGATGTCGATGCGTGGCCAGGGTACTTTGTCGAAAAAACCCTGCTCCACAATCTTCACAAGAGAAAGGTCGTTCATTGGTATGACGACGCATATGGCATTGAAGGGTATATTTTTTTCCAAAAGCAGTGCCACACACTGAACACAAAAATGGCCGTAATCCAGAATGGGTGCGTTTGTGAATTCGTAGATTTGCAGCATTGGAATACACCTGTAAAAGTTCATTCGATCACAATAGTTTCCCCTAGTGACAAGTCCACTTTATTTCTAAAAATTCAAATATGAAACAGAGATTTTAAAAGAAATTTTTTTCCAGATCACTTTATAACGATGAAATTACGTCCTGGGTTAAAAAATTATATAATTTGTTTACCTTTTCTGCCACGGAATTACAGGATCAATAATTCCTTCATTAATCCCAGAATAAGCATTTGAATTTCTAAGAAAAATTTTTAACTAATCATATTTCTTTCTTTCTTTCTTTCTTTGACCACTCTTTCAACACAAAGTCTATGTCACAATTTCATTTGGAAGAGAAATGTCCAATATGTATCAGTATCATGGATCCCAAAAAAGTACATTTCCGTTGAAATCTCAACATCGAATTTTGAAGTTGTTGTATGTTATTTATGAGAAAGTTGTGAAAGTGTATAAACAGGATAGAGAAATGCAGCAACAACTTCAAAAATCTATGTTGAGATTTCAACGGAAATAAATCTACTCTATGCCAGCTCGAGAGAGAGAGAGAGAGAGGGAGAGGGAGAGGGAGAGGGGGGGGAGAGAGAGAGAGAGAGGAATGCTTTTCTCCTATCCTCTCTATCCTCTGTAGAATATTTTCCAAGTCACCAGTAGAAGTGAATTAAAAGCATTTAACTGAATCTTTTTCATGGTTGACTGTAGGTTAAGTCTAACACAGGATTTAAGAATATATCATTTCTGACACCCACCTTACCACACTGGTCACATACAACAGGCTGGCAGTCTTGAGGGCGCTTCCGAGGGTATGACAAAGGTTGCGTTCCAGTGTGTGAAGTGCGCTCATGAGCTGCAAGCGCTGCCCGTGTCAAAAATGCTTTCCCACATGCAGCACAAACATGTGGACGCTCACTTGAGTGCAGGGCTCTGGAAAAGTCAAAGCTACATGATTAAAGAAACACAACAGGAAGTTCTATTTTTGAATAATCTTTGGCAAAAAACAAAATCTTTAAATGAAAGTGAACAAGTGAGGTCATAAACAGAAATTTTATTTTCAGTTTATAAATATACATTTGTAAATGCTTCAAAATGCTTGCTTCTGTATTGTTCAATGTAATATGAGATTCAAGGGTAAATTGTTCATTACACCCACCTAGGTATGTTATATAGATTCTTTACAACTATACACCTACATTTAAACCCAATTCACCACATATACTTAATTAAAGTGTAAACATAGAGTTATTATAAGCAATTGTAATGATTCAGTCAATTGCTTTAATAGCCAGTTAGGTACCACTCCATTAAAGTACTCATTTACTCCTTGAACTTATTCACAATGGCCAAAAAAAATCTTTCTTTGCACTATAAAAATATATTTCTTTTATATTTGTTCACGTTTCTATTTTCTGCTCTACTGGGTGAGAACCACACCTGTATCTGAGCCATTAGAATTTGGAAACTCTAAACTTTAAAGGACATTTTCAAAGATTCAAATGTTCTTGCATGCCAAAGAAACAAAAAAAAGTATGTCTTCTGAAACAGAAAACATAAATAAAATCTTTGATTTGTTTTAAAGTCAAATATACACTTCATTATGAAACCTCAAAATGAGGGTAATGCATTAAGCTGCTTGTGAAAAATTAAAACATCTTTTTAAACAATGTAATATAAGAAATAAGTTAATAGAAAATAGGACACATTCAATCACTATTCCTACTCAAACTAAAAATGTTGCATAGAACTCAAATATTTCAGTAGAAATGTAGCTTAAGGTTTTTGATACTGGTAGTGCTCCCTAAATACCCCTTCAAGACAATAAAGAAATTATCCATGAAACATGTTTTCTTGTTGCATATGTGATATACCAAAAGAGCCCACAGTACTTGGCATACATACATAACAATTACCGGTTATTTTGAGGGAGTCATATGTATTTGGGATGTTCCAGAGCCAAAGATTGTATGTAAAAGCAATGTGTCAATAACTATAGAGATTCCATGTTCTATGTTAAGGCACAATACAATGATGTTTCATCACAGCCTGGTGGTCATGAGATGCTATAAATGTAAAGTAGGCTTTGGAAGTCTTGGTTATACAAAAAGTGAAATACTCTCTCTCATGAAAGCAGTGGAGCTGTGAACACCTAATGATAATTGCGATGTGTCAATGTTAGCTTTCATTGTAATCTGGGGATTATTTAGTAAAAGATCTTGAGACGAATAGTTGTTGGTTAATTCTTATTGATCAACATGGTGTAGAAATTAAACTTAAGAAGCAATATTAATTGTAAATTATAACCGTGATTTTTGTGTTTTGCATGTTAAAGTAAATTCAGTTGATTTAATTTAAACAGACTTCGTATTTGGGTTGGTGTCTAAAAACAAAGTCCATGAGCAGATCATCAGTATCTTCCTTTATTAGTACAAACTAATAATCTCCTCCTTTCTTTTATTTTATTTTAGGCTGTAGCCTGTTTTTTTAAACAAAGGAAATTTATTTGAAAACAATTGACATTTCATGTAACCACTTTCATGAATTCACATTCTATGCTGTTCAGATTACAATAACAAAGTTTCTTTCCATCATGTTCTTGGACAACCCACTCTTCTCCTTCCTTTAGGGCACTTGCCACCTTCACCAGTCTATCTTCCTCCATTCTATCTATGTTATCTTTCCATCGTCTTCTTTCACGAATCCAGTCCATTATGTTGTCTATTTGGCAGGTTTGTCATGTCAGTATTGCTTTCTTCATCCCTTAGCATTTTCTTAACACTTGCATCTCTGATACTTCTGTTATTACACATATTTTCTTGGAGTCTGCTCAGGTTTCAGCTGCATCAGTATGGGTCTAATTACTGCCTTGTATATTCTGATCTTAGCTTCTTTTTTAAAATATGGGTTATACTTATTGAGTGGTTGAGGCAGCCTGCTCTTCTATCTGCTTTTATACTTTGTTCTTTTGCCTCTCTTAGAGATCGACCATCACTGGTTATCAATATGCCTAAATATTTTATTTCCGCCATTTATTCTAATGAGAGTTCTTTCACAGCCAATTTGTATCTTAATGGCTCTTTCGAAATTGCCATGCATATGTAGTTTTTTCTATTGATACTGAAATGAGTCTCCTTGATTCATGCATGGCACGACCCCTCTGCTATGCCAATTTACTCTTTCGATGCTTTCTGCAAATTTGTCACACTCACGGACGGCAGAGACATGCGATGACACCTCCTCCTGCCTTCACAAAAGGCCCCTTTGGCACAAAAGGCTGATCCCAAGGGAGAGTCGCAACTCGCCTCCCCCATCCTTCAACTGCCTCTTGTTCTTGGGAGCTCCAAATTTATTACTGGAACAGTCGAGTTAAGGAAGTCGGTAGCACTTACCTCGTCTAATCCCTAAGGGGCATTGTAAAGACATCACAAAGCTACTGGACAGCTCGCAGCTGCGCACCACCTCACAAAAGCCATGTGCGCCAGCAATAGTACAAAGTCCAACCAATTAAAACCCCAGTTAAGAAGGTCACAAAAGGGAAGGGATAGGCTTGGGCCAATTGGCAAAAAGACTCATGGAAAGATCTAGAAGCAAGATGAACAGCCAATCTGAGGCAAAACATCACACACGTGACAGGAGAGAACTTTTCGAATAGAGTGGGGGTGAGATGTGAGAGGGTAGCAGGCAGAGAGATTTGTAGGCACTTGGGTTAGAGAAGCTCGAAGTGAGCATTTGTTTAGAAAGACTTGAGCTGAGAACTTGTAACGAAAACTTCATAGGGGACGAGTCTATTAACCCTTCTCCAGGCAAGGTACTTTTGTAACGTATCCGGGCAAGACACTGTTGTGCAATCAATGTTTTCCACGATTCTCTTCTTCGACTTTTCCACACCTATTATTTTAATTGTTTTAGAATTTCAGTATAATGACTGAAAATGAATAATTAATGGAAATAATTCTTTTACTATCCCAAAAACTTACAAGAAGTGATGATGGAGTGTAAGGTTTTTCGTATACTGAGAATATAACGCACATTAAACAATTTTAAATTTTTCTTCTCTATAAATTCAGATATTTTGATTAAAGGGTTCATTATTTACAATTCTTGCAATGATGGGTTACATCATTCTGCTCATTGCAGACTGACTGGTGATATTTGCTGCAACATTGCTTCAGCGATCTCGCACGTTGCGATCTTGCGCGTAGCCACGCAAGTCACATCTTTATTTTTCTTCCCTGATGAGCATGGTGCACTATATTAGTCTGCTTTAGTTGGTATGTACTGTTTGAATGGGCATCTGTCCTTTATTAGAATTAGCATTTCGTTGACAGTAAAGTCTGTTCCAGGATGGTAATGTTTTTTCAAACATTCCTTGAATTTTTCCCACACATCCCTCAAAGCGGCACATTTATCATTCCAAAGTCTTGTGGACTGCGTGGTTTTGTCATCAAATTGTAGTAAAATAATCACTTGAAACGTGTGCGCACCATTGTTGTTCCCTATACAGATGGACCATAAAAACTGTTCCACAATACTGTTTGCACATACCCCGACCATGCCTCCAGCATCAGACCAAGTCTCTTTCCTAGAGACCTCGTGATTGTGACAGAATACAAATCGTTAAAGGTTCCTTCTTACCGACAGAATATATTTGTCGCTTATCAATACAAAGTGTCCAGTTTATGAAAACCAACAGACTTAATAAACAAAAGAATAAATTTGACTGTTGTGTCAAAATGTAAATCAGAAACCGTTACATCTTACGGAAAGAACAGTGTCTTTTGGACACTGCTTGCCCAGTAATATTACTTTAAAACAAAATAATTATATTCACTTCTATTTATTGATCAAAATTTGTGAAACTCCATACAAAGACAATAGATTAGAGACAAAGTCACGAAACCGTAATCACAGAAACATTTTAGTTTACATTATATGACAGAAAACATAACCCACAGTGTCCAGCAGGCACTGGTTGCCCGGATAAGGGTTAATAGTGAAATCAGTTTTGAACCATCGAGTGACATGGCCAACACCTGCCGGCCTAATTGATCCGCTGGTCTATCACTTTTGCAACTGAAATTAATTCCATGTTACGGATCAGTCGGACAGACACCCAAAAAGTAACCAAGGGTGTGCAGTCTGGTCTAACAACGGTGTAACGCAAGGGGTGACGTGTGACGGACTTATCTTGTGCATCGACATGATGGTCCAGCACATCAAGAATGGTCGTGGAGGGCTGCTCCTGACGTCCCAGACCTATGCCACGGAAGCGCGAGATTCATTATATGAATTTTTTGGTAACTACGTATTCGTACTCTTGTCAATGTATGGAATATATCTCCTTATTTTTACTGTTTATAGCCTGAAGATGAGGAAAAATTTATTCCTCAAAACGTCACTGTTTAAAATTTCATCTTTGTGCCTGGAAATCTGACTAAAAAGTTTTCGTCTGTTGTGAACAATCTGTGGCCAGGTTCATTAAGTAATATAAACTTTGAGATATTCTGTTATTTGTGTGAACATCCATTATTTAATAAGGTTGCAAAGAATGTTTCCTTTCTTTACCAACCTTCCCATGTCCATTAGGCGTATGCTATCAAATGCCTTCTGGATGTCTACAAAGCAAGTACACAAAAGTTTATTGAATTCCACAGATTTCTCAACAATTTGTCTGATGATGATCACGTCATCACTTAATCTAACTCTTCTAAATCCTTGTTGTTTTTCTCTCCATTGTATTTTGCCTTCCAATTCCTGTGTGATAGTTTTTGTTAGCTTGAGAGTTCTATTTAGAAGATTGATTCCTCTACAGTTATTCAGGTCTACCTTATCTCCTTTCTTGAAAGGGATTAGAATGCTCATTTTCCATTCCTCTGGTATTCTGCCCTATTACAGTAAAACCCCTTTATAAGAGACACCTGGGGGAATGGAATTTTGTCTCTTATAAGCGGGAACTCTTATAAGGGGAAATGCGTTTTTGACGGGTTTAATGAGAAGTTACCATATTTTTAGCGGATTAGTATGAGTTGTACACTTATTTTAAACTTGAGGAAACATAAATTAGTTGATTCCAGAGCCCATTTAATCAGATCTATTGAGTAAACTTTATGACCTTTAAAGCACATGTGCTCATAAATGGATTATGTGAACAAATCGCCTCTAATGTAAATATTGACACGAGAGTTATAAAAAAATTACATTTGTGTAATTTTTGAAAAAACAAAAGAATAGAGCAAAATGATGTTAAGAGTCTTATAAAGTACCTTCATAACTATCACTACCAAAAGTTTAAAGAAAAAATTTGGAGCTGTTTTTGAGAAAATCTTGTTTTGTAAATGTTTATTATTTCACCCAATGTTACATGAAAACCTTTTTTTTAGTACATAATGTTAATGAAAGACCTAATTATAGAGAAAAAAATTTATTATAAAAAGAATTTTCTATCTTCAATTTTGTAGCTGTAGGAAAACACCGCAAAAACTTCAAACTTTTCCAATTTTCGAAAATTTAGTTAACAGTGAAAATCCTAACAATGCCACCTCTGTAAGTGAATTTCACTCTATTCTTACAAGAAATTTAAAGAAAAAATTTGGGGACATTTTTGGGGAAATTTTGAAAATGTCCCACGGGCTTCACGTACAATACCTACAAAAATTTAGAATGTTTTTCAAAATCACAGAGTTTCGAGCGGAACCAAATCGATCGCGGAATATTCATTTTGGAAAAACATGTACGAATAGTTTTGGCGCTAGTGTTATTCACGAAGGGACGTTTTGAAATAAAAAAAACGAACCTTTTTCGATATCAGGGGACCCCAAAACATGCATTCTGTTAAAATCTCGTAGTCGATTTTATGCAGCATTATATTACTTTCTCTGTGTTACGTATATGAGAAAGTAACAATTGGAAACACTGGTCAAAACACTAAAAGCAAAACACTGTGATTTATTCAACTCTGCCTCTGGCAGGTATCAGCTGCTGACTGTTTCATCCAATCGGGAGCTTGAAATTCACCATCGTGACGTCACTAGCGGCACAGAAGCTTCCGATTGGATGAAACCGTAAACAGCTGATATCTTCTAGAGGTACGGTTACAAAAGTCGCACTATAGGCCATAGACAAAATAAGGCTTTGGTGCTCTGTGTTAGAGGCGTCTTCCTTGTTGCCAAGACACGAAGCTGAACTGAACTGAATGAGCTTTCTTCACGAGAACTTCGCACACCTCCCCCCCCCGCGGGCACTGGTGTTGCGAACCCCTGCTCCAGCCTATTTTAAGCCCTTACCATCCTGAGGAAATTCCTGATTCACCTGGAGGAAAATCCCACGCTTTGTCTCTTACAAGCGAGAAGAAGCGCATGGCGGGGAATAAAATCTTGTCCACTATACGCGGGAATCTCTTATAACGGGGTCTCTTAAAAGCGGGAAATAAATGCATTGTTTATATACAACTGACCTCGGGACCGTGAATTTTGTCTCCTATAAGCGGGATTCTCTTATAACGGGGTCTCTTATAGCAGGGTTTTACTGTATATATACTTTGTACAAGCTTGACTAGCTCTTTGTGCAGTGTTTGTCTTCCATATTTCAATAATTCATTATATTATTCATCCCCTGTAGGTGACTTTCTATTTTTTAATTTTGATATTGTTTGTAGTATCTGTACATAATACAGATAATCTTGACTAATAGTGAAAAATTAAAAAAAGATTGGAGAAAAAATATATCACACATCACAATTGAAGCTGAAAATGATGTTAGGTGAAATAGAGATGTTTTTAATTACATAGCTTTGAAGAAAAATACCACACAATGAACTATTTCCAAGAAGCATGCCTCTTAGAGCTACTCATTACCAGTTTTCTCTAAATCCGAAATATTCCACTCTCCACTTTCACCTAGCTCTTTCTTTGCTTTGCAATACAGTAAATTAACTATCCTTCAAATATCACTCAATTCTGGAATATGAAAAGCTTCAACCATTTATTAAACCCCAAGAAAATGTCTGTTATCTACTCATGTCATTTGTCAGAACTGCAATACTATGTACCCACATAAGTTACTGACCACGCTAATCAACTGGAAAAAGCCAATGATCAAAGAAAAATGTGTGATCATTAAGATAAAATGTGGTAAAAAACAGGCACCACATCCATTGTAATGTTGGTTACCACACATCCAATATTAAACAAATTTGAAGCAATTTGTTTGAAACTGGTTACCCAGAAAATATGAAGGCAAAACAAAAGGAAAATACTAAAATTCTCGAACAATGCTAAGATTCCAGGCAATATCAATTCTACCAATTGACAATTCCTAAACATACAAAATAAAAAGTTGCACACCGGTGATTTTTGAGAGTGAAACGCCTGTTGAAAGCTGCTCCACAGATGTCACAAGTAAACGGACGCTCCCCAGTATGCTTCCTTAAGTGAGTAGTGAGGCTGTCTTTCTTAGTAAATGCAGCTCCACACAGCGCACACACAAAGGCCTTGAGGCTCTTGTGGCTCACAGCATGAGTTTGTAGACTGGCATGTGTGGCAAAGCATTTGCCACATACGTTGCACACATGGTTGCATTCTCCTGAGTGCACCTGTACACAGGCATGCTCGGTGGTAGAGGCAACATAAAACGAAACTGTTTATGACATATGGGGGAGAAATATATATAGTTATTATGAAGCCAAGAGTGCACTAATCAAACAAATATTTAACATGTTCCCTTTATTCCCAGCGTTAATTAACTTCTCCATTGAATGTTATGAGGCTTATCGAAGAAACTTTTGACTTCATTAAGCTTTTCAGACATTCTTGTTTAGTACGTTGGCATCATATATTTCATCTTCTGGTTGCATGCTATGGACCACAAAACAGATGTTTCACAGAAATGCCTCAACATTTTATATAAAATCAATTTTCTCAATAAACTGTAATTACCGCTATTGGTGTTTAACACCTTGGAGAATTCCAACATTCAATTTCGAGAATATTTAATAGATATTTTTATGTTCATATTCCTAAATTATTCCCCCCTCCCTACGAATTTGTTCTACAAAGTCATATTCTCTCACCTTTGTAAATATTCCTTTTTTTTTATTGATCTCCTTAATCTCCAGCAAACTATGCAGCAAATTATTTGAATAACTTACCAATTTATGAGTGGTTAGGGAACTTGGTTTGCTAAACGCCATTCCACACACATTGCATGAATACCGTTTCATTGTTCCAACATCATTCAAATGTCCTTGATGGCACAAAGCATCACTATGGGCTGCTTTTAAATTATTGTGAGGTGCTACCACAGATCTACAACTGAAACACAATCACTTTATGCACAAAAAAATATATAAATCAAAGATGAAGGCAAAGAACAAGCAATATATTAATAACTGAAGCTAAGATAAAAATAAATTTATTTTGCTGTTTCAAAGAAATATTTCTGTAGAAATATAATGTAGCAAAATGGCTAATTTTAAGCTGAGAAAGAACACATTTTGTGAATGATGCAAACACAAAAGAACACAGGTATACACAGCTTAACACTAGAATGCTCGGAGGCGTCCTTTCAACTCCTAGCGCTCTTCGTCCTTACAACATCTTTGTTTCTCAAGATAGAATTTTGTGATTTCGTGACTTTTCATCAATTTCAATTATTTACAGTATGTTAAAAACTGAATTGTGTAATAACATATTTCATGAAAAATTATCGAATTTACCTAGAACGCCCATGAGGCGTCATTTCGACTCGTTGGATACTGACCCGATCTTGCTGGGTCTATTTTACACATTTCAATGCTGAAAAATGTTTAACGTATCTCCTAGTATTTCAGATACCTTCTTAAGAAATATGTGTGCGTTCCTTCCCCTTTGCATTGTTTTCAGGGCTTCTTGTTCAAAACATATAAATACTGAGTCATAAAATGTTTTGTTATGGTACAGCAAAAACAACATTGTTTTAAAAATCAAATTGTCTCTTGAAAGAAAAAGTTTGTAATTATGTAAAGTTTCAATGACAAAATATTTAGTCTTATTATTTATATAAAGGGAAATGTTCCAAGTTTAGAAAAGATTTTTAGTGAACAGGAGGGCAATTTGAACTCCAGATGGTGATGAAATGGTCAGTTTTTTATTCCCCCTGGTTTCATGAATCATGATTTTCGAATTAATAGGAGGGATTTGAGAATAAATAAAGACTAATTTCACTAATATTTTCTGAAAAATAATTTCCCTTTAGTATCTAGTTATATGTTTACAAATTGTAGACTTATTATGTCAGATGAACAAAGTTCATATGCCTGGCATTTTCCTTTCAACCTTGATGTATTTACACAGTTTATGGTAAACAAATCTAATGAAATAAGCAAACAATAATAACTTGTGGGGATGATCACTAAAACTGTGTGTGTAAATTTGTTTTTTAATCACAGGAAATACTGGGGAACTATTGAAAACCAAGAGGAAAATTTAGTCCTGAACTACGCATCAGAATAATTGTGCTTAAAAAATGTGGCCTACACAAGCCATCAAAAATTTGAATGATACAACTGGACGTATTTTGTACTGTATCTGTAGTAAAGTCAGTAAAGTAGAAATTAAATACAACCCGAACCAAAACTAAGTGCCATTTAGAATATGCAATAAAATTTCTTAGAAAACATGGTCATGGAACGGACATCAAGTTTCTATTGGTATACAAAAAAAAACAAATTTGTACCATATGTGTTTGTTTATAATATTATTTAAATAAAATAATTAATATAAATAAAGGTGAAATATTGTGAGAGTATGGTAAGTGCTATATAAAGGAAATCTATATTTCTGACATATGTGAAACTCGTATTACTGAAAATTAAAAGTTAATAACATTTTTATTGTTATTGCAAAAATTTTACTAATACATAAAAGTTTACTTTTCAACATATAATTTTGTCCGTTTACTTTCCCATTCCATCCTAGATGTTTCTTTAACTTTCATTCTTCGCAATAGAATTGGCAAGAACTGTTTAAAACATATTTAAGTTGTGGCATAAAAAGTGCATTATGTACTAAAATATTATCTTTAATATTGTTATACAAACGTAAATAAATATTTTTGCAATATTTCCTTTTAAGAAGTATCGTTGAAGGCTCGGAGTCGAAACAACTCCGCTGTGCGTTCTAGGGGGTACACAAAAGCCGGGCGTTCTAGTGTTAAGATTGTAATTGGATTTCCTCATTTCAAAATATTGGGTAAAATTTGAGTTCTCATTAACAAGAATTAAGAGGTTAACCTATCTTTTAAGCACTGTTATAAAAGTTATTATTATACCTTGCTAGAAAGTTTTTATGATGTTAGTTTGGCTTGTTAAGCAACAATAACAAACTGATTGTTCAAGAATTGTTGATGATAACAAACTGAATGTTCAAAGATTTCTTGTTTCCTTCTAATGTGCATAGTTAAAAGAGTTCACATTACAATAGTGTATATTCACCACATACCTATTGGAAGTGTCAACATTTTCTTGACCTTGCTGGCACATGTGCTTCTGCAAATGCACAGTTAGTGACTGCTTCCGAGTAAATTCACATTTACACAAATCACACTGGAAACATTTTCTTCTTAATGGAAAAGATCCAGGAGAAGCATTCACACTGCAACACACATGCCACAAAATACACTTTTAAACAATTTAATTAATAGGCATATTTATAATATATTTAACTAGTGATGCTCCAAAACACATACTTTCTCGCATTGTTTCTAAACGCTCCTAAATGCTATTACACTACTACATAAACCAGCAAAAGCGATTTCAACATGCAAATGTTTTTTCTGCTCCACGACCTGAACTCGATAGTCAGAGTCAACGTGCCAGTCCTCATTACACTATGAAACACAAACGCCGTGTGGGTTGAACTCAGGCATAAAGGTAATGAGCATATAAAGGTAAATGCCCCATTCATGTAAAAAAATACGTTACGCTACCAAAGCAAATACTTTATTGCATTGTTTCTAAATGCCCTACAATATTATACTTCTACATACACCACCAAAAGAGTTTTCAACCAACAAATTTTTTCCGCTCTAGACCCAAACTCAGATCCTCTAAGATAACATGCCAGCACTTATACCACTACGTCACATAAGCACAGTAATGGACTCTAAGAGAAGCATAAAACGGTAAATGCTATATAGAAAAACAATTGATATGAAAGTACATACGTTTTACAAATCCAAGAAGAGATGTGAAAAATTGTTAAGAAGTTGAAAATTCGAAAATCGCATACAGACACTTTCAGTTTATTTATCATAATTAATTCTATTTGTGATTAGAATTGCTTCAAATGGTTTTCAATGAAGTTTCTAGAATTCTCAATTATTTCCTGAGACAACTGAGAATTGTGACAAATAAATTCCCCGACCAAGACTCGAACCGGTGAAGCTTCCTTCCAAAAACCTGAGTCTGTGATTAATAACCTTGGCCACCCTGATAATACATTACTACACCTATATAGTAGTAATAAGGGAATGGTAGTTTTAGTTCTAGCATTAGAAAGCCGAAAAATCAAGAGAACGTGAAAAAAATGTCCTTTGGGTGAACAAAGAAGGTATCTGGGAAGAGAACCATTCTTAACCAAATATCTAGTTCAGACTAAAGAGATTAGAAAACTAATTACTGTGAGAAAGTCTGTACCATTCTATAGCACCACTAGTTTATTAATCTACTTCCAAACGCTCTTATACATATGAAGAGCATAAAATTTAAATTAAATGAAAATATTTTGTGTGGATTTTCAGAAAATAATATTTTTTGAAATTGCATACATTTCTGAAACTAAATATGTGAAATCAGCTCATTTTTTCATAATTATTAAAGTAAATCCTAAAATCATTCCTCATTTCCACAGGTGGGTGCGTCAAAGTAGTAAAATTCTTGGTAACAAGAGAACTATATAGCCTTGAATAATGTATTAGATTAATCATAACATGTTGTGAAAATATAATTAAGTTTAACATATTTACTCCTGTTATAATTGGAACTATAAAGTTTATATGTAAATTTGTAAAATGACAGGGTCACTAAGGACCTAGATATTATAAAGCAGCCTTTAATAAATTGAAAGAAAAAATAATGATGGCTTTATGACCAATCACCCTCTTTTCATGATGCTAATATCCTAGATCAAAGTCAAAGCAGTTATCAGGAAATTAAATAATAAAATACAAGATAGAAAACAGAAAGCATGTCAAGGGATTAAAAGAGAAACTCAGGAGAAAGACAGGTGTAACAAGAACCAAAAAAAGACAGCAACAGAGTAAATAAATAAAAAATTCTTGAAAGAAAGGATATAAGAAATCATGAAAAGTTATTTTATGTGGTCCTTAGTAGGTAAAATGAATATAAATAAAAGTTTTCATGGTAAAGATGGATGTTAAATTATATCATAACCACCTCCTATGAACACACTTAATCTTATTTTACTAAAACAAACCTGTCTTTTCTTGTTCCGAATTTCTCAAAAACCTCCAAGTCAGGTTTTGGTTTTTGTTGAGAGTCTTGGGGGCATGACACAAGCTGATGCTGTGACTTATGTTTGTGTTTCAGAGGGCGAGCTTCCTTTAATTCCTGACGACAAGCTGGTACAGTTTGTTGTATCTCAGTACCAAAACAGCAATGACTACAGCCACATAAACACTGAACTAAGAGATCAGAAGTGTCAACAGCTATGCTGCATACATTACCAGTCATTCTGTATAAACAAAAACAAAAAATTATTATGCAATGTTTGCACTATGGAATAATTCAAAACAAAAAAGTACAGAAACAGAATTCTAAACTGTTTAAATTGTCTAATTTCAATGGACAAATAAATTTACAAAATTTACAATCACAACTGAATATTTGGTATTGTTCCACATATTAACAAGTAGGAGAATAAAAACGAAAGACGAATGTACATTGTACATTGTCATATCAAATAATGCGTATATGGCTCGATATTTTTAAAAAGTCGCCTCTCCCTGATTTTTGTTAAAATTTTCATCCATTTCCAGTATTTGCAAACCCCAACGAAACTTGATTCAAACAACAGTTTTCCAACAGGAATGTCATGAACTCTCAAACACAATACATCAATTTCTAGCTAGTTTCTCCAACAGTAATGTCATCAGGCAACTGGTAAACTGGTATCTCATTGAAAGAGCATTTTGTTAGCAGTCTTCTATTATTTCCGTTGATGATATTCTTCAATGAAAACTTAGCCATTAAGCTCATTGAAAATTTCATGAAATAGAACAGCTATATTCATGAACCATTGTTTTCCACAATAAGATCCGTTGTGTATTATAATGTAAAAACATTTAATAAGTAGCTTATCTTCAGTGCTATGACATCTTTAATTTTTTTAATCATTATCAATGCGCCATTAAGTTATAATAATGCTGCATATTTCCAATCTCAATTGATTATGGATTACTGAATTTGTCATATAGAATTGAACGTTGTTCCGATGTGGCTTTGAGACTCTCTGCAAAATAGGAGGCATTTGCACCCGCGGACAGCAACAATAAAGCTGCCCACACAGTAGAACTTCATTCTTTCATAAAGTACTCTTATAGAAGGCATTACACAATATAACAAACTCCCTAGTGAATTTAAAAGCTTAAACTCGGTACACACATTCAAAAATAAACTGAAACCTTTCCTATTAAATCATAAATTCTACAGTACAAAATAATATAATACATCGTAAACACATATCTACGTCAATTTAAACTTATTACTAATAATTTTTGTATATTCTATTGCAGGTTTTGAAACTCCCAAACTGATCATTGGATGTCAGGGATGGACCGAGCCCAAGCATCAATCTCATATGAAGACTATTTTCTTTAATTTTTATTAATATAGTTTTTCAATTTTAATCTTCTTACACAACCATTTACAAAATTAATTAGCATTGTAATGTAGTGTATTTAGTACGAAAGTTCTGTATTATATTTAATATTTAAAAATTACTGAATTGTACATTGTATGATTATGTACATATTCTGACTCTTTGTCATACATGGCTTATGCTGCATTTATGTGATAAATAAACATATTATTTTTATTAAGTTATCGCACGAAAAAATGCGATCATGCAATAAAAAATATTATACTCAACATTACTCAATCTTACACAATCACTCACTTCAATGAAATAGATCGCCGTACGAAAATCGAAGTGGACAAGAAAATCTCTATACAAGTACCAGACAGCTTTATATTGTTTCGCTAGAACATACAGTGCTGGGGCGAACCCACAGCGAACCCACGTTTGCGGCAAACGCAAGCCGACACTGGCCAACACGAGGGAACGCCATTGGTGGTGCAACGATTGTACCAACATCACACCTGTACATTAAACTTACACGAGAAGAAATTTCTTCTTTTCTTCAATAAAATATTTTAATGTAAATACAATAAAAACCTATATTAAATACACAATATTAATATGGGTAATAGTTAAAGACAGACAAAATATATTAATAAACATCCGCAGCTTTCTATAACGAAGTTAGAGTGGCACAAATCGCGTTTGAGTGATCCTCCCTGCAAACAATTTGCAAACACTCTCGCGGGAATTTTCATTGGTGCGAAATGGAAGTAACCGAAGTATTAAATTAGCATTAACTAGTGATGCTAAAGAATGGCACAGAATTTCCCGTAATAGTTTTCTATTTCCTTTAGTTTCGGCTAATTATTCGGACTTACCACATACTCTTGCCAGCTGCCATCTATCGCGACCCAAAGTACATTTATTTGACATTTTATTAATTATTCAGTTTCCTAATAGAAGAATATTAAAGAACAGTAAAACCTTGTCCTGAATAGCAATTTTGTTAACAAATTGGAGCCGTTTTTAAGAAAATGGCGTTTAAATGCTACTGTAAATGTGAATTTTAAAGCTCTTTTTCACAGAACCGTTTTGAATTGTCGAAAAACTTCATTTAAAGTCATTTGAAGCATTTTTTACTCACAAATACAACAGTGTTTACAAATTGCTGGACATGTGCAAATGAATGGCGTGAGAGATCTTTCAATTTAATTTAATTTAATTTAATTTATTTACGTCAAAAACAGTTAAAAACTGCGTATGACGAGCTATGGGGAGAAGTGAATTTTGTGCACGTTTTCATAATTCTGTGGTCTCTATCCTAAACCATATTCTAGTCGAATTTTGAATACAGAAAAGAGAGGTTTTTTTCGAGTTTTGTTGACAAAATATTCGCTCCTATATAATAAAATATATTTTCAAAGGTAAATTAGCTATAAATTCCTGTCCTGAACACTCATGTTCTTCATGAAAGAATAATACTTTTTGCCGCGATAATATGAAAAACCATAATTTTATATTTCCCACTGAAATTCAGAAGACGTGCATAAATAATGAAGTTACATTTATGTCCAGAAGCAAAACAAGGGACCATCTCAGCATTTGCTCAAGGATCAGGGAAACTGGACGAAAAAACTGATCGAGATGGGGGCCATCAACCCAGAAACTGTGGTACAATACTTGTTACGTAGCCAATAACCGTACGAAAAGTACCTGCCAAGGTGTGCTGCCTACTATGACGTGTCGTTTGCCGCGGGAAGGTGTATGACGGCTTTAACCCGGCGTATAATATTAAGGCCCATTCACAATGCAGACGTGAATATAAGCGTAACGCATAGACAAACTTTAACATAAGTGATAGACTGAAGAATTCACAATGTCCAACATAAGCGTAAACAAAGATTTTCTATTTTCTGGGGGCCATTCTAGTTACTATTGGTTGGATGTGAGAATCTATATTTTATATATATTGATTTTTTTTAAAAATATGCATGTTTATATAAACATGTACGTATGTACTCTGGCACAACAGCTCTTTACGAACCAAGGTCTACCAGCGGCGTCTCGGCCTTACGGCCATGGGTTGGGTTAGGTTAGGTATTTTAATTTCAATAAAAATTTAAACTAAATGGTACTACTATGAATATTACAACAAAACTAAACTACAAACAGATCGTACGCTAAAAAACAACGCAGAAAACCGTCGAAAATCAACCAAGCAATTTGGAAAACAAGTCTTTTGTTCGATCTATCGACTTCGATCCTATGTCGATACTTGATTTTGAGTTGAACGTACTGTAACTAAACTTATAAAAAAATATACTATATACTAATATACTTCTATACTAATATACTAAATAAATATACTAATATACTTCGCACGATCGCGACCGTATGAAGCAGTGCTTGGGATCTTGCGACTTCTACCGGCAAGACCGAGAAAAGACGCGAAATGCAGTGACATATCGCGACCTTAAAGTAAAAAGGTTCTATTTGCACCGCAGTAAATTTTACAGGAGAGCATTTCAAAGTTTTGTGCCTCTCTAAAACAAACACTATTTTATTAAATGTATTGAAACTTTGTCAGTGTACTTGACATCCAAGCACAAAACTGTAGACTGATAATTATTCTAAAAGCATTGTAACTTTGGTCGAAACCAAGACCCTATTTTTACAGATAGAACCTTTTTACTCTCAATATGCATTTTCAAGTTCGAGCAAAAAGGTTCTATCTTTGTTGGTAGGAAAATTAGACTGGTATATTACTTAAATAATTGCAAATACACATGTAAATGCATCATTTATTAAATTTTAAAGAATTCAAAGAAATGTGCTTACATTTTAGTAAAATTCTCATTTGGAAGTGGAAAAAAGTAACCTATTGTAAATTACTGAATTACACTTAAATTTGAAATGATATGTTACAAACACATTAAAGTAAAATGTCGCGTAGCCATAATATTATATTTGTTTTTTAAGCAATTCTATGAAGTAGGTTTGATCCAGAGTTGGCATCCATTTCAACATGTATGCTAAATCGGCTACCTTTTCCTTCTTTAAAAACTTCTCTTTCGCCACGTACGTTTAAACAGGCGAATAGATGGGAGAAGAACTTTTCGCCTCCCATCTTGTAGAAATGTGTGGTCGCACATTTACGGTGGAAAATTGTGAATCAGAACGTTTAATTTTATACTCTACTTCAGCTTGTCTTTGAGTGAGTTTTAATTGCGAAACTTGAGAGAAAGGTATTTATTAAAATGAAGATGTTTGCTGATGTTAAGGAAATCCTTAAAATGCATTGTTTTCATCTGAATAATATTAAGTGGCTTTTTCTATTTACTGCCAAATATATCCGCATGAAAGAAATCGGTGACCAGAATTCACTAGCTCTCAGAGCTTTCTCTATCTGGTAATGAATATATGTGTACTTCCTGAATACACAAGTGACCAACAGTAGAGTATTTCAAAACTATGTCATCGATTTGTGGGTGTTTTCTAGAAAGTCCTTCATTGCCCGAGACATCATCTGATTATTGTTTTGGGGTACACAGCTGTCGCTCCACATTATAATATGTTTTACCTTAGGTGAGTTTTGAATTATTTTTTCCAAAATTTGGGAAACGGCATTTGCAATGTCATTTCCAGAATGGCCTGTGTCAATTTCTGTCCAAATTGCGCAATATACATCTTTGTTTGGGAAAATATGAACTGTCATGTTAAATAAATTTAATTTTCTCCTATAGAAGAAAATACTTGTTTGCTCTCGTAATTCCTATCACATTTTCTAAATGAAAGGACACTACAATTGTTTGTTCATCTCTGATCTTATGATCTTCCTCTCTTTCCTTTCTCTTGTTTTCCTTGTTATCTACGTTTTCAGTGTATTTTAATTTTAAATCATTAGAAATATTATTTTCCAACTCATTAATTCTGTATTCACATCTATCCGCTTTTGGCTTAAAGAAATCCAAATTAAATTCTTCATTAAAAATATTCCGATATATAGATAATTTTACAAATTGACATCTTTCGTTTACACAACATTCCTTGTAGAGGTCATACATTTTCATGATATTTAAGTTGAAGGAGAGGCACTCCTTAGTAGTAATAGGTCTAAAGTAGTGACTCTCTGTTTTAGGGAAAGATTTAATGTGTGCCCTCACTCTGTCTTTCACGTCTTTTGGTATTTTATCCTTAGTTTTGCTACCTCGATCGTCCAATTTTGGTATTCCTGTTATTTTATCTTTGTGTAAATGTGCATTATTTATCACCCTCTGGCTTATAGAAAGTGAGTTGAGGTAGAACTACTTACAATAGTTTCTTTATTTGAAACATACAACTTGTAAACGAATGTATTCTTCTTTCGAAGGTTAGAATATTTTCTGTTGGATTTCTTTTTTTCTGGAAAGGATTTGATGTCCTCAGTATGTAGCTGACCTTTTCAGAATGAGTTTCCAATTTGTAAAACGAAATAAATAATCTCTCTTGCTCTTCTGGAGTGACATTTAGAGTGCAGTTGTGACGACAAAAATTTCCACAATTTGTAGTTTTGTTAAATTGTTAAGCTTGATGACCTTCCCTCTGTAATTTAAATGTTCTAAGCCAGCTTGATGTTTCTTCGACCCTTGCACTTTTTTCAATCCTTCTTATTACACGATGCCACCAGATTGCGAAAACTTACAGCCACAACACAGCGTGTTTTATGAGTGAAAGAAAACTAGTAGAACAAGCTAACAGTTCATTTATTTTACGACACTGTAAGACTTATACTCTCTGGTAAGACACACACTTCGCTCACTTCTGTCCTCTCGCTTGCTCCTGTCCTGCTTCCTCGACCAACATTACAACCGCCACTCTGTTACCAACATAACATCTTCCCCCTTTTTTTTTATAAATGAAATAAAACTACTGTAATACAACTCAATTCACAATCAGCTTATAATTATTTGTACATGATATAATCTTTAAGTCTGTTAGGTAAATGAATGTTCCTAGAGGGTATTGAGGTGGAAGCCTGTCCACTATCTGAATTTGTGAAATTCTGTCCACACTCTGAATTTGTAAAATTTGAGGCTCTGGAGTTATTTGTGAAATTCTGTCCACTCTCTGAATTTGTAAAATTTGAGGCACTGGAGGTACACATTGTTTTTTTCTTTTTCTTTCCTAGAATTGTTATTATTGTTAGATACTGATGATTTCTTGGATTCACTGATTAGAAACTGTGTTTCTGACAGTGGCTGGCTGGGAAATGGCTTCAAGTGCACAATGTTGCGCCTATAATGTTGGTTATTTACTTCCACAATGTAGTTCCTGTCG
Organism: Acheta domesticus; assembly: GCA_031308135.1. Classification (NCBI taxonomy): domain Eukaryota; kingdom Metazoa; phylum Arthropoda; class Insecta; order Orthoptera; family Gryllidae; genus Acheta; species Acheta domesticus. The sequence goes on from JAHLJT010009436.1 coordinate 165,468,206, forward strand.
TTCAGTTTCTCTTGAATGGTTCTTTTGTCCCATAGATGATTTTTATCTGAGTTTAGCTGTACAGCAACAGACTGACCCACTTCTAAATCTGGCAGTTTCTTTGTTTTGCGATCGTAATAGTATTTACTTTCCTTTCTTTTTTTATTGTTTGTAGAAACTTCTTTAATTACTTCAGGCTGTAGGTGCTTCGTTGTGGCAGGAATACCTGTTCTCGTCCTCCGGGAGAAAATTCTTTGGGCTGGGCTGGATCCTATTTTGTTGGGAGTATTCCTCCAGTGTGACAAAGCATACCAAAGATCATCATTACTTTCGTTAGCTTTCTTGACTATCTTCTTTGCAATTTTTACTGCAGCTGCAGCTTTCCCATTTCCCCTTTGATGTTTGGGAGCAGATGTCACTAATTCAAAACCCCACGATCTTGAATAGTCTTCCATAATTTTGTTCTGGAAATTTGTTCCATTGTCCGTACAAACTCTATAAGGTACCCCATTCCTACTAAAGTTCTTCTTACATGTTTGTACAATTGTTTCAGCTGATAGGTCAGACAATACATCAAGTTCAAAGAAATCTGAATAATGATCAACTGTGATCAAGAAAGGTACTTTCTTTGCTTTGTATTCTGAGAAAAATACATCCATGGAAACATATTGAAATGGATATTCTGGAATGTTGTGTGTCTGCATCGGTGGCTGTTGCTGTGAGTCCATGAATTTCATACAGATTTCGCAACTTTGTACTTTCTGCGTAATGTCTGCCGACATGCCTGGCCAAAAGATTGTATCTCTGGCTAGTTTCAGTGTAGCTTCTATTCCCAAATGTGCAATATGAACTTTTTCAGTCATCTTCTTTCTTAATTTAAACGGAATAAGAATTCTATCATTTCTGTATACAATTTGGGTTTGTGTTGACAGTTCATCCTTATACTTCGTAATAAATTTTGCATGCTTCATCTACATCAGCAATATGTTTTGGCCATCCGCTAGTAATATAGCTGACTAATTTCTGCATTGTCATATCTGATTCTGTTGCTGCACGAATCTCATTTACTCGTTCTGGTGTAATCTGTAACATTTTTTCAACATTAATCCTCTCGATTTCCTGGCTAATACAAGATTCATTTCTCAATTCAAAAATATCTAGCCGCTTAGAAGCAGTCTTTTCCTCAACCTCATATTCTATTGCTGCTCTAGATAGAGTGTCTGCCACAACGTTTTCTTTTCCTTTGACAAATTGAACCTCAAATTTATATCTCTGTAGAACCATTAACATCAGTTGTAAGCGCTTTGGAGCTTTCAACAGAGGTTTTTTGAAAATTGCTAGTAGTGGCTTGTGATCAGTTTTCACTAGTATGTTTTCCTTTCCAGCGAGATACTGATCAAAGCGTGTAAAACCAAACAATATAGAAAGCAACTCTTTTTCTATTTGGGCATAATTTCTCTCAGTCTTTGTAAGTGTACGAGATGCATATCCGACAACCTTGTCCTTCTGATAAATCACTGCGCCCAATCCTGTGGAGCTAGCATCACATTCTAAAATCACTGGTTGATTTACATCAAAGTACTTTTGAGATTCAATATTTGCTACGAGTTTCTTTAATCTGTCAAAAGTCTCATCTTCAGTTTTAGTCCATCTACAATCCACGTCGTCTCTTGTAAGTTGCCTTAATTTCTCAGCCTCTGAAGCTAAATTCTTTATGTAGCGACTTAAGTATGTGACCATACCTAAAAAACGTAATAACTCTTGCTTATTTTGAGGAACTGGCATGCGAGTTATTGCTTTTGTTTTATCCGGGTCAACTTTTAACCCTTCACTGGATAAAATATGGCCAAAGAATTTCACCGATGTCTGACAGAGATTTATTTTGTCTCTGTTTATCTTACAACCATTTCTTTCTAGGCGAGTCAGAAGATTGTCTAAATTACGATTGTGATCATCCATAGCTTCATTCATGGTGTTTCCACAGTCATATACTAGTATATCATCAATCAATATTGCTATGCCTTTTAAACCATTTGTAACTTCTTGCATCTTCTGTGAAAAAATCTCAGGTGCTGGAGATATTCCGAAGGGAAGTCGCAGCCACCGGTATCTACCAAATGGAGTCCAAAATGTTGTCAGCTTGCTGCTTTCTTCTGTCAATTTCAATTGCCAGAATCCTTTCTTTGCATCTAACGTTGAAAAAACTTTTGCTTGTCCAATCACTGGTAATATTTCATCTAATGTGGTAAACTGAAAATGGGGGCGCTTTAAAGCTGCATTTAAAGGTATAGGATCAATACAGATTCTCAAAGAATTATTGCGTTTAACAAGTAATATATTATTTACCCATTCTGTGTTTTGATATTCACGGATAACAATTCCATTTTCCTCTAGCATATTCAGTTCTTTTTTTAGATCTTTTCTTAGAGCCACTGGCACCCTATGGGCAGGTTGAACAAATGGTTTCACTTCCTTATCAATTTCAAGCGAAATTTCTCCAGGCATGCATCCAAACCCCTCAAAAGAGATTGATGTTTGCTTATTATTTCCAAAGCTCCTTTACGTCCCTCCTCCAATTCCTCACTGAGATTGTCTTTTCCCAATTTGAAACAATATTTCACCAATCCCAAAGAAAGACATGCATTTTCAGACAATAGAGGGCCATGGTTTACATTGACTACTAGAAACACAAGTATAAAAACCTTTCCTTTTATATTACAAGGGATTTCAGCTTCTCCTAAAATCTCAACTCTTTCACCTCCAAAACTGTATAATCGACATGACGATGTTAATAAATCTGGAGTATTATTATTCATCAATCTGCAGTAGTCATTCCAACCAATAACATTAACATCAGAACATGTGTCAAGGTCACAGAACACTTGTTTCCATTGCTGCCCAAAGCGAAGTGTCAGCTCCACGCGACCTTTTCTCTGTTCTTTGGAACTTTTATTAAGCTTATATATTTTCAATGTATCTGTGTGAGTGAGTTCTATGTCACTGTTGTCATCTTCTGAACTGCTTTTAGCTTCCCTGATTTCTTTAATAGATTTTTGATTGGATTTAGGGTTTCTTTTACAATTAGTTTTATCATGTTTCATTTTTAGACAAACTTTAGCAAAATGGTTACGACCTTGACAATTTGCAAAATTTTTTCCCCAAGCCGGACAGAGATATTTCTTAAACTCGTGCATTCCTCCACAAAAGCGACATAACTGACTAGTAGTACCCTCTTTTCTACCCTCTTTTTTTGAAATCTTATTGATTGTTTTCTCTTCGGTCGATACACTTTTTAGTCTCATTTCTGATATCTCATGAGCTTTGCAAGTCTGAACTAACTTTTCCAGAGTCAGAGCTTCATGATCTTCTCTCAAAAACTTTTTTTAAATTAATATCTTTTATACCGAATGCAAGCCTGTCCCTCAACATTTCACTTGCAGTGACGTTCTGATCATATCTGCACATATCCAGCACTTTTCTGACTCGCAGGTGATATATATCAAAAGATTCGTCTTCATTTTGGTTGCACGTATGGAACATGTAACGGTCATACAAAAGATTCCTTTCTGATAACAGGCGTTCGCCTATTAGTCTTAATACATTTTCAACTGTAGTTTTTACTTTCCCGTATACGTACGTATACACGGAGTGATATACGTAGTATAGGGAAAGTTATGTAATGCTGCGCGAAAAAATGGCCAATTTTCGGCGGAAAAAAATTAATTGCCGGGCCGTGAAAACGAATAAGTGGATAAAACCAGTTGCTAAATTAAGAAAAAAAAATCCTCTATCTCGTGGTGTGGTCAAAATCCATGATTTGTTGCTTCTTTATACTTAAAAATCGATTGACGGCATTCCGTCCGTCTGTGGTCAACGCTAGCGCCTAAACCGTTCGGTCGATTTTCTTCAAAATTGATATTCCCCAACCTCCGTGAAGATGGCCAGAAAAAATCTCAAAATTCAAAATTTTTTTATGGATACGTTTGTCCACCGTTTGACCACATTTGACCACCCTTTAGAAAATTTTTACCAGCCTCCGTTCACAAATTAGAACAAAAACAAATTTTTCTGGCCAAATTCACGATTTGACGAAATTACAAGATTTTGCCCCAAATATTAAAAATATCGAAATTTGAAGTGCGCTTTTGTTTGTCCATCGTTTGACCACCTTTAATCGCTAACTACATTATTTTTACCACGTTTCCTCCAGCAGATATTCGCGAAAAACGTATTCCACTGCACCCAGAAAGCGTGAAGATGGCCAGAAAAAGTTTTAAAATGCAAATTTTTTTGGTCGATTCGTTTGACCATCGTTTGACCACTTTTGACCACCCTTTAGAAAATTTTTACCAGGCCGGGTTCAAAAGTTATAGGCAAAAAACGTTTTTTCCCGCCATTTCTCAAAATCGACGAATTAGCAACAATCAAATGAAAAATTCGAAACTTTTAATTTGCATTCGTTTCTTTACCTCCTAATGACCTCTTAATCACCTTCAGACGTGCTTTACCACCAACGGAACAACCCAAAAAAATTTCCAAAAAAGCGTGAAGATGGCCAAAAAATAATTCGAAAATGCAATTTTTTGGGCTAATTCGTTTGTCCATCGTTTGACCACTTTTGACCACCCTTTAGAAATTTTTTACCAGGCCGCGTTCAAAAGTTAATGCCAAAAAACGTTTTTCCCGCCATTTTTTCAATTCGAAAAAACAAGAAACACGCAGAATTTTCCGTACTTTTCTAACCTCTGCGTTTGTCCATCTTTGCCAAGTGATTGTCCATCACTTCAAATTCGTAAGCTACGTGTATTTCCAGAAATACAGGCGAAAAACGTATTTTTCCACAATTTTTTGTAAAATTCCCCCAAAAAACAAAAAATACATTCAAATTATATAAAAATACATTCGCATTCGTTTGTCCATCGTTTGACCACGTTTGACCACTCTTTAGAAAATTTTTACCAGCCTCCGTTCACAAATTAGAACAAAAACAAATTTTTCTGGCCAACTCACCATTTGACGAAATTACACGATTTTGCCCCAAAATATTAAAAATATCGAAATTTGAAGTACGCTTTTGTTTGTCCATCGTTTGACCACCTTTAATCACTAACTACATTATTTTTACCACGTTTCCTCCAGCAGATATTCGCGAAAAACGTATTCCACTGCACCCAGAAAGCGTGAAGATGGCCAGAAAAAGTTTTAAAATGCAAATTTTTTTGGTCGATTCGTTTGACCATCGTTTGACCACTTTTGACCACCCTTTAGAAAATTTTTACCAGGCCGGGTTCAAAAGTTATAGGCAAAAAACGTTTTTTCCCGCCATTTCTCAAAATCGACGAATTAGCAACAATCAAATGAAAAATTCGAAACTTTTAATTTGCATTCGTTCTTTACCTCCTAATGACCTCTTAATCACCTTCAGACGTGCTTTACCACCAACGGAACAACCCAAAAAAATTTCCAAAAAAGCGTGAAGATGGCCAAAAAATAATTCGAAAATGCAATTTTTTGGGCTAATTCGTTTGTCCATCGTTTGACCACTTTTGACCACCCTTTAGAAATTTTTTACCAGGCCGCGTTCAAAAGTTAATGCCAAAAAACGTTTTTTCCCGCCATTTTTTCAATTCGAAAAAAACAAGAAACACGCAGAATTTTCCGTACTTTTCTAACCTCTGCGTTTGTCCATCTTTGCCAAGTGATTGTCCATCACTTCAAATTCGTAAGCTACGTGTATTTCCAGAAAATACAGGCGAAAAAACGTATTTTTCCACAATTTTTTGTAAATTCCCCCAAAAAACAAAAAATACATTCAAATTATATAAAAATACATTCGCATTCGTTTGTCCATCGTTTGACCACGTTTGACCACTCTTTAGAAAATTTTTACCAGCCTCCGTTCACAAATTAGAACAAAAACAAATTTTTCTGGCCAACTCACCATTTGACGAAATTACACGATTTTGCCCAAAATATTAAAAATATCGAAATTTGAAGTACGCTTTTGTTTGTCCATCGTTTGACCACCTTTAATCACTAACTACATTATTTTTACCACGTTTCCTCCAGCAGATATTCGCGAAAAACGTATTCCACTGCACCCAGAAAGCGTGAAGATGGCCAGAAAAAGTTTTTAAAATGCAAATTTTTTTGGTCGATTCGTTTGACCATCGTTTGACCACTTTTGACCACCCTTTAGAAAATTTTTACCAGGCCGGGTTCAAAAGTTATAGGCAAAAAACGTTTTTTCCCGCCATTTCTCAAAATCGACGAATTAGCAACAATCAAATGAAAAATTCGAAACTTTTAATTTGCATTCGTTTCTTACCTCCTAATGACCTCTTAATCACCTTCAGACGTGCTTTACCACCAACGGAACAACCCAAAAAAATTTCCAAAAAAGCGTGAAGATGGCCAAAAAATAATTCGAAAATGCAATTTTTTGGGCTAATTCGTTTGTCCATCGTTTGACCACTTTTGACCACCCTTTAGAAATTTTTTACCAGGCCGCGTTCAAAAGTTAATGCCAAGAAACGTTTTTCCCGCCATTTTTTCAATTCGAAAAAACAACAAGAAACACGCAGAATTTTCCGTACTTTTCTAACCTCTGCGTTTGTCCATCTTTGCCAAGTGATTGTCCATCACTTCAAATTCGTAAGCTACGTGTATTTCCAGAAATACAGGCGAAAAACGTATTTTTCCACAATTTTTGTAAAATTCCCCAAAAAAACAAAAAATATATTCAAATTATATAAAAATACATTCGCATTCGTTTGTCCATCGTTTGACCACGTTTGACCACTCTTTAGAAAATTTTTACCAGCCTCCGTTCACAAATTAGAACAAAAACAAATTTTTCTGGCCAACTCACCATTTGACGAAATTACACGATTTTGCCCAAAATATTAAAAATATCGAAATTTGAAGTACGCTTTTGTTTGTCCATCGTTTGACCACCTTTAATCACTAACTACATTATTTTTACCACGTTTCCTCCAGCAGATATTCGCGAAAAACGTATTCCACTGCACCCAGAAAGCGTGAAGATGGCCAGAAAAAGTTTTAAAATGCAAATTTTTTTGGTCGATTCGTTTGACCATCGTTTGACCACTTTTGACCACCCTTTAGAAAATTTTTACCAGGCCGGGTTCAAAAGTTATAGGCAAAAAACGTTTTTCCCGCCATTTCTCAAAATCGACGAATTAGCAACAATCAAATGAAAAATTCGAAACTTTTAATTTGCATTCGTTTCTTTACCTCCTAATGACCTCTTAATCACCTTCAGACGTGCTTTACCACCAACGGAACAACCCAAAAAAATTTCCAAAAAAGCGTGAAGATGGCCAAAAAATAATTCGAAAATGCAATTTTTTGGGCTAATTCGTTTGTCCATCGTTTGACCACGTTTGACCACCCTTTAGAAAATTTTTACCAGGCCGTGTTCAAAAGTTAATGCCAAAAAACTTTTTCCCACCACTTTTTCAATTCGAAAAAAAAAAACAAGAAACACGCAGAATTTTCCGTACATTTCTACTCTCTGCGTTTGTCCATCTTTGGAACGTGATTGTCCATCACTTAAAATTCGTAAACTACATGTATTTCAAGAAATACAGGTGAAAAACGAATTTTCCTACCTTCTCTTGTAAAATTCCCTCAAAACAACAAAAAATATATTCAAATTATATCAAAAATCATTCGCATTCGTTTGTCCATCGTTTCATGTCGTTTGCTTAACCTTTAGAAAATTTTTACCAGCCTCCATTCATAAATTTGCGCTAAACAAATTCTTCGGGCCAAGTTCTTGTCTTGATGAAATTACAAGATTTCCTTGGAAATATTAAAAATACCACAATTTGACGTGCGCATTCGTTTATCCATCTTTTGATGACGTTTCCCTAGCGTTTAGAAATTTTTTACCAGCCTCCGTGAGAAAATAGAGCAAAAACAAAGGTTTCGGGCCAACTTGACTGTTTGAAATTCAGTCCCATTATTGGAACATGATTGAGCTGTATGAAACGCACTATTAGTTGCCGAATATGTTTTAGTAGTTGTATGAAAATAATTTGTTTTCGCACGTAATGTTGTAGAACTTGTTTCAGAAAAAAATATGACATATGCGCCGCTGTGACAAAATTATTTTCTCAGGAGTTAAGTTTCGTTACAAGTAACGAAACGAAAGTCTGCGCGAATTTAGTTTTGTTACAGAAAAGAACAGATCGTCTAAGACAGTTTCGTTTCGTTTCTTTACTGAAATGAAACAAATGTGACTTTCCTTTCGTGGGTAAGAAACGTTGTTTCTTTATTTAGTTTCGTTATTAATATTTGTAGAAGGAGAAGTAACGAAAGTCGAGAGAGGGCCATTGAGAGGAGTTGTACACCAGACTACATTTCTGTACTTTATTTTTGTCGCGGCGCCGCTATCAGCGTGTCTGTCAGCAGTGTGTCCATTTACTTGGAGGGCACTGCAGGTCACCGAGGCGTAGGACTCTCGAACTCCCTCCCATTCTGGGCGAGCGGCGGTGCGGCCGTGAGCGGGGTGAGAAGGGCACTGCCGCTTCTCAGAAGCGCTGCTGAGAGGTGTCGTTGGAAGGGGCGTGGGCCTGCGAGCAAATCGGTCCGTGGACATAGCCCCCCCCCCTTCCCATTTTTTTTTAGGTAATTCCGCTGTAATCCGTACCAAACAAAGTTTTATTTCATGTTAACCATGTATCCAGAACGGTGAGTATTGCGAGTAAACATTTACCACAAGAGCCAGAACATATTTTAAGAGTAATTAATTTATCGATAGAGGATAGAAGAAACGTTAATAACCACCAAACTATACCTCCCCCACATGCTCCAACTCAGAAACTAATCACCCAAAACATAAATTGGGAAACATTTAGGAAAATAGTGAAAACCAAGACACCACAATTCAAAATATTAAACTCCCCTATGGAAATAGAAAAATCAGTCATGCAGATAAACGAAATAATAACAAACACAATAAAACACTTACAAGAAACAAACCCACATATTCTTCTAAACAGAAAAAACCAAAACTACCCAAAGAGAAAACAGAAATAATCAACACACGCAATAAAACTAGAAGGCTATGGAGCAAGAATAGAATTTCCCAACAGAAAAAAGAACTAAATCTCCTCAATGAAATAACAAAAAGGGCAATAAATATACACATCCAAAAATCCTTTGACAGGAAAACAGAAACATTAAATACCTCAAATAAATCACTATGGCACTTCTCAAAATGTCTTCTAAATAAAAAAATAACCATTCCGCCACTCAACACGACACAAGGTATAAATATGCCCCAAGATAAGGCAGAAGCACTAGCAGAACACTTCGCTCAAACATTCAAGCTTAATAACACACCCGTACACCCAGACCACCAAGCAATAATTGATTCAAATGGAGCACCCAACTATGACGTCCCACAGAGATTAAAATTCATTTCCCCTACTGAAGTCAAAAACCTCATAAAAAATTGCCTAAAAGAAAAGCTCCCGGACATGACCTAATTAGCAACCAAATATTAAAAAACCTGCCCACAACCACAATCGCATACATAAACAACATCTATAATTGATCATTCATACTAGGTTATTTCCCAAGAACTTGGACAATATCAAATATAATCCCGATCCCTAAACCAAGCACAAATCATAGCCTCGCAGTGAATTACAGACCAATAAGTCTCCTCCCAACGTTATCTAAATTATTTGAAAAAATAATTTTAAAAAGACTCAATAATCATCTAACAAAATCAGAAGCTATTCCAAACCACCAATTTGGTTTTAGAAAGCGTATCTCAACTGCACATCAATTGCTAAGGATTACTGAATACATTGACACTGCCTTCCAAGAAAAGAAACACTCAATAGTAACACTCTTAGATGTATCTCAAGCATTTGACAGAGTCTGGCACCCCGGATTAATATACAAACTCAAAACAATAGCAACACCTAAATACTTACTAAATATTATCACACAATTTATATCAGACAGAGTAATCATAGATAATCATAGCTCCAACCCACGCCCTATAGAAGCAGGACTTCCACAAGGCACACCCTTATCCCCAACACTATTCAATATTTACACAGCAGATATCCCCACCACACGATACACTCAACTTGCACAATTTGCTGACGATACGGCAATATTCACATCAAGTTGCACCCTGACATATAGCAGCACAAAAATTCAACAACATTTGAATAAAATAGACGAAAGGGCAATAAAATGGAAAATAGAACTAAATCCAAATAAATGAAAATCAAAAATTTTTTCATAGAGACCATTCTCTGCCCACCACCCATTACTATTAAACAATAGTCAAATAAACTGGACACCATCAAACCAACCTATAAAATACTTAGGTCTAAATCTTGACACAAGACTAAACTGGAAAAACCACATCAATATAAAAACACAACAGGCTAAAATCAAATTAATCCAACTCAAGCCAATACTTAATAAAACTTCCAAACTTTCACTAACAAATGCAATAACACTATATGAAACTATCATAAGACCCATAATGCTATACGCTTGCCCCATCTGGACAAATGCTGCACCATCCAATGTAAATAAAATACAAATATTACAGAACAGATTCCTCAGAATATTCACCAACGCCCCATGGTTCATTTCAAACCATCAACTCCATAGTGAATTATTTATAAACTCAATCATCCATCAAATAGCACGCCTATCCAATAATTTCTACTCTAACATAAACTCAATAGATCAACTCAAACAATACAATTTAGCCTCAACAAACAACACACAGACCAGAATAAACAATAGATACCCGTTCGATTCCTTCCTAAAAATATTCTCAGACAATTGTGATCTGTAGATACTCTTATGAGTAATCTACCCCATTGTAGTAGCAATTATAGAACTAGGTTAAGCATTGTTTAAGTTAGTAGTAAGTCATCAACATATATGAAAGAGTGTTGTACTGATCTATGTACATCCCAACAAGCAATAAATAAATTTTAAAAAAAGAGGAAAACGTACAGACAATAACTCGTGTTTAAGTAGTTCTGTTCTGAAACAAAAATAAAGTACAGAAATGTAGTCTGGTGTACAACTCCTCTCAATGGCCCTCTCTCGACTTTCGTTACTTCTCCTTCTACAAATATTAATAACGAAACTAAATAAAGAAACAACGTTTCTTACCCTCGAAAAGGAAAGTCACATTTGTTTCATTTCAGTAAAGAAACGAAACGAAACTGTCTTAGACGATCTGTTCTTTCTGTAACAAAACTAAATTCGCGCAGACTTTCGTTTCGTTACTTGTAACGAAACTTAACTCCTGAGAAAATAATTTTGTCACAGCGGCGCATATGTCATATTTTTTTCTGAAACAAGTTCTACAACATTACGTGCGAAAACAAATTATTTTTCATACAACTACTAAAACATATTCGGCAACTAATGGTGCGTTTCATACAGCTCAATCATGTTCCAATAATGGGACTGAATTTCAAACAGTCAAGTTGGCCCGAAACCTTTGTTTTTGCTCTATTTTCCCAACGGAGGCTAGTAAAAAATTTCTAAACGCTAGGGAAACGTCATCAAAAGATGGATAAACAAATGCGCACGTCAAATTGTGGTATTATTAATATTTCCAAGGAAATCTTGTAATTTCATCAAGACAAGAACTTGGCCCGAAGAATTTGTTTAGCGCAAATTTATGAATGGAGGCTGGTAAAAATTTTCTAAAGGTTAAGCAAAACGACATGAAACGATGGACAAACGAATGCGAATGATTTTGATATAATTTGAATATATTTTATGTTGTTTTGAGGGAATTTTACAAGAAAAGGTGGGAAAATTCGTTTTTCACCTGTATTTCTTGAAATACATGTAGTTTACGAATTTTAAGTGATGGACAATCACGTTCCAAAGATGGACAAACGCAGAGAGTAGAAATGTACGGAAAATTCTGCGTGTTTCTTGTTTTTTTTTCGAATTGAAAAAGTGGCGGGAAAAAGTTTTTTGGCATTAACTTTTGAACGAGGCCTGGTAAAAATTTTCTAAAGAGTGGTCAAACGTGGTCAAACGATGGACAAACGAATGCGAATGTATTTTTATATAATTTGAATGTATTTTTTGTTTTTTGGGGGAATTTTACAAAAAAATTGTGGAAAAATACGTTTTTCGCCTGTATTTCTGGAAATACACGTAGCTTACGAATTTGAAGTGATGGACAATCACTTGGCAAAGATGGACAAACGCAGAGGTTAGAAAAGTACGGAAAATTCTGCGTTTCTTGTTTTTTCGAATTGAAAAAATGGCGGGAAAAACGTTTTTTGGCATTAACTTTAGAACGCGGCCTGGTAAAAAATTTTCTAAAGGGTGGTCAAACGTGGTCAAACGATGGACAAACGAATTAGCCCAAAAAATTGCATTTTCGAATTATTTTTTGGCCATCTTCACGCTTTTTTGGAAATTTTTTTGGGTTGTTCCGTTGGTGGTAAAGCACGTCTGAAGGTGATTAAGAGGTCATTAGGAGGTAAAGAAACGAATGCAAATTAAAAGTTTCGAATTTTTCATTTGATTGTTGCTAATTCGTCGATTTTGAGAAATGGCGGGAAAAAACGTTTTTTTGCCTATAACTTTTGAACCCGGCCTGGTAAAAATTTCTAAAGGGTGGTCAAAAGTGGTCAAACGATGGTCAAACGAATCGACCAAAAAAATTTGCATTTTAAAACTTTTTCTGGCCATCTTCACGCTTTCTGGGTGCAGTGGAATACGTTTTTCGCGAATATCTGCTGGAGGAAACGTGGTAAAAATAATGTAGTTAGTGATTAAAGGTGGTCAAACGATGGACAAACAAAAGCGCACTTCAAATTTCGATATTTTTAATATTTGGGGCAAAATCTTGTAATTTCGTCAAATCGTGAAGTTGGCCAGAAAAATTTGTTTTTGTTCTAATTTGTGAACGGAGGCTGGTAAAAATTTTCTAAAGAGTGGTCAAATGTGGTCAAACGGTGGTCAAACGTATCCATAAAAAAATTTTGAATTTGAGATTTTTTCTGGCCATCTTCACGGAGGTTATTCCCCAGTCGATCTGATTCTAGTCGAAGCTTTGTGATTTTGAAAAAGATTCTTTAAAATTTGGGGGTACTTTATATGAAGCCCCCCGGGGATTTTCAACATTTTCTCAAAAACGGCTCCAAATTTTTTCTTTAAATTTCTTGTATGAATAGAGGAAAATACACTTTTTAACTTGGCATAGGTCCGATTTTCACGTACAGCTCTGAATTTTCGAAAATTGTGAAAGTTTGAATTTTTTTCGGCGTCTTTCTCCAACTACAAAATTGAAGATAGAGATTTCTTCTTCAAATAAAATTTGTTCTGCATATTGAGTTCTTTAATAAAGGTCATGTAAATGTTTTTCACAATTTTGGTAGTTTTCGTGCAATATTGCGTGCAATATGTGCAATTTTAAAAAATTACAAAAACAAAATTTTCTCGAAAACGGCTCCAAATTTTTTCTTTAAACTTTTGGTAGGGATAGTGGTAAATGTACTCTATCAATGACATACAAGCCATTTTGGTCTATCGGTTGGTTTTTTCAAAAATTACAAAAATGTAAATTTTTTTACTTGTCTCTCACGTCGTTAATATTTACATTATCGGCGATTTTTTTACATTACTATATTTACGAGTACATATGCTTTAAATAATGTCAAGTAAAGTTTCTCGAAAACACTACCGTTTTCTGTGAAAAGTGGCTCAAATTTCGGCATTTTCAGAAATGCTCAAACGTCATTTTCTCGTATATGGCTGCAATTTTTTTCTTGAAACGTTTGTAACGGATAGTGCTAATTACATTCATTAGTATAGCGTGAAGTTTATTTTGAGTTTTTTTTGTTTTTTTTTTCAAAAATTATATAAATGTAATTTTTTGAAAGATCTCTCACATCTTTAATATGCACATTATCCGCAATTTGTAAAGATGATAATATTTGTGAGTGTAAGTGCTTCAAATAACTTCAACTAAAGTATTTTGAAAACTCAAAAATTTTCTGTGAAAATGAGCTTCAAATTTCGCATTTTTAGTAGTGCTAAAACGCCATTTTCTCTTAAACGGCACATAATTTGTAAAAGAAAATTGCCATTTACGGCTAGGTTTTTGTGTTCTTTAATATTCTAAAATTAATGTTTCTGTTCTACCAATAGGAAACCGAAAAATTAAGAAAATGACAAAAAAATGTACTTTTGGCGATGATAGATGGTAGCTGGCAAGAAAGAGTATGTGGCAATTCCGAATAGCTAGCGAAGACCCAGGAAAATAGAAAACTAATACGGGAAAGTCTGTGCCATTCTGTAGCACCACTAGTTTCTTCTTCTTTCAAATGGAAATTTGAGAATTTTTTCTTGGCTCTATCCCCAATCACCGATAATAATATATTGATTTTTCTGGGTTCTAAATTACTATTCCACTCGTCTATCCCCGTCGCACTACAGTAGGTTTTCCAATTTTGCTTAAAAAGTTCAAAATTATCGTAAATATCACCAGAGTCGATTTCCAGGGGTTGTGGCCATGGTATATGTTGTGTGAACGACGCACTGTGGCCGTTAGTAGCAAAGTTTCCACTTTCCGCTTGGTCTGCTGGTAGTTGTTTCATTGAGGCCGTTATCGTCTGCATTTGCGTCTTCAATTCTTGGAAAAATTTTCCAACCATCCGAAAAATTTCAGCATTTTTTTGAGCTTCTTGTGCTTGTTCCTGTTGTAATTGTTGTAGAAGTAGTGTTTGTGAGGCGAGAAAATTTGCAAGGTTCTGATCACTCATCGTGCCGAAAATTTAACCACGTGCACACTTTCTTAGCTGTGTTAGAATTCTTCGAAAACTATTGTTTCGCACTCTAATGAACTTTTATTAGAATCGTTATTAGAGCGCCACTCCTGACACCATGTTTTATGAGTGAAAGAAAACTAGTAGAACAAGCTAACAGTTCATTTATTTTACGACACTGTAAGACTTATACTCTCTGGTAAGACACACACTTCGCTCACTTCTGTCCTCTCGCTTGCTCCTGCCTGCTTCCTCGACCAACATTACAACCGCCACTCTGTTACCAACATAACACAGCGAGATATTGAGTTCTTAAAACGGATTGCGTCTACTAGATACATGCGCTCCTAACGAAGGGTTAACAATACACTTACCTATTAACCGAAAAGAAGTAAAATCGTAATAATCCGGGTTGTAAACAGGACTTACAGGTAACCAATTTTATAATAAATCAACATGTGAAGTGGAGTACAAATAGTTCGTGTCGCATAACTTACAAATTCGTTGATTTAACAAGACATTCACTCAGGCGTCGTAAGGAATATCCAAATGCCCAATTTTGCCGAACTATTATAAATTCTGGATGGTTACCAATTAAACCCGATAAAGAATTAATAGTCCGATATTTATAAAAATATGTTTACCTTCATGCAGAACTGTTTTGCTTTAACACAAACAGTGCTCACAGCACTGTTTTGCCTCGGTGTCTCGTCTTCTTCAGTACTGCTTGCCGCATTAGGATCGTATTCGGAACAAGAATGCTCAAAAACAGCATCTTCAATTTCACACAACATTGCAATTAAATCTGCTTCTCGAAAGATCTTACAATACCTGGACACTTTGCGCAGCCAAGAAGATGATGTCCACATACATGTAAACAGATTGGTTTGCGCGGTGAAGCAGATAGAACCTTTTTGCCCGAACTTGAACATACGTTTTGCAGATAGAACCATTTTACCTTATCTGTATCTCAGAAACTAAGCTTCGTAGATCAATGTAACTTAGAGGTTATGTAAATCTCATCGCTACCATTACAAATATAACAAAGTCATTTTTGGAAAAAATGTTAGAACCTTTTTACTTTAAGGTCGCGATATTCCATCGCGAAGATGGGATTTGAGTGGCCTTGAGGGTCGCTCTTAGAAAAATCGCAGTATATGTGTATGCTTATGCGAAGGCGTTGTGAACGAGTCCGCTTATGGACGTAGTCCTAACTTTTATGTTAACGTCATGCTTATATTTATATGTTTGCATTGTGAAAGGGCCTTAAAGCTTCACCGACATCGCTTCGAGAGAGGCACTTCGACGAGGGGACTGAGGCGTGGTACTGACTGGTGCCCACGTCTACAGTGCGATTTTTGTAACTTTGACACTCGAGCCCCTGCGGCCACAATGGAATATCACACAGCATTTAGCGTCTTTCTTGCTCGTGGCGCTAATGTCGCAAGATCGCAAACACTGCTTGATACGGTCGCGGTCATGCGATATCTAGCGGCACGACTGAGAAAGTCGCGAAATACCGTGACATATTCAATCGTGAAGACAGGCCTTGGGGGGCAAAGTTACAAAAATCGCACAATATATGACGCGAGGCCGCATCCCCTTCCTGGCGGGCGCTCGCTTTCATTCTCACCGAGCACCACCTGGCGTCAGCAACCGGAGCAGCAAATCCAGCGGCAGGGCAGGCATGCATTGTCAATGGCAAGGTGACTTGAATCGTGTCATTGCAGGCCCCTGTCCATCATTCAAGACGCTTATTTCTATGGACAAAGAGGGAACTTACGTAGAATTTGCGGGAATCCTATGCAAAGTGAGATTTAATATAAATGTCTACACCACTTTGATGGATGATGATTAATAAATTCAATTGGTCTATTATTTAACAGTAGATAGTAAGCTTGTGCATCCCCTCTAACCAGAGCAATTGAGCCATGGGAGATTCTCTAGAGCTGGTGCAGGAGACAAGGTGTGTATCGCACTTCACACTCACAATTAAAAAATTCAGCGTGTGCAGCCTGAGTTACGCCAAGGCATTGGACGCACATGTGTATCGATACTCAGTACGACCTCCGGATGGTTCATCCAGCATTCTGGAGCTCATGTGCTAGGGAAATTACAAGATATTGAATGAATATTCTGAAATATTATTGTACTGGGGAAAAATTGAAGAAATTTAAAAAATGTATGTACGATAAATGACACCAATTATAAACTTAATTTGTAAAATAAAATTCATATATTCGGTAGTAATTCATATTTATGACCTCAATATTCAATACAAACTGTACAGATGCATTAAATAATATACATATATTAAATGTTTATACAATCAAAGTCTTTCAAGAAATGCTGTTATTTAATAGGACCCAGTCTACGCTGGTCATCCTTTCACACCCGCAAGTCACTATCACTTTACTTGAATATCACTGAGAAAAATGAAAAAGTAGGTCCGATCTCTTGTCAAAACTAATTTTTTCATAAAAAATCAATCTGAATGTTGAATCAACTTCAGAACACACAACCATGAAAGAAATATAACTCAACAGCTAATTTCTGTATTGATATTTTACCACACAGCAAGTTCTCCAAATAAATTTTTAACATTCAAAAGATAAAATTATAAACTCTCACAATTCAGGGGCACAATGCAACCATAGTGTCTTGACCAAAAGAACTTTCATAGTTCTAAAGGTCACACAGATTTGAATAAATTAAATGTTAATGCATCATAGAAATGGTCCACAAACTTTGGAAAGTTGCATCATTTGATGTAATTTCATGCTCCTTTCTTGGAAATGAATTATAATATATGTGTAACGTTCCATCTATTTGTCTACATCCAACATCTTTTCTTTTTGTAATTATAGTAACTCATAATAATCAAACTGACAAATACAGTGAACAAATCTATCACGCACCTTGAACCTGTAACCAATCTAACAGTAAATTTCAGAAACTCAAGGCAAAATAAAACGTTTGCTTCAAACCTAGTAATGTTCTTAACAGTTCTTATCATGTTGAGAAAAGCCCCTTTGTTCATTATAAAATAAAAGTATGCGCATCACCAACAAGATATCATAAATTCATCATAAGATTGTCTTGAATTCTGATTAGCACTTACGCATATAGTTTTCTCTAAAACATTCTTAATACTGTAGACCATTTATTAACAACACTTCCTTGCACTGTGAAGAATTTTCTGGATAGTTATTTTTAATTTTGTCAGTTGTTTTGTACTCTTAGTAAACAAATAATAAGTTTGTTACACTGATTTACATGGACCAGGTTTATACACCCCTGTATGTGCTCACTGAAATTACAAACCACAACATACTTAACATTAGTGTCCACGATTTGTCCATTTTAAATGTAAATTGCTAGTTTGTTTTCGTGATCATTATATCAATTCACACACATTGTTGAACAAATATGGCAAAAGCCACAACATAACGTTCTAGACTTTTTCTGAATTACACATTTCAATTTGAAAGTGAAATCACTGTACACGATAAAGACAACTGTCATATTCAGACAATAATTTCACATTCCTCTACGCCATTTCTCTGCGGTTGTGAATTCTGTCATAGGTTTTCCACTCATTCCACATGTACCAATGCCCACACGTCCATTAACATTATCTGGGGATGCAAATATACTTTTCTTGGTCATTCCTTTCTTGAATGCCTGTAAAAAAAAAACAAAAACGACATCATTACCCTCAGATTGAATTTTTAAACCATTATCATACACATGCACATGTATTTGATTCGTAAAACAAATATAGATTTGTTGATATGTTTGTACATATTTGCAGATTTTCCTGTTCTTCAATAAATTTGTGTACCTGCAAATATGTCAATGGATCTTTATGTATCTGACATTAGAGACTAACTCAAATATATTCAGGGGAGTCACTTTTCTAGCACTACCTATCACTCTTTTTTTCTTTTTTTTGTATCCCGATTGATTCCAGCTTACACGGATTTAACTGCATTTTTATATATACAGTAGTTTTTATTATTATTTTTTGTTCTATGTCTTACATTTCATATCTGTTACATCTACGTTTCCTTCCATCTCACCCTCAAAAATATGGCACAGTTAACTTGAGAAAACATCGTGAGAGCAGAGACTGCAAGTGTGCAGTAGCTGACCCACGTCATGGCGACAGGTATTTTGTTTTACCACAGCAAAAAATTATCACAAGTACGTAGCTTTCAGGGTCCCTATCACTTAGATCGCATAATATCTTACACATAGCAGTGTGTGCATCTGGTACCCCAATGACGACTTTCCTTCAAACAGTTGAAAAGAAACAATTTTAATCAACAAAGTAAATTGCTACAGAATGGCACAGACTTTCCCTATTAGTTTTCTATTTCCTTGGGTCTTCGCTAACTGTTTGGAATTGCCACATACTCGTTCTTGCCAGCAGTCATCTATTACCTCCAAAAGTACATTTTTTGGTCATTTTCTTAATTGTTCTGGTTTCCTATTGGTAGAACGGAAACACTAATTTTAGAATATTAAAGAACACAAAAACCTAGTCCTAAATGGCAATTTTCTCTTAAAAATTATGTGCTGTTTTAAAGAAAATTGCGTTTTAGCACTACTAAAAATGTGAAATTTGAAGCACATTTTACAGAAAATTTTTGAGTTTTCAAAATACTTTATTTGAAGTTATTTGAAGCACATACACTAACAAATGTAATACTCTTTACAAATTGCTGGTAATGTGCATATTAAAGATGTGAGAGATCTTTCGAAACAATTACATTTATATAATTTTTGAAAAAACAAAAAAATAACTCAAAATAACCTTTATGTCATATTAAAGAGTGTAATTAGTACTATCTGTTACAAAAGTTTGAAGAAACAATTTGCAGCCATATATGAGAAAATGGTGTTTGAGCGTTTCTGAAAATGGGAAATTTTGAGCAACTTTTCACAGTAAATATTATCGACGGGAGAAACATGTGCAAAAATTTACATTTTTGTAATTTTTGAAAAAACCAACCTATAGAGCAATATGGCTTTTATGGCAATGAATCAGAAAGGTGTGTAAATAGTGACCCTTCGTTCCAGTAGAGTATTTCTGCTCTCCGAGATCACTGTTTAAGGAACAAACATAACCAATCTAGAGCAATACCACAAATTGTATATGAAGGTAATTTTGAAAGTAAAACGCTAAAATTAATGATATAAATGGCAAAAATATGGCTTCTTCTGTAGATTTTGATTTTCTAAATCCATGTTGGCAATCTAAAAACGCTTTATATTTACCAAGAAAGGTTTCCATTCATACATAAAGAGTATACAATTTTTTAAAAAATCACAAAAGATAAATTCGCCAAAAACTTTGAATTCCATTTTTGTTGCTTCTGTGAAGAGCAACTTCATCTTTGCTGTTTTGAAATTGGATTTTTTTAAAACTTTATGCATACAATATGTACATCAAATGTGTTACATCTCATTCAACGCCTAGGATAAATAATTATTTGCATTTTGTGTCTCTCTCAATAACTCTTTCCTTTCTAATTATTTGAATTTTGTCTCTCTCTCAATAACTACGGATACTTAGAGTTCATATTTATAAATTAGACAATCAGAATAAAATTATATTATGAAATTATGAATTACAAATATTTACCACAAGACTGTTTGGATGTAAATAGCATCTTGCTTAGGGGTCAATATATTAAAATAAAATAAAAATAATAATAATAATAATAATAATAATAATAATTATTATTATTATTATTATTATAACTACCACTACTACTAGTTTGCACATAGTAGTTTTTGTCATCCTTTTTATCCAGTAAAATCTTTTGTCAAAAATAGATGTATGGCTTATGGAGATCTATGATCTCATGCCTCAAAAGAAAAGAACAATCACCTTTGAGTGAAATGCCAGCCACTTATTCTTTTCACCTTCACGTTCTTCTTCCATTTGTTTGTAGCGTTGCAATTTCTTCTGTTTCTTTTTCTTCTGGTATTCTCTTTGTTTTGACAAGGCTTGCTTTCTGCGAAAGGAAACAGAATAACACAAATATCAAAACCATTTGTTTAGTTTCTTTGAAATACCATTAACCTTGCATCTGACATAAGGAGACTTTTTTAACATTTTGAAAAATTCAACAAAAATCACATTTACAGTAGATGCATTTCATTCATTCAGAAGTGAATTTTAAGGGTAACCTGCCAACAATGACAGTGCAAAATCTAACTCTGACATTAATAATGAATAAAAATGATATTTACATGCAAACTGAATGTACTGCAAGTTGCTTATCATTCATTATAAGTTTTCCTTCATAACAAAAAAACACCCACTTTGTTGAAAGATTGGCCTGCGACTTGATGGTGAGGACAAAAGCATTTATTGCACCTTTAAATGATCTATTGCACCCTTGCAACAAGAGCTGATCTTGAACTTTTTAACAGAACTTTCTTCCTATCCAAAATTCACACAATTGTAGAATGAGCATTGAACATTCTATGGCTTACAATCAAGACTTAATCTCATTATCATTAAATGTGTCATTAGTTGGAATTAATGAAACCCCTGCTGGAGATTTTTGGCAATATGCACCTGAACTATTTGTACCGCCAGTAACCAAATAGCCAAGTGATTTCAGAGCAATTTATATTTCTGATTCAACAGCCATATCTGAAATGACTTGACAAAAACAGTTGCTCAAACTTAATGACATACTTAAAAGGATGCAGCAAAATGTCTTATAGAAGATCTTATTTAATGGACGGAAAATAAATAATATTTTCAGAACTTTTAATCAAAGTTTTACTGTTTTGATTGTTTACGGTTTTATACTGCCTCAACCACTGTGGTCCAGGAATGAAAAGGGCATGGGAAGCACAAGATGCCTGAAAGCAATTAGGGAAACCGCAGTTGGCCTATGAATCTAATTCTGGCAGACATTACAAACATTCTGATAAACATGAAGCAAACTTCTGCTACAATCAAACCTGAGATCTCCCAATCATTGGAATGCCCACCTATAAAGCATTGTCTTTATGCTGCCCAATATCCATATTGATTTTCCTTTTAATTTGCTACAATTATTTCATTACAGTTTTCATTTCATTCATGAAATTCCCTTACAGTATGTAAATACTCACTTTGTTTTGCTGTCAGGTCCATCCTCCACAGGCCTCTTCACCCCTGCCTTCAATTCCTTCAATAAGGACAAAGTAGTGACATCTGAGTTGTTGTAATTGTCAAAGACAACAGACACCTCTTCACCATCCTCTGTTATATCTTCTATTGTTGCCTCATAATATCTAAAAATAATTAATTTATACATTAATAAGAACTATGATAAGTGATTAAATGAAAACACAAAGCAGCATCTCCATGATTGACATTTTAAGGCCAATTAAAAATGAATTTTAAGTTCTCACATCTATGTTTCTAGGCTACTGGATTCCTGACCTCCCATCATAGTACAATTTGGCACAAAACACTAGTTGTATTACCAAATTGTTTTAGGGCTGATATAGGTCTTTCTCCAGTAACAGTTTAAATGACAATAAAGAAGCAAATAAACAATAATGCTTCCAAATATGCAGTGAGAAATATTAACAAAAATATTCAGAATAATGCAAAAGAATACTGTTACAAATAATGTAGTGGCTTCACTAGACAGCAGTGGCAGCTAGTGTCCCATCAAACTGGGGGTTGCAAGTTTATCCAATATTGGAAATGTAATTTTCAAAATTCAGAACACTAAAATATAATAAAACGTAACCCATTCATGTAAACTAATTAAAACCAAGTTTAATAAAATTCTACATTCAAATATTACTTTCATAATTTTATGTGAAGTGACCTTATCAGATATGTTAATTTCCCACGCACATTGTTATGGTTTTGATTTACAGTGGGCACTTGAGTTTTGTTTTAGTTGGGTATTGAGATAATAGCCGGTACCATAATTCACACAAAATAAAAATGAAAACATTATGATTGCACTCCAGCACTTTGCAACAAGCAATTTTGTTTAAACATGTTTTTACACCAGTTCATTTCATGATCTTACTTGTTATTGCTGCTTCTTAAGGTGATGATAATGAAAGAAAATCATTTTCCGGCTAAAGAGAAAACCTAGAAAAAGAAATTAAGAGCGTGACATGGTGCACTAGCTGGGAACGCACCAGTCACTGGCGATGGTGCATGTTGGGTGCTCTTCGATTTCAAAATGATTTTGTGTACATCAATATTTCTGCAATATCTTGAATAATGTATACCATTAAAAGGAAAAAGTATATTCTTAACATAATATAAGATTTTTTCAATTATCTGGGTGTTGTGCGACCATGCAAACCTAAGTACAAGCTGCCACTGCTTGACAGTGAATGAAGAGTAATTGTTGAAGATATGTTTTGAATGAATATCATGTTTTGCTCTTAATGACGGATGATAAATCATAAATGTTGATAAGTGTATTACAATTGTGCTACTGTTCTAAAGTAAATGGCCTAAAAGAATCAAAACCAGTGAACACAAAACTATATTGGTAAACATTCATAATTCTCTTCTTGCAAAACCATAGAGAAGAAAAAAAAATCCTACAAGATGCAATATTCATACAAAAGAAGATCCCGGTAACAAATTTTAATTATTCTTAAAGGCACAAAGGAATACTGACTGAGAAAAAATAATTCCAATAAATTGGTTCATATAAGTGATTGACACTATTTCTAATTCATATTCAAGAAAATCCTGCTATGTATAGAAGAAGTCTTCAGAAGGTACAAATGGAAAAATAACCATCATTGAATCAAATGAGGTTTAATAATTGCCTCCAAATTTCATCGAGTATAGTGATGAGCAATAAATTTATCTTTACCCTTCCTCCAAATAAATAGTTGAATTTGTGTTTTTGATACAATAACAATCCTATGAAATATTGTTATTAATGGCCAGTGCATCAAGAAAGCAGGACCGAATGTGCTAGATGAATAAATGAAATACAAAAAGCTTTGCAAACTTTGTTGGAAGAATCTGTGCTACTAAATGACCAGCAAAATCTAAAAGAACCAACCTAAAGCATAACACTGAGATTTAATTCATATATCTCAGTACACAAATGCTAGAATTCAAATTGAAATTGTAAGTCTTATTCCATTTTCACAAGCAAAATCAAATGTAACTTGAGTGAAATGAATTCTTCTAATCACTCTTTAATTCTGTCTAAAATTTCAATACCAATATTATGTCTAGTAATTGGTGTTAAAAAATACTTAAGAAATCATATTTACAAGTGTACAAAGCTGAAGAAATCAAAGAAAAAAAAAAGAAAGGACAAAATGAAGAAGAAAAGTGTGTAAACAAAACACCATTACATAAAACAAGTTATCAGAATGAACAGAAATGTGGATGTTTTCAAACTACTAAAAATTCTTTTGCTTTGGCCTTAACATATCACCATGACTTCAAGTACTTTTTTTTAAATATCTTTTTTCCAATGCAAAAATGCAAAGGATATTCCCACATATTTTAGTTCAATTGATTCAACTTATCTTCTATGAAAATCATTAAAAGCCCTTAACCAGCTAACATCTATGGCAACATATCTAATTATTTCTTTCATCAACTGCAATTTAAGAGAAACTTGAAAGTAAATAAAGAGAAGAAACTATAAAAACATCACAAAATTTTGTTTCCTTACTCATGACCTGTTCCAATGAAGAGTTGGACAAAAGATACTTAATTATTTTATTCTGATGACACACGATAGTATGATATGCCATAGATATCTAACCAGGAACAAAAGCTGCAAACAATGAATGTTGATGTACTCAAAAAGAGTGAACAATGTTTTACTACAGCCTAATCTAGTGATCACAAGCAATGAACTAAAATTAAATTAAAGCAGCTGTGCGGTGGGGAGTCATATGTTTCTTCTCAAATTTTCATTTTTTGTTTTATAAACAAATGACGTGCCCCACAAACAACTGCTTCTAGTGAATAATCTGTTCTTAACAAAGCAAATTAGAGGAAAGAATACAGTAAATATACATATGCTTTTTCGTAGAACTGAGCAGCATGGCAGCACACCCACATACCCTAAAAATTATACCCACTTATGGTCCACTCCAGTTGTCATCACTTTTTCATATCTGCAATCAGACAACATTCCAAACAACTAGATAAAGCAACACTCACCGTCAGTGCATAGAAGAAATGTAACATCTGACAAATACCTGTTTAGCTTGTGTAGTTTCTACTCTTTCTGCACTGCATAGAAGAGCAACAAACTCTATGACTCATGTCATCTAGGACAAAAGTCCACAGATGCATTGGTAAGGACACTTCACCTGAGTCATGCATTGAAAAAGCTGACAAAACACATTTGGAGCACTTGGCTAAATGAACATTGATGTCACACATTGTCAAAATAATTTAATGAAATTGTTACAGTAGGCAAAAAATCATTAATAAATGCACACAATTTATAAACCGCCGAAACTTGCAGCTACATTGCTGTAACCAGAAAATTCATCCCCAGTTTGCACAAAAATATACCGGTCAAATATTTTACATTATAGTCCACAAAAGTGAGACCACTTAAACTTTTTTTAAGGTTTTATTGTTAAAGTAGAGTCCAGTACCCCTTAGAAAATAGTCATAGGGAGTATGGGGGAGAGGGAGTATTAGGGGAAAAGAGATGGGAGGGAGTCAAGTGTCTCCAGATAAATTACAAAATACACTTGCATAGCAATTAATAAAAATTACATATTCTGAGCTTATGAATGAAATACTTTCAATAAACCAACTTGGAATGTCCATACAACGGCTGGTATAATTTAAATTATTGATTTAAATCAATACTTATTATTTGTAATATTTGAAAATATATTTGTATTTGAAATATTTATGAAATAAAAATTACTCAGATAAAAAGACTTGAATCAAGCTGATATAAGAATATATTAAATATCTTATTAGCTTTTTCACATGACAGAAAAATTTTCAGAAAAGAAAATACGATATAAAGAACTAACTTGAAAAAAGAAGAACAATAATTTGTAGTAGAGTTTTATACTAATAGACTAACATGATTGATTCGTTTTTATCCAGCTTTTAACTGTCTGATTTAGCAGTAATACCACCAAAACACATATCAAGCTAGTTGAGAGAAAAACGCTTTTGAAGTTTCAATGGAGTCCCTAGATTTAGTATTAAAATGATTGCTAAAGCCACTTAATGTGCATCTTAAAGATGACTAAATATTAATAAAAAAGAAATTTTATTTCAACACACTTAAAGAACAAAATTAATATTGTAAAAACTAATGAAAATAGTAGTCAATCTTACTAGTATTAACAATATTAACCTTTTGCTTTATGTGTTTATTGATAAAATTCATTTTTACGTGGAAAGTATACTTCCCACTGAAAAATATTAATGGGAAAGTGTTCAAGTAACACCCATTATATCCTGTATCTTTTGATAACAGGATAACTATTAAGTAGAGTTTAATATTTCAAAAACTCTAACATTGTTATAAGTTTTTCAATGAATCCAGTTGTTTTCAACATTAAGTGCTTTTTGATTAGGGTGGCATTGCACAAAAAGAAAAAAGAAAGAAAATTTCAATGATTTTTACAGCTCTAGTCCATTCCGTACAATTCAGAACAATGTATATTTCAGTTGTCTCGCATGCAATTTCCTCTCACATTTTTATTCCGAATTACTTTTACAACTATGTTGATGCTTCATTATGTCAGTCCAGGCTTGAGCCTTTGGCTTTTGCTATTAACATAATACATACTTATGTACGAGCAGGGCATCATATTCCTTTTTATATAAAAAGTTTTTTAGTAAAACTTGTTTCATGAATCTAGTGGATGGTGAATCTGGATATCTTTTCAGGAAAGCATACTTTTTGTAATTTCAGCTAAGTAAAATAACATTCATATTATTTTCTTGTTGCATTTCACTAAATAAATGCCATTTAAAAACTCCATGATGACACACAAAGAACATGGCAGATATAATCCTACCCCACCCAACCATCGAAGGCTCTGCTCAAAACTTCATAGCTTCCTCTTCATAGGGGGCTCCCCATTCAATTGAGAGGTTTAAACATTTCCTCAAGTTGTACCGGACTCTTCCAATCAACAATTTTCATTAACCACATAATATTATGCCTGTCAAGTAGAATCATGCACACTATACACAAGTTCCAATAAGTTTGGTATTTTCTAATCAATATGTGTGTCACATTATATATATCAATGTTCAGTCAGACTTCAAATATTCAACATAGTTATAAAAAATGAACAAATTCACAACTTTACTATAGTCTGATAATGAAAATAAATTAATAAGAATACTATGATAGTTCCTAAAAAAATCCAAAAACGTGATAGAAATTTTACAAGGAATTTCTAAGCAATTTTCCTATATTAGATAACAGGTGTATGAATAGCAACTTTCATTTAGCCAAATGATTTTTTATAACCAAGCAATCAAACAACAATCATTCGAAGAAACAGCATTTGAACTCCCCACAACTCGTTTGAGAATTCAAGTCTTCATATTCTTCAGTTATGATCAAGCTCTGATTATAATTTAGAAACTGAAAATACTGTGAAAAATAATTCTTAATTTTTTTTAATGCTACCAGTAAATATCTTTCTCAACACATTCTCCATTTTTTTTACAAGAATTAAAAATAATAAACTAAATTGCATGCAATATCTGTTTTGATGCGGCAATTATCAAAATCCTTCAGTCCACGTATTTTGCTAGTTGACTCTTTGAATAACTTGAAAACCTCTTAACACAATTACATGCAATAACTACTGTACATGATTTCACAATGTACAAAGGGTGCCCAAAAGAAACTTACAATAGTTGCTCAATAATAATAATAATAATAATAATAATAATAATAATAATAATGATATCTGTAATTTTGCAATTGTGTAACAAAATATTCAATTATAATTAATTGAAATATAAATATTACCTTGTTAATAACAACTTCAACAACATAATAAATTATCTGTCAAGGATAAAGAAAGGTAAAGTAAGTCTAAATATCATCAGTTGTACCTGACAACACAAATTATTGGTAGCATTTAAAAATAATGAGTTTTATATATTTATGTATTACCATTATTTACAGATAAAATTACTTTATCATTTCATTGTTTCCACTTTAATTCATAAACTATGCTTTAAGTCTAAGCACACGTATGTTAAGAGTCACCTGCTACTGACACAGGAAGATCACACTATAATTTTAGTTTAATTTCATAGAATATAGGCACAATATTTTATATTTTCAATGTATATTTCAGAAATCTCTTACAAATCAAAGCTTGCTTGAAGAATACATCAAGACTTTAAACACACCTAACTAATTTTTAAAAATAATGGTGTATTATTGTACATACTGCCCATCTCCACTCCAAATGGCCAAACATTTCTCGCCAACCTTCCAATCTTTCTTCACACTTTCATCAACTGTTGGCTGTTCAACTGGAAGCAATTTAGTTGATATTTCATCGCTGTCACTTGTACCTAAAAATGCAATAATAAAAAGCCTATTTAATGTTCACATTTCACAATACATGTCACCTTTCACAATTCAAAATACTCACCAGCAGCTCTTCCTGTTGACTTTAATTCCAGTAGTTGAGTCTTGATAAGATCGCGAGTTAATTCGATAACTTCTTCTAAATCTGTTTTGAGTTTCATAAGCTCTTCATTGTCAGGATCTGTAGTCAATGCAGCTTCAACCTGGAATATTACAATTGTATAAAAGCTGAAATCACTTCTACACTATGTAATCTTCGACTCGCAAAATCCTTACTCCGTGGTATACAAGATTTACGTTTACTATGGTTAATATTCATCAATGAGAAAGAAATACACAAACCTGCTGCAATTGCAACTTATAATTATGAAGGTTTCCATTCAAATCGTCAGCCATTTTTGGAAAGTTAATTTATCACAAGCAATAATTCGTATTTCAATTTGATTATAATTATTGAAATTATTTCAAATTGTGTTAATTTAATGCTGATTCTGAGCACAATTAATAAACAGAACACACAACCACTAAAACATCAGCAACCGCCATGTTTGTTCCGTCCACTTCGAATGGTTACTCTCTGGTTACGGCTGGTCATCGCCAGTTGTCACCCGACTTGTATTTTGCATTGCCCTCGATGTTGTTCTTTCTTCTAAGTGTTGCCAACTGTGTACTGCATACGTATTCGCAAATGTAAGTATGTACCCACTATAATATCTGTTTTAACGTCAAGTTTGAGATTTTTACATAATGCGATAGTATATTTATTCACCTTTTCATGTTTTGATTGGAAGAAAATAATTTGAATTTAATTCTTACAATTAGCTTCTCTACTTATACCTCCGTGAAGAAGTTTGCTCTTCGTCTGCTACCAGCAGAGAGTATAAGTCTGGTATTCTGGTTGCAACTCGCATGAAAAAGCCGTGGCCGTGATCGCAATCGCAAGTGGTGGGCAGGAAGCTAGAGGATAGCACTAGTGAGTTGTATAACTCGTGACATTTTTACAGGTAACTCGTAATTCTCGTAATATTGAGACAGTCCTTCGATTGAGTTGGTTTGAATTTGGGTTTACGTTTTTTGTTTAGTCACTTCAGTGCTTCATCTCGTTAAATCCAGAGGGAAATTGCTGTCAATGTCGTATCAGGTGAGAATGTTGTGAAGATATCCGTTTCATTAGGTATTTTGTTTTTGTTTTACTAATTGATACCTTTTTTTAGAATCTCAGTTATGGAGGATATCCGGGAGGCGCAGGTTCCGGATATCCTGGAGGCCAGCAGATGTCTGGATACCCTGGTGGACAGCCCGGTTCTGGGTACCCTGGTGGTCAACCAGGAGTAGGGTACCCGGGTGGTCAACCAAATTCCGGATACACAGGAGGACAATCATATGGAGGTGGTCAGCCCCAACAAATGGGATATGGAGGCGGTGCTCCACCTGGAGTCAGCCCAGAGGTTCAGCAGTGGTTTGCGGCTGTTGACAGGGACAGGTCTGGCCGAATATCTGCCTCAGAGTTGCAAGCAGCTCTTGTTAATGGACATGGAAAAAATTTCAGTGAAACTGCATGTCGATTAATGATTGGTAATTCTTTTACTAATTGATGCTTTTTTTTAGAATTTTGGATTTGGATATCTGGGAGGCAGAGGTGTAATTTGCTCTGTATTAATTACACAAAATCAGCAACTATTTGATTAATTTACATAATAAGACATTCTTACAAATGCATTTATAGATCTTTTAAATGTATTGAAAATATTATCAAAGACATTTTTACTATTTTTTGTACAGTGATATGGAGAGCGGGGTAATTACTAAATTTGTTTATTATTTTACTACACAATTTCCAAATGTTTGAAAATTTATGTACTAAATTCTCTTCTAAAATATACTATCACATAGGATTTCTAAGATGCCTCATGGGAACCACAAGAAGAGACAGACTGAGAAACAAAGACATCAGAAAGAAATTGAAAATCAAAGGTTTAGTAGAAGAGATAGAACAGTGTTAAAGGGGATGGAAAGATCATCTACAAAAAATTAACAACAATAATTGCCAAAGTTAATCTGAAAGTACAAACCAAGAGGGGTCAGAGATAGAGGCAGACCACTAAAG
This sequence comes from Acheta domesticus, assembly GCA_031308135.1. Lineage (NCBI taxonomy): Eukaryota > Metazoa > Arthropoda > Insecta > Orthoptera > Gryllidae > Acheta > Acheta domesticus. The sequence goes on from JAHLJT010009436.1 coordinate 165,498,685, forward strand.
AGGTGGCAATAACAGGAACACTTGGGAGATTAATAATCCACCAAGAACACTATAATAACCAATAGAAACAGTCTACAAAGCCTAATTTCTGGTCAGTTCATGATGATGATGAACAATTGATATGTTGAATGACTTCTGTTAGAATAGAACTTTAGTATAAACTATGTTTTTGAATATGATCTTGGGTTTTTAGGAGGTGGAGGTAGAATTCCCATGAGCCCAAGCCCCCCAATTGCACCACTCATCTTCATATAGAAAAATCTGTCTAAACTGGAACTTGTACAAGCTGGAAGCCTATGTTAACTGGAAAATTTCTCTGATACGTGTCCTTAAATGGCCTTTTAACGTAGCATAAAACCAAACCTGTCCAATATGGAAACGGAAAGGTTTTTTTTATGTCCTATGGGGGAGGGGGATATAAAATGGAATTTCTGTGAATTTAATGCAATTGGGTGAGAGAAACGTGAGATATTTTTAATGACATTAATGCATCTGCAAATCTATTTTAAATTTTCTATCTCTGTGACACATGATTTAGTCTGGGCATCTGCACAGGGGAGAGGGGCCAGGATAGATTTTGCCAACTGGCAGCATAGAATTGGAGTTGCTGGTCTCTTACGGAGTAGTCCATAGGGGAATTCCCTCCCACCTGACACTGAGCATGTGAAGATGTATGGGCATGGCTTCTGTTCATGCATCTCTTTGCCCCGTATTGAAACTCATCACCCATCACCCATCACCCTCGCTCCAAGACAGTGCTTAAGGCCATGCGAGGATATCAGTAAGTCATTGTTCTCTGGGATGTGACAACTTGTACATTGAGAGTCAGCGAGCAGTATGCCGCCACTAGGTCGTGAGTTGGTGTGTATGAGTTTCACAACCAGTTTAGCAATGGTTGAAAAAAAAAACATAAAACTCTAATTCTAGATGAAAAGGTCCAATTTGTTAACTCAGAAGCTGTGAACAAAGAATGTTTAATATTCATTTTGTTGGAGATTTCATCGATAAATATTTATGTTAACTGTTAATTGTAATAGTCATGTAATTTACTAGTTTCGGGATGGAAATATCAATATCACGAGTCATAAATTGGACAACCATGTATAAAATGGAAACCTTGCTAAACCGGAATTTTCTTTGGTTCTGATAGATTCCAACTTAGACAGATTGTACTTAATTCCAAAATTGTAAAGTGTTAAAAATGTTTATTGCCAATTTATGTATGAGGCATTTTAATTTTTTCAGGAATGTTTGACCATGATAAAAGTGGAACTATTGATGTGCAAGAGTTCCAAATGTTGTACAATTACATTAATCAATGGTTGGCCACATTTCGCTCTTATGACAAGGATGGCTCAGGCAACGTTGAGGAACATGAACTTTCACAAGGTAGCACTTCTTTGTGTTTGACTTTCTGTTGCAAATGTAAAAAGTAAAATTTCATAATTTTTAATTATTTTGATTTTCCAGCTTTACATCAAATGGGTTTTCGATTTTCTCCTCAATTTGTCAAATTTTTAATTGAGAAAAGCGATACACAAAACCATAAGTACATGTCTGTGGATCAATTTATTGTGACCTGTGTGCAGATTCAGAGATTCACTGGTAAATATAATGATTGTAATATTTTGATTGGCATAAATTTCGAATACTTGAAAGTATTAAGCAAACAATGATTCTAGTTTAGTAATCAGTGTTCTTTTAAATTATTTTTTTTCAGAGGCTTTTAGGACCAGAGATAAAGAAATGAAAGGAATAATATCTATCAGCTTTGAAGACTTTTTGGGAGTTGCTTTAAGTTGTAACATATAATTGTAAACAACTTCTGATCATTTCATCATTGAAAATGAAGACATTTTGTTATTTTTTGTGATGCTAAAATCTAAAACCTGGAAAGATTAATGGGATTCATTAATAAATTGCAAGGTTATTTTATAAAGTTGCCTTGCCAATTCTCAGAATATTTTACTTACGTGTAATATTTTTTACTTGTTTCTATTTCACAAATAAAGTTTGCAAGTAGTGATATATCACAGTAAAAACACAAAATGGGTAAGGGTCACGATTTGACTCTTCTATCACGTAGCCTGGAGCGGCACAGGTATTGTTGTTTACTTGGTAATTTTTTAATACCTTGAGAATTGTGTGTGATGCAAATTATTTTTCAATTGCTAAAAATGAACGACACAGAGAGATGCCAGGGAAGAAATGTCTTTAATGCAAACATGGAATGATTTGCTTTTGTGATTACTTCATCATTCCAAAATGTGTTCCTACCAAACTATTGTAACAAATTATTTTATGAATATTAAATACCTATAAAACTTTGATTATGTAACAGCTTTTTAGCCTGCCGAATTTTCAGAATTTCCTTTTTGTAGAGGTCAGTTGCAAAGAAGAAAGCTGATTTGCAGCTTCCCAGAATACAAGTGTCAAACATATGAAATGGCACATTAGATAAATTAAAGACTCAAAGGGAACTATTTTAAAACACAAAGAACGTTTGATCATGTAATTAAATTACTTCTAATTTTGTATGTATCTTTCAGGGTCAAATCTCGCCAATTACAATATTTTGAATCATTGTTTTTGTTGGCTTTATTGTAAGTAAAATTGTGTATCTTGGATTAATTTAGATTAAAGAGTAATTTTAAAATTAAATGTCATGACTAGGGGTTCGATTGTGATGACCTGAAACCTCACCAAAAATGATCAATAAAATGCTCTTCAAATGTTTTAAAAATGCCCTAAAAACAAGGAAAAATGACATTAAAAATTTGATCAAAAGCAGTTCAGATGAACAACTCTAGTTGTTGTGCTGGATATGTTAGTGATGTCATCAAGGCTGCTTCTTTTTGTTCAAGTGAACTCAGCTTGCAAACTTGGGTTTGGATTGGACCAGCAAATCTTTGTTTTTAATTATCATGAAATAAGCGAACTGACAATGGTGCTGAAGGTGTCAGAAGAATCTTAGATTATATACTCACAACTGCTGTCATTATAATTTCTGAGTGAAGAAATTGAATAGACTACTTGAGAATTCTGTGAAGAACAATTGTTGCATCTCACAATTATTTGAAGCAAGTACCATTAAAATTTTAAAAATCAATGAAATCCATAAATAATGCTTTAAAAATTACAAAAAAAGTCAACAATGACTTATTAGTCGAAATCAAAGAAAAATGCAAAAAAAGTCATATAAAAATGGGCCCTTTCCTTTTGTCATATCACAAAGGAATTTATGTACGAAAAGGTATCTTTCTAAAGTGAAAAGAAAAAAACAAAACATTTCATTAAAATCTGCCCCCTAGTCGTGACATTTGATTACATTTACAGGACATAAACACATGAGACAGTCTAGTAACTGGTTAAAATCATGAAGATCTTATTGAATTGTCCCGATGAAAATGTTTTGTAAAGTGTGTGTGTATGTGTGTGTAAAAGTAAACTGTTAGAATGATTTTTGGAAGGCAAATCTAAACCTGGAGTGACTCAGTTAAGAAATATTTTTTTAGAATCATTGGGAAACTGGCCAATCTGATATTGTAAAAACAGTATTTTTTACCTTATAAGTAGTTTTATTTCATCTATTCTCCCATGAAGCTTTCCAGTAGAAAATCAAGATTCATTATTGTGAATGATATTTTATGGTATTATTATAGCGGTCATTTAGTAGAGCTTTAAAAACTTTGTGCACAAATGTGAAGCTTGTACTATTGTTAAGATACATTTTCTCCTTGGAGCAATACAATTTTCTTTATGTATTTGTTTTCTCTAATTCTCAGTTGTATGTATTTGTAATAAACTTATAAATTCTCAAAATATCTGTTCTTGTCATTTGTTTGAATAGTATTTGAAATAAATTCTGTGTGGAAGGCAATGTTTCCCTTAATAACATAAAAACAACAAAATAAAAATTTCAATTTTAACTTGCATTTAATCTACAAAATTCTGAAAGAACACTTAAGAGCTGTTGAGAGGTATTACAAAATAGTTACAATTTGTTTCTCTAACCATTTTGGAAAATAATAATAATTATATCCTATGGTTAATCAACAACTTTGTTTACAGGGAGTATTTTTACTGGTGTAAAATACTTTGGGGAAACATTTAACATCAAAACAGTAAAAAAAAAGTTAAAATTAACATGGTTTTGAAAACCATTTATTACAGTGTTACAAGATATTGAAAATTACAAACTTGCTTTAAGTGGCTTCCTTCTGTTTTAATGTATGTCTTAAGCCTGCATGATATTGCATACTTGGATAAAAATACCAGGAGTGTTCTGTATTTGGTCCAGCATGAATCATAACGTCAGTATGAGGAACAGGAATTGAATAAATCAGGGACACGTCCACAGTCGAAATACAATGGATTCAAATCAGATTAAGCTGGCCATTCAATAATTTCCCTTCTGCCAACACATCTTTGTGGCAATTTGTCATCCCAAAATTACAAACTCAGAGTGAAATGAGTTAGTGTAATCATGCAAAGACCTTTTTTGTTGGAATAATGTCCAGAGACATGTCATCAAGTAAATTATTCAACTCGTTTCTGAGAAACTGTAGAAACGTTTCTTCATTCAGACGTGGAGAAATAGGAACCGATAAGGAAATCATATATAATTCCACCAATAGTATTAAGCAGAACCTCTGTTGACGTTTGTCTTGATATTTGTGTTCATAGGACCAATTATGACTATTATGAACATTTAAAATATCGTCACAACCCAGTCTTATCAAGATAAACAAGATAAATGCCAAGAAACTAATTAATACGGAGTGGATTTCTATGATTTTGAATATTTTTGTCTATTGCTTCAGAGTAAAGCTAAATGAAATTTCTTGGCTTTTGGTTAGATTTGGTAGATTAATACGTTTGTGCATATTTGGCCAATTTTTCTTTTGGTGCATGTGCATGTAATTATAGGAGCATGTTTTGCATATTTTGTTAAAATAGAGACAACTCTAAAATGTTTCAACTTTTCATACGATCTATTTATTTGTGAGCCTTCATCAATTACAAAGAGTTTGCTTTCCCCCCCCCCTTTTCTGTAGATGATAAAATACTTGTCCTAATGTAGGAAATTTCTTGATATCATTTTTTTTCCAGGCAGAAGAAATGCAACAAGATATACAATATACTAAGGTGAATAAACTTTAATTATTTCTCCCATGAAGTAAGGTAGATTATATTCTGTTTGCAAAAAAAAAATTCCATTTCATTTCAAGCATGCTTCTCCTGAATTTTATCAAGAGATGTTAGTGCAGGAAATGAAATACTTTTCATTTTAATTGCATATTAAAGTGCATATTTGAGAACTTTTAGGTTAGAAATACATATTTTTAAATGCATATTTGAAGATTTTTTAGCGTATAAAATTCTTCTTTCTACAAATGAACACATCACACTTCTATAGATGCAATTAGAGAAAGTTTCCCTTAACTGAAAGTCCACATTTAATCTTTGCACCTGCTGAAGGTGATGTGGGTATAGAAGATTTTTGTGGAGAATTCTCCAAATATAGTCATGCGACTAATGCTTTCCCTTAATGCACTGTATCTTGTGCTATCTGTTAAGTTTTCCTTAACATTGCAAAGAACCCGTTCTTCATACTCCTCTCCTCTCAAATGAACCACTCTCTGTCTCTATTTCTCTCTCTCTCTCTCTCTCATATAGGCATAGGTGAGTTCGAGGGAATGTTCATGAACAAGGTAACTGTGTATCTTTCTGTATAAATATTACATGCTTGTGATGCATTCCTACCTGCATGGCCATAAATAGAGTGCATATCAGGGTTACCAAATTGTCAAGATAGAAAAAAGTACATACTTTATACTTAAAAATTTTAAAAGAATTTCACAAACACAGGACTATGACGGGATGTACATTATCCCCAAAACTATTTAGCTTATATATGAACAACATGATCAAAACTTGGAAGAAGGAAATAGAAGAAAGCATCACTGTAAAGTGGGTCAGAAAATAAAAATAAAAGATACTGTATGCATATGACCAAGCAATACTACCAACATCTGAAGATTAATTACAAACAGAAGCTCTTAAATTAAATAAACTCGCAAAGGTTTATAAAGTGAAAATATCTCTCTCAAAGGCAAAGTCCATGGGATTGATAGGTAAAGAATACAGAAGAACAAAAATAGTTGTGGAAAATAAGTTAATAGAATAAGTGTCAATGTTCACGTACTTGGGAAATAAGATATTGTTAATAAAGGAAGATATGGAATCAAAATTAACAAAGAACAACAACACAAATGGATGCATTAAAAGACATTTCCAAAATGTGAACATTGAGACAAAAATTAGTTTACATAATATTACTGCTATGGTAGTGAAACATGGAATCTGGAACAGAAACAATAATAGAATTGAAGTGGCACAAATGAGATATTTGAGATCAATTTTAAAAGTTTCAAGGAGAGATAAGAAATGAATGTAATGAAAACACTGAATGTTAAAAAATGTCTCAGAAGTGGGAAAATTCCAAAAGAAATGGCAAGAACACATCAAAAGAATGAAGGCAAAAACAGGCCAACTGGCCCATACCTTAAATGTTCATGATGATGTTGATGATTAAAAAGAATTTCGTCACTTGTCGTGAAAGACTACATGTGACTACATTTCATGACTTTTATGTATTTCCAATGTCCATTCATTCTTTACTCTCCTTATTTCTGGGTTTCAAAGTAGGCTTCCAAGCAAACTATTTTCATCAGTGCTTTTTAAAATCTCTTGGATTATTTGTAAGAATATTTTGGGGATCCAAAGTAAATTTTCAATGATAAAGCTTTTTGAAATACTCTTTCATTATTTTTACATCGCAGATGCAGATCATTATCCAACAAACAGAAAATATTTATGTAAACTCTTTTAAATATGAAGCAGAAAAAACCTTTCCCCCTTCCCCCTTATTTTTCATCTCAGAGGATTGTTCAAGTCTCTCTTTGTGAGGACAGTAGAACTCTGCTGCACATATGGCTAATTATTTATGTTTATCAAAGCTGCATTTGTACATCTGAGTGGCATTCAACAAGTTTCAATATGCCAATAATATTAAAAACTTTGGTAGCTTACACATTTCAGCAACAGGAGCACCTCTGCTGGTGGCTCAGGGCATGAATTGATGTCACTGCAGTACCTCTGACTGGGAGGTCCTAGGGTTTGAGTCATGATGGTGGTAGGATTTTCGACACTAGCTACATAACTCACATGATCTCCTCTTCCTTTTCCTTGTCCTCTCCTTGCCCCTTGCTTGCACACATTTAAACTCGAATGCACTACACTACCACACATATCAGGAGAACAGTCAGGAGCTTAGAGCTTGATATGGCTGGGGCAGTGCTCTGCTGGTGGGAGATACCTAGTTGGGGAAACCCCACAGGTGAATATGTAATTCAATTCCAGATCTTACCATGGGGGGGGGTCTCCACTGATGCCAGTAGTAAACACTACACTTATGGGACTTAGCAGTTGACATGCCTGGAATCACTAATCAAACAAGCACCTTTGCCCATAAATTAACGTTATCCTGGCAATCCACAAACACTGTAGAAAAATGTAGCAGAAGTGTTTTCTATTAAGAAAATAATGTTTTTTTATATTATTACCAAATAAAAATAGTATTGTGTCTGTAATATTGATATTCAAGATATTGGGAATGGTTGAAACATGAATTTGTAATCACTTTGAACTATTAATGCCCAAAAATTTTGATGAAAACAAGACTACCAGAATTTCATAGGAAAGCACAATAACTTTGCACATGAGAAATTTCAAGAAATAATTTGGAGCATTTTTTATTACAATGATGAGCATTTTTAAAGTACCAGTTTGTGTTCAATTGATTTTTGAGAAACTTAATACAGCTTTTAAAGCATTGGTGTATTAAAATTCATAAATATGCGAAATATTTATGTAAATAACTAGGGTACTACTGGAAGAATAGGAACAGGCCATTGGGCCTATACGTAAATAGTTCATGATGATGATTTACGTAAATATTAAAGATACCTGAGAGGTTAAAAAAAAATTAAATAGTTATTTGAAATTCTTGGAAATAGCACCAATTGCAAATTTGAAGCAATTTTTTTTAGAACATGGAAAATCTATACTAAGGTGGCCAGATAAGGGACACCTGTGACTAAGGCTGGCTCAAAAGGTCATGCAACTCATGGTTCGCAAATCCAAACCTTAACTGCTGATGATGATGCAAATAATTGAGGAAATTTTGAAAAAGCAGGATTGGCTGTGTGTGACACTCACTATATTCAAAAGATTACATTTAAATTTGGAGAGTCTCAAGTTGAGTCAGATCAATAACAAGATTATTGAAAGTGCAGGCTCTGTGACTTGAGTCAGATAGAATGTGGAGTAATGGAAAAAATACTTGTCTGTCTGGGAGATGCTATATCCTGGACATTGTTGCCATCAGGATAGTTGCAGGATACGAATTTTCATACAGAATCTGTACAGGATCATTAAAAAAAAAAAGATTTTGTGTAATTACATCACTTTCTTTACGTTTTTTATGTAAAAAAATAAAAGGGCAATATTTTGATACCTTTGGGACTATTGATAGTCTTTTGAAGTGTTAATTTGCCTATATGGGAGCTTGTAGAAGAAATGAAACTCAAGAAGAAGGCAGAGAAAGTCAATGATTGATTATGCAATTTATGATCTGGGAAGATCTGTCATGAATAATTTGAGAAATTCCTTGGCAAAAATTATTATTTTTAATCCTTTCTTGTTTCATTGTGCTCAAAGGGAAGACCCTCCAATACATCAGATCTCAATACATTTTCTTTCCAGAATTTTCAACCAGACTCTTATATTAACAACCTGTTGTTCCAGGATAGCCAGGGGCTCCTGGAAGGTGACTTCCATAAATTCTAGAAAGGCTTCAACAATAGACTCAAGCAATTTGTCAATGCAGATAATATTCTCACAAATACGCAATCCAACTTGAAGATCAAAGCTACAGACACATTTTTCCTTTCTAACATAGTAGGTTCCTTTTCTTTGATATTATTGACTGTTATCTAGTTTTAACAAAACTAGAAATGTTAGGTACCTGATATGATCAAATCATATTAATCAAACTACAGCCAAGTAGTTCATTTACAATGAATTAAAGAGAACAAGATCTCATAGATTATTGCTGCCCTAAAATGATAAATTAAGTTCCACAAAGATGACTTGGAGTGTAAGTCTACTATCTACATATATAAAAATAGCAATCCAGATTCATATATATAGATAGTAAATATATGAGCATATACATGAGCTTAACTCATTGGACCGATCTCCATCAAAGTTGGCACTTCTAATTGTAAGTATTTTTTCACTCAGAAGGTTTATGTGTTGTTAATTCTGTTGTAGCTCCACTACATGGCGCTGTAGAACAAAACTAAATATTCAAGTCAAATGCAACCCGCAACACACTATGCAGCATTTTGAATCTATATCAATAAATAACTCCTAAACGAGGCATTCTAGGGTGTTAAAAACTAAACTTTTGTGGTCAAAGGCCTCAAAGAAATGTTTCTCACACCATACTCTACAGAACGATCTCTTTTCGAACATTCTATTACATCTTTGCTGGTCTGGCACTTCCTGATATTACCTCACCTGCTCAGAGACGTGCAGAATCTGCAAGTATATGTGAATGAGAGGGACAGAGAGTGGCAGAGACACATAGACACAGACAGACAGGGACAGGGTGAGGGAAGAAGGGAGAAACAGTGAGAAAGGGTGATGGGAGGGGAAAGAGGGAGATGAAGGGCAGAACATCTGCCAGGTTTTCCTAGTTCCTATATCAAATCTTTGGCACAAATAAACAATTAAATAATTTTGTTTGCAGATGACAAAACATAATTATTGAAGCAAAAACAACAATCATTAGGAAAATAAACCTACAAATTGTATGCGCTAGTAAAATAATTTCAAGGCCAAACTCAAAATAAATACTAGCCAGACGGTGTCTCTAAACATCATTAATCCCCAAAACAAAGAAAAATCTCAACATTTGGTCATAAAAAAATAAACCTGTAAAGTAGCCCATTAAACTACCTCTTTCAGTTTAACAATCAAAGAAAAACTTGAAGTGTATTATTTTGTTCACTCAAAATAGCTGAAATGCGGAATAATATTCTAGAGAAATACCCCTGATAGCTCTTGCACAATAATGTAAAAAATAATACTATTATTAACAATGATGAGTATTCTCCAGTAGGGTCTTGCAAACCATTATAAACAAATGTAGGCTTTTGAATTCTTGCTCTTTATGGCAATAAAGACCTTTTTTACTCTAAATTCTTAAGTATTATGTAACCTAATTATAACACTCATCCCAAACCTACATTTTCCCATTCTGAAAATATATTACTTTATCAAAAGAGAACCTTAAGAGAGGAAAGTAAATATCAAAGATGGAAAAAGAACATACATTTAAAAATAAATCAAAAGCTTTCCAGCTCAAAATGTTCTACATTGAAGGAATCCTCATTGAACATTGAACCTCCACACAAAAAAGAAAATGTTAATCCCATCGTGACTGTTTCATGTTGACTGAGCTATAACTAAAGCAGAGAAACTGGCTAATCCTATAATTGCATTACGGCTAAAAGTAGAAGTTGCATCTCCCATTGGGATAATCACATTTTATTCTTAATACTATCATAAATTTCATATTATTATTAAATAATGTAATAACCAGAGCCCAGAAGTTTGGCAAAATGCCTTTTTATTCTTGTTAGGATTTTATTACTTTTAACAATAGGAATCACTTAATCGTACTTCTGGAGTTGCTTTAGTGGATTTCATTTTGCCTATTGTAGCTACTGATGCCTGTTTTTGGCATTTTGCCTTATTTGTGCCTTTTCTGCCTTTTTCATAATTATTTTGCCCTTTTCCCCTCCTGGTGGCAATCTGTATCAAGCTGGAAACATACCATTTTTTAACCAAATAAATAAATAAATAAATACCTGCAAACCTGGACATGTGAAGGCAGGGTCGTTTGTTGTCTTTCTGTACACATAGAGGCTCCAGGATCAGGTTGTGTTAAAAATTGAAAAGGGAAAGCATGATGATACTAGTGAAGATTTTTTATATTTTTCATTGATGTTTACAGACTTGTTTGCTCATGAGAACTCTTATACTATGTTTGTGTAAGCCCTTGGATCTTTTTTGAGGCCAGAGTTGTCTGTACATGATATACCATTATCAATTCCTTCTTATTCTCTCTTTCCTTCTGGCAATTACACAAGTGGGAAGAATGAAATCTTCAATTCTGTTTTCACTGATACCATTTCATGATTAAAAAGGGAGTCCAAGATACTATTTCATATAGACAGCGTTGCAAGTAAAATAAATTCATAGTGATCATACCAGATGGTCATGTGCAATCAAGATTATAAAGAAAAGGGAGTACCTTTCCACGTGATTGTTAATGTAAATTTTAAAGTTAGAATACAAATGTGAATCATTTTAATTATTAATTTTTTTACATTAATTACTTTTAAATGGTGATCTTTTAAGGTTTCCTTTGTTTTTACTCTCTACTTTACCCAGAATAAATGTTTTCTCTGCAGGTCTATTTTAGTAAAACTAAATTCCTTTTTGCCTACTTGTTTTAGGAAATATAAATTCCTGAACTTATGGGTTTTAATAATAATCAACTATATTTGTCGCATATGATTACAATTGCATATACATCTCGATAAGTATTAGGGGCTACACTATAATATATTTTGATTTTTGTTTTACTTAAGCAGATTAAAAATATTTATTTCTGATAACTATTGATTTTGCAATAAAACATTGAAAGCTGTAAGATTTATGTATGCATTTGGTGTCTTGGGTTGACTGTCTGATTCTGACACCGGGTATGGTGTCCCCAGGTTTTATGGTGTCTCCCATACCTGGGTCTAGTTTAATTCCCATACTTGAGGGCAAGAGAAACATGTGGCATGTGGCATGTGGCAAACATGGCTTATTCCTTTCACAGTAACTAGCAAACTGCCTGTCTGAGCTTTTCTTTGTCACACAGCTACAGAAACTGCGATGATTTTAAAGGAAAGCTGCAACTTTATTTTTGCCTTGACCAGGAATCAAACCCAGAATCACACTATGGGAAGCTAATACGCTGCCCATGAGCCATCCTAGAGGCAGTGTAATATTTATGAACTGTTAAAACTTGTTCTGTTCTTTAGGACCGACTGTATCATAGTCAAAAACTATTTGAGATGATCACAGATTTCATTTAGTTACAATCTTAATTGGAAATATGTCAATTTTCAAATTGAGAATCATAGAAACCTCAATAGTTTTGTGTAAGTGGTATACACATCAATGTTTGACATGTACTACTTAGGTGTCAGGAAGTTTTTTTTAACAATTTAAATATCAATTAAGTTATTGGTCTACTTATTTCATTGAATTCAAAGTGATTAATGAACAAAAAATGTGTATGTAACTATCAATAAATAAATAAATTTCATATTCAGAAGGAATCAAGCCTTGTTATTAGAAATTAGGCACCTAATATTGTTGCCTCAGTTATTTGAACATTGAGAAAAACACTAGTAGCTTATATTCTGATTATCGTAATAGGAGTTTCTTGTCAAATGATCGGACATGACCCCATGATGTATCTGAAGTGGTAATATTTAAGGACTCATTAAAAAATACGTAATATTGCAATATTGTAATAGAAATATGTAATATATAAAAAAATATATATCATAATAAAAATATAATATTGTAATATTGCAATATCGAAATAAAAGGTTGAATGACTCATTCATTCAACCTTTGTTTGAAAATAGCATTCAGTATTTTGGAATACAAGACAGGAAATAAGTCAATTCACTCACGAACTCATGAAACAATGGTGAGGATGGCAGGTTACAACATTTGTCCTGTGTGCGTAAATATTGTGTATTATTACAAACAATGGATAGGGAAGAAACAAAATTTTGCTAAAGTATTTTTTGAATGGTCCCTGAAATAATTTTTTAGAATGACTTTCTTGAAGTAAAATAATGGGTAAATTATTATAAATACATCATGGTAATAATGAAAACTTTTGTGCGAGTCCTCTCTCATTTATTTGATGGACATCCACACGCACATGCATACATACATATACACATATGCATGTAATTGTGCATATGTACATACTATACATATACACAATTACACTTCCATACACAGAGGTACAGAAATGAAGATACAAAATGCACCATCCCATATTGCTTGAGGTTCCTATTCACTTTATATGAATCTCAAATACTAAGTATATTACTGCTTTTTTGTAAATATAATTTTATGTATGATAATTTCACTGAAAACTCCATTCTTAATAGTAATGTGGACAAAAGAAAAGAATGGCTTTTCATCAAATGGTGAAGGAAATTCCTTGTATTCCGATTCCTCTTCTCATCTGTGAATAAATATTCAGGGTACAATATTTACATTTATTTTAAACCTGAGTACAGAATATGTTTGTTTTATTGAAACTTACATAATTTTAAAATGATATTTTTTACAGCATAATTTTCTCAATATATATATAATCATAACGTTAAGGAAGCTTATGTACAGTTCCTTGTATAAAAACCTAAGCCATCACATGTAAAATGAAATGATCACATGCATACAATAACCAACTTGCTTGTCATGAAACAAGCACGAGTTTCTGTTTTGTAGATCATAGATGGAAGATGTCAACTTCAGAATTGTTGACTGCACCGTATATGATTTACATTGTACTGATGCACTTTGCATTGTTACTTCCCTTTTATCAAATGTGAAACTACCATATTGAAAGGAACTTTTCATTGCTCAATCAATGTTGTGAATATGGAAACAAAGGGTTTCATGCATTGCAGAGCATACTAACCCTTCATCTGCCATACTGTTGAAGGTGAATGTGTTCGCAGTAACAGAAAAAATTTCTACACCTATACATTTTACAAATACTTACATTTACTAATGATCAAGGTAAAACAAGTTCAGGAGAAATACAAGTTGGTTATCCACTTATGCTCATGCATTCAAATTATTATAAACTTATATCTATTTGGTGCGGTGACATTGGGTTGGTTTGATATTTATCCCTTCCAATTCACAATTTGCACCACACACATTTTTTAAAGCTTGTACCAGTACATTTGATATTTTCTATCAACACTTAATTTCAACAACTAAATTTAATGCAAAATACGGTTTGGCATGTAAAAACCTCTGCTGGTTTCAGATAAGTGTTGCATCTATTATCCTGTCTCTTCTGAAACTATAATAATTTTTCATTTTGGGAATAATACTTTTGGCCACTAAAAAAGAATTAACCTCTAAAATTTACAAATTACTACAATACATTTTTTAATTATGTCAGAATAATTTTCTTCAAGATTAATGTACTCTCCTCCTAATACAAACCAGTAGAGTATTCACATGCTGAAATCATGATTGTGTGTAAGCAACAAATTAATTTATTCAACAGTAAATTTCACAGTAATTGCACTCCAGGATGTGGGTTCTTCAACTTTATACTATTTTTACTTTTACCAGAAATGAAGCTGATGATGGGTTTAGGAAAACACGCCTTTATGCATGTGCTCACTCTGATATATCCATTACGCAGAAATACATTTTTTCCATTTGAGTTACTGAACATTTTTATCATAATTCTTTTAGAGTCAATTAAGTTGTTTGTATTACATTCTGATGTATAAAGTTATATCATAAAATTTTAATTACACTTATCAGTACTGCAGATTTAGAAACAAAGTCCAAGAAGTGTACTGTATATTTCTTATAAGGCAAATTAGTGTAATTGTATATCTTTGTTTTTTAAGTACTACTGACTGTATATGATTAAACAGAAAATGTGAAAATTTATTTCACAAAGTATGGTAGATTATTTGTTACAAAAAAAAAAGTTTATGCTAATGTCATATTGGAATGCCTTGTCAGTAGGAATTGGAATATTGTCCTTGGTAATTCAACATGGTAAAATAAAATATGCATGATATTGATGAGTACAACCATACTGCCAGAGAGTTTTATGTTAGTAATTTACTGTGGATATATTTCTTTAGAATATATTGTTTTAATAGCTATTTGCTCTTCTTTTGTATAAAATAATGATAGATGCCCTACATAGTCATAATGTATTTATTCAACGTCCTATAATTTACTGCTCATTTCAATACCTATTTGTCATCATTTAATATAAACATACTGCTTGCAAACCATGCTAACTGGAACGTCAATTATGTTATTTCTCCTTGAAAGAAAATCAATTTAGGATAAATGAAGAAAGTGTATTAAGGACAATGGATTGCTATTTTTGTTAAAATATATGACAAAATATTATCTTTTGCCACAAGTACTATATATTTTTAAAGTAACGTATTGAATAATAAATTTGTAACAATATTACTGAGTACTTGTTGGTTTCTTGTTGTACTTTCAACAAAAAGTTAATTAGAAATAGGATGGGACAGAGTACATTTGAAAATGACAGCAGGGCAATCATATAATGACCGCATTAAGGAAGTTACAAATAACATTCAAATATGTTTAATTAACCCAAAATAATTTGAAGAAACATAAAAGAACTTGCAAAAACAATCTGACTCACAGTAGAAAGTAAAGTTTGTAGAAATTAATTTAAGAACAATAAAAATTGACACAAATGAAAACACACCTGGTTTTTACAAATAAGAACATCAAGTTTTATAGGTGAAAGGAAAGCATTTGTGCTTATTTCATTATAACATTTCATACAGTCAGAGTGAAGTGTTCTGTTTTGATATGGTCTGATAGCTGTAATACTCTACAAGAAAAAAAAATTTAAATTTACTTAAAAAGATTTGGAGAATGGAAGACATGGTAGTTCATTTATATTATTTGATGATAGAACTAAACAGTTACATAACAATACTAAATAAAAGAGAACCATGAAATTCTAAAGCTTAAAGAAATATTAAATTTAAGAACTTATAATTTCATTGCTATGTAACATTTTGAAAAAATTACATAATTGTATTTATAAAGAGATATGTTTTAAAAACTTGATGCACTCATTCAGAATTGACACAAATTATCATTTATAGACATTTAAATTTACTGAAGTATCAGAATACAAAAGGAAAAAAATAATAAATAAATAAATAAAAAGAAACAATAAAAAACTACATAAATAATGGTTCATCACATCAAAGCATTTCTTTAACATTGTAGTAATAATTAACGTTCCAATAAATTCTGAGCACAGTTGAAGATATATGATCTATGAAAATATAAATAAATTATCATTCTAATGAATGATTTGATTTATCCAAAACTAGATTTACTGATACAAGCCCATTTTATTGAGTTTACTTTGAAAGACCCAGTTTAAAGACACCAAGTTTATGGTATGTGCTTGCAATTCAGTGGTAAACAAATACCTTGAAAAGGAAAAGCGACTTGGTATTCTATAAATTCGTAAGGCTTCTGGGTTCCTCGTAAGAAATGGGCTTCTATTAGTTTCTAATATCAACTATAGAATTGACACATCCTCATTGTATCAAAATAGCAACGCCCTACATTCCTCTCAATTTTTTCTTCATAAATTGTGGCCAATAATTTTCTATGCAAGCAAGTGCATTTCATCTAAAGTCTACCATTATGGTGTGATTTTTATGAAAATGTATAAATCTTTATTCTAAAAAGATTTATTTGTAAGTCCTTTGAATGTAGAGTCATACTTTAATAAGTTGTTTTCAAAGATGAAAAAGTATGAGAATTATATGTATATATATATTTGTTCTTATTTATTATTATAAAAGTAATTTTGCTGTGCTAAGTAGCATTTTTTATTGAGTATAATTCCTAGTTTTGTAAAGTATCTTTATATATTTATATCATCATCATATATTATTATTGTAAGCGTCATTTTGTGCCCTATATTTTGATCCTTGCTATGTGGCAAAAATACCTATCTACATTTGAACAAAGCTGTGATTTTCGTATCATGTATCTTGTATATATTATCTCATCTAGTCTAATGTACTGACCCTATGTCACATGATCTTAATAAATTAAAGGGCCATTCAAAATATTTCATGTAAATTTAAAATGCATTCTTCATATTTTTTACTACTACTGAATTTAAAACAATAGATTTTGAAAAATTTTCTTTTTAGTGCCGTCTCTGGAGTTTTTTCATCACATGGTAGCTTAAAAGTGATAAATTTTGAAGTAAGTAGCCTTCTCCTGGCTCTTTCTTTCTCAGTCATTTATACATTCACTGATACTATCAATATCTTCCATTCATTCAACTTGCAAGGAAATAAGCAATCATAACATCAACAATATATAGTAACAATAATTATAAATTAACAATGTTTCAAATCACATATGATTGACAATAATACCTGTGTGATGGAGATAATAATTGAAATTTTTGTCTTTTGGAAAATTGCACATTAAATTTCTGATCAATATTCACATACATGAAGCAAAAAATATAGGTCTTATCACTGTGAGAGAATTAATTTGCAATAAGTTTGGTATAGTTGAAGTACATATACTACATTCAGTTGCAATATGGGATACATGACTGAAAAATTGGATACATTGTTACAAAGATCATTCATAGTTTAATATGAAATATAGAACAACACTAAATGCATTAACATGACACTCCATCACACAGTTTCTTCAAAGAATTATGTTAATAACATAGGACATTACATAAAAATGAGTATGTAATTATATGTAAATACTTCAATATTTTAAGAAAGAGGTGCAAATATTTAACAGGATATTGGAATAGGTATTTGTAAAACTTTTGTATTCAGAAGTAATACAATGTCTTTTCGGTCTACATTAAAATTTATCATGAATTTTAATATTCTGCTGGTCCATTAAAAGCACAACCACTTTGCTTTATAGTCACACCTCACTACAACGTATTAAATCAGCAATCATATCACATGTATAAACTTCTGATAGTCCTTTGAAAAGGAATTGTTTGCGTATATGGGAAAATAACACACTAATAAAATTTAATTTCACTGTGAACACAAATAATGAGCAAATAGAAGTGAAACAAGGAAGATACAATTCTCATCTCAAATTGCTGAGTTTGGCATCAATTCCTTTAAAAATATTTTAGGTGAGGCTGTACATTTCACATCCTCTCCCAAGTCAACTTTCCAATCTTTAGTCAAGTTCTCTAGCAAATCATTTTGTTTTAGAGATATCATGGATTAAAAAAAACAAAAACAAAAATAATTCTCCACTCATACCAGCTGCTTGTAAGTGGTAATATAAGAAGTGAATGAAACCAAAAGAAACTAAATACAAAGCACAAAATGGAAATGTAATGGTGACAATACTTGTAAGTTTTTATAGTGAAAATTTATGTCAACATACAAAGAGAGTAGAAACAGTAGGATCTACCAGTGGGCATTTGAAATTTAACTATCCCTTAGAAAAAATACTTTAAGTGATTTTCAAATATTATGATGGAATATAAATGGAATAAAAATAGAGTTTCTTCCTATCTGCCAAAGTTAAATCCAATAGGTACACAGGCATGTAATAGAGTAGCCGGCTTCAGTGAAAAGTGTTCATTGTTAATGGACTGTATAGTGTTTTTAAGCCAAAAGATCACTTCACTGAAAAAAACTGACCATGCAAGTCCATATTGGAGAAAAACTGGGCTCTGATTTTTCTTCAGTTGCGTAGAAATGTTTTGTACACTTTAAAAGAAAAAGAAACTCCATAAAGTTGTACAAATGTACACTGTAACAAGTAAATCATATGAGGAAAATACAATTCAAGAATTTATTTTCAGAAATTCGTTGTTTAAGAAATGACAAACTAAACAAGATAATGATTATGAAGATACTACATATATTCTATAAACTCTTATTCCTTGTGTCTTAAAAACTTCATCCTTTTAAATAAGTTCTTCATTTTGTAACATATACGCATAATTAAAGAATAGAGTTAAGTCTTCCTACTCACAACTTCGGTCTGCAGTTGTGTCATAGATGGAACACAGCAGACACTACAGGAGATTCATTCACGTAGTCTGAAAGGAAAAAAAATATTAAACAAACAGACTAATAATGAATAAGAACATCAAACATAATTATTTTATTACATCAGAGTGAATATTTTGTTAACAATCCTTGCAAAAAATGCTAATTTCTTCTACATTCAAAATTCAACTAATGTATGGTTTAGGATAGGGATCACAGAATTATGAAAATGTGCACAAAATGAACTTCTCCCCATAGCAGTTGTTAACTGTTTTCAATGTAAATAAATAAGTAAAAAAATAAAAAAGAATGAATTAATTTAGGCTGCTCTTTATCAAATATTATGTAGTCCACATGATTACAACAACAGAGTTAGCTCATGGCAACTTTTGCCTCTGCAGCAACTCTGACTGGAAGACCCTAGAGTTCAAGTCACAAAGGTGGCAGACTTTTCTACACTAACTAATTATAGCTAGAGTGCATTGAGCTGCTGTGTAGAGGAGAAATCTAGTGGCTGGCTGCTCTCATTGTTAGTTTTCCCAGGTTTCTCCAAATAATATACGTGAATGCTAGAGCAATAGCCTAACAAATGGGTTGGCTAGTGGAAAGTGTACAATGTTAATGAATCATACAAAGTTTTTAGTTAATAAACCACTTTACTGATTGAAAAAACTGACCATGCAAGCTCATGTTAGAGAAAAACTGGACCCGAATTTTTCTTTTGGTTTCTTTTAAATGTTTTTAACACTTTAAAAGAAAATGAATTGTTGTACAATTGTACACTGTATCAACTGAGCGTGATCTTCCCTTTCACATCCGACCACATATGTTGGGAGAGCTATGAGGAACTTAGAGCTTGGCCTGGCTGGGGTGGTACTACACTGGTGGGAGATATGTGGATGGGGAAATCTCCCACAAGCCACTTGTAGATCAGAGATGGGATTTAACCACTGCTTTGTATTAGTATATCTTAGTAAGTTTTGACTGATTTTAATATAATGCCTTGAGACAGATCATCATGTAAGGCAGTGCTGGAATTCACCATCCCATGAGGAGGAATACGCCACCTCCAGGGATGTTACATTCACCACACTAATGGGAGTAATGACCATAGCAGTTGAGGTGGCCGGAAATCTCAACGAATCAACTAAATTATTGCGATTGATTGGTGATCCGGGCGCGTCAAATGCTGTAATTAATCCCGTAAGCATAGTGTAAGTTTTATTACGAGAGGTCGAATTGCGGGAATTTTTCCCTAACCAAGTATCTTCCACCAGCGGGGCACCGCTCCAGCCAGGACAACCTCTAAGCTCCCGACAAGTGTGATAGTGTGGTACTTCTGAGTGTAAGCGTGTGTAAGTAAGTTTTAACCATAGGACAAGGAAGAGGAAGGAAATATAGCGCGCGGTCCGTAGCCCATTTGTTAGGGTACTGCTCCGTCATTCGCCTGACGTTGATCGGAGAAACCACGAAAAACTACCAATCAAATCAGCCAGCCGCTATAGTTCTCCTTCAGACGGCGGCTAGACTCGACCTAGCTGACAAGCTAGTGTTTTCCTGCCACATCTAGACTAGATGGTCCCGGATTCCCAAACGGGACTCCCGATCAGAGGCACTGCAATGACATCAGTTGATGCCCTCCCCTTCCTTCGCCAGTTTGTTGTGAGTACCACGTGACTCTACATGAGGGAAATTGCAAAGAACGCACCGGGCAAGTACGGACGTTTATTGTCTCATGCGCTCGATTGCTTCATTCAGAATTGAAACTGTCGTGGGAAGTGATGTGTTCCACTTATTTGTATTAGTATACATGCGTATTATTCGATTCAAATATACTAGTGACTTGAGACCGATCATCACCTGTGAAACGGTTATTAAATAGAGAGCTTCGTTATCAAACAAGGAGCTAAAAGAGCACATATTTTCTTGCATTACTTCTAAATTTGCAATTTTAAACATTTTAAACTAAACAGAACATGGATTTTGGCTACACCACGAGTTAGAGGATTTTTTTCTAAATTTTGCAATAGAATTTATCCACTTTTTCGTAACCAGACCCCAACTATAAGAGTTTTTTCTGGAGAAAATTCGACGTTTTCCGGCGCACGATTACATAACTTTCTCTTCTGATGAAGTAAGGAAAAAAAAAGACTCCATTGCTTTTGATTAAGTTTTGTTGTTGGAGAGTGTAAAGGACGTTTAAGAGAATGGCACAGGTCTCACGTTCGTTAAAAACTCTGATTTATAATTATACCAGAGTCAATGACATCAAGACATGTCGTCGCTTGTCAGTAAGTGTTATGTTTTGAGATTCAATTTACATGTCATGTAGGTGGTGGCATGAACGTAGAATGTATGGCAATAGCGCATCGAACTGTCAGAGTCGCTTATCTGCTGCCGGTAGTGTAGTCGTATAAAATAAACGACTGTCGTAGTAACCGCGCTTGCATCACCAATCCCTACTGCGATTCATGACGAAAAAACATAGGTGAGCATTGCGCATCCTATCCGGCTTCAGCCAATGAGCTTCAGACATCAGTTTGCGTCACAATATTAGCGAGAATTTTAAATATATGAAGCATAAAAAATATTGCATTTTTTATTTCAACTACACCTTCATCATGTTATTATTTTGGCCACCATTGAAAATTATTACTTTATGCCACCGTCAAATTGTTTCTCAACACTTCTCGCTTACCATGCAGCATGGCGGCCAGTGTAAGACGTGCCTTTTCAAACGAAGTACCCGTGGTGTTGTCACGTGGTTAGTGACGTTGCTGGTGCAGTGCAGAACGAGCAAAAATCGGTG
Source organism: Acheta domesticus (assembly GCA_031308135.1). Lineage (NCBI taxonomy): Eukaryota > Metazoa > Arthropoda > Insecta > Orthoptera > Gryllidae > Acheta > Acheta domesticus. Next base: position 165,520,558 of record JAHLJT010009436.1, read on the forward strand.
CGCCATCGCTCCCCCATATATTTTCATGATGGTATCGCCCATCCTTACCACGATCTGCGCATGCGCAAGCCGCGGTGTGTGCATAGGCGTGCTCCTCCTCGGTAACCAGTCAAGAGTTGGAGCTGCGTCAAGCTGGAACAGCCATGTCAGCTCACCGGAATGAAATATGTCTAATGATTTATTGCTAATTAATTGCCAATTAATTGCCACAATTTCGAATTAATTGCCACGTATCTTCAGGGCGAAAACGGGTGTGAGCTGGCTTGACGCGACGCCAGCACACACATCAGTGAAATTCGGGTCGCAGACCCGCGGAAACACTCAGATAATTTATTGCTAATTAATTGCCACAAATTTGAATTAATTGCCACGTATCTTCAGGCCGAAAACGGGTGCGAGCTGGCTTGACGCGACGCCAGCACACACATCAGTGAAATTCGGGTCGCAGACCCGCGGAAACACTCAGATAATTTATTGCTAATTAACTGCCACAATTTCGAATTAATTGCCACGTATCTTCAGGGCGAAAACAGGTGTGAGCTGGCTTGACGCGAATGTTTCAGTTTTTTACAATTTTTTCTCATAAATAGCAACGGCAACTAATTTGTGTTTATTATAAAAAGTTAGTATATAATGTGTATTAATTGTGTTCTTGGTTTGGTTCGATTGTGCTCGTTGGTTCTCTCTACAAACGTATTTGAATATCTAGCAAGGTTGACTATTTGTCAGTTTTAAGAATTTTTATCTCATAAACAGCAACGGCAATTAATTTGTGTTTATTATAAAAAGTTAGTATATAATGTGTATTAATCATGTTCTTGGTTTGGTTCGATTGTGATCGTTGGCTCTGTCTACAACCGTATTTGAATATCTGGCATTGTTGAATGTGTTTCAGTTTTTAACAATTATTTTTCCATAAACGGCAGTGGCAATTAATTCGTGTTTGTGGTAAACAATTAGTATATAATTTGTGTTAATTGTGTTCTCAGTTTGGTTCGATTGTGCTCGTTAATTCTCTCTACAAACGTATTCGAATCTCTGTCATGGTTGAATATGTTTCAGTTTTTAACAATTATTTCTCCATAAACGGAAATGGCAATTAATTCGTGTTTGTGGTAAACAATTAGTATATAATGTGTATTATTTATGTTGTTGGGTTGGTTCGATTGTGCTCGTTGGTTCTCTCTGCAAACGTATTTGAATATCTGGCATGGTTGAATATTTTTCAGTTTTTAACAATTATTTCTCCATAAACGGCAATGGCAATTAATTTGTGTTTGTGGTAAACACTTAGTATATAATGTGTGTTATTCATGTTCTTGGTTTGGTTCGATTGTGCTGATTACTTCTCTCTACAAACGTATTTGAATATCTGGCATGGTTGAATATGTTTCAGTCAAAGGTTTACCTTTCAACAAATTTTTGCCCTCCATAGTGGATTCTTTCTTGAAGATCGTGTATATTTTTTGAAAAGTTTATTCGTTTTCGCGCATAATTTTGTGCAATATAAGTGTTTTAAAAAATTACAAAACAAGATTTTCTCGAAAAAGGTTAAATGTTTTTCTTTAAACTTTTGATAGGGGTTGTGCTAAATGTAGTTAATGAGATGACATAAACGCCATATTGCTCTATATTTTTTATTTTCCCAAAAGTGCAAAATAATAATGTTTTTGACTTGTCTCTGACGAGCCTTCTTCGCTCACGCAAGAGGCTAGAGATCGCGCGCCCCATGGCCACCCACCCACCCACCCCACAGTGCAGATGCATCCCTTGCTGTCTTTTGTTTGCACTCGCCTGGGTACGGCCTTTCATTGCAGTGATACATGCCGGATGTGGAGGCTTAACGGACGGGCCGGCTACCGACCGCGACCTGCCCTGACTAGACGCGGCGTGCGAAAATATGAAGTATCATCAGAGCCAGGCCGTCGCCGCCTCTCTTGCGACTTGCTTCGTGGCCACCGCCCCTTGGGATGGCTCCTTGGGAGGGCGACAACCTTCCACGAGGAAGCGACTGCACCCACAAAGAGCTGTTCTCAGGAAGAGCTTCGTAAAGTAAGAATCGCAAAGTTGTGAAAAAAATTGAAATTAATCTCCCAATTCGTTGCTAATTGTTAAAAACTGAAACACATTCAACGATGCCAGATTTTCAAATACGTTTGTAGAGAGATCCAACGAGCACAATCGAACCAAACCAAGAACATGATTAATACACATTATATACTAATTGTTTACCACAAACACGAATTAATTGCCATTGCCGTTTATGGAAAAATAATTGTTAAAAACTGGAACATATTCAACCATGACAGATATTCAAATACGTTTGTAGAGAGAACCAACGAGCACAATCGATCCAAACCAAGAACATAATTAATACACATTATATACTAATTTATTATAACAAACACGAATTAATTGCCATTGCCGTTTATGGAAAAATAATTGTTAAAAACTGAAACATATTCAACCATGACAGATATTCAAATACGTTTGTAGAGAGAACCAACGAGCACAATCGAACCAAACCAAGAACACAGTTAATACACATTATATACTAACTTTTTATAATAAACACAAATTAATTGCCGTTGCTGTTTATGAGAAAAAATTGTTAAAAACTGAAACATTCGCGTCAAGCCAGCTCATACCCGTTTTCGCCCTGAAGATACGTGGCAATTAATTCGATTTTGTGGCAATTAATTGGCAATTAATTAGCAATAAATTATCTGAGTGTTTCCGCGGGTCTGCGACCCGAATTTCACTGATGTGTGTGCTGGCGTCGCGTCAAGCCAGCTCGCACCCGTTTTCGCCCTGAAGATACGTGGCAATTAATTCGAAATTGTGGCAATTAATTGGCAATTAATTAGCAATAAATCATTAGACATATTTCATTCCGGTGAGCTGACATGGCTGTTCCAGCTTGACGCAGTATCGTTTGGCAGTATCGAAAATATTTGTATTTAAAATACGTATTATTTTGTATCGAAAATACATATTTAAACATGTATTTTGTATTTGAATTGAAAATACTTTCTGATAGTATTTTGTATTTTCAAAATACAAAAATACTTTTTATTAATCCGTCACAAACATTCATTGGGTCAGTAAATGGAGAGGATCCTGCAACGTGGACGAGTGCAACCGGACCTCCGGTTCCTCCGATTACGTTCCCCCCCCCCCGTCGGTTCAACCGGAGATAACCGGAGGAGCGCTGTAATCACGGTGTAAGATACTATATATCCTACACCATGGCTGCCAAACGGAGCACGTACGTGCTCGGAGCGCGCAGGGCCCGCGACCAAGGAAAGTCTGCGCTCCGATTTCTCAGGGATGCACAGTAGGTGGTCATGGCGGGACGCAAGGAGACATAAGTTTCAGTTCGAGTGAGCTCTTGATTTCGTGTGCAGTGAGAGTGGAGGTGATGCACTTTGTTTAATAAATGTTCATCATTACTCTATAATTTTTTACATGGTTAATTACGTGTATTTTCTCATGAAAGATATGAACATAGTATTTCTTTAATTGTTTACTTTCAATAATAGTGTTTTTCTGAATTAATGTTACATAACACTTATATTGATTTAGTATGTATTTTGGTTTATATTTATTCAAAATATTCATTTGAGTTATTTGTTATTAGTGTTAATAGTTCTCATATATTGCATTCTCTAACATAAGTAGAAATGTGCGTTAATATTTCCTTCCTGTAATGATCAATGCTTGTATAACTGCAGTTTCTCTTTACACGTTAATTTCCATTAAAAGTTGGTAAAATTTAATAAATGTCTATGATACACCAACTCGTACACTTGACCAACTCGCCGCATTCCCACAAAGTTATCTCACCCCTGCTTCCCGCCTGTGACACAAGTGACTTCGCTAAGCTGATATCGCCGCGTGCCCCAAGCCTTTGCGAAGGCCATTTGCGTGCTCGTTCGTCTGACTGCCCTGCTACAACATGGCTATAATCGCGAGCTCCGATTCAATTTCTCGGAGAGCAGGTTCCGGGTGCCAGAACGAGTGCTGCCCATGTGTGTGCCTCGTGGCCCAGTGCCCTGTTACATACTCTCTGGCCCTGTGGTTGTGCGCAGTGATTTAAAACTTGTGCTTGCGGTGTTTTTAAGAGCTGATATTTCGTTATGGTATATTTAGGTAAAAATCTATTTTTTTCCTGGGTACATTGTACTAAACGAAGCTTTATTTATACCTTTTAGGTTAATTTGAACTACAACCCGTTAATTTTATAGCGCCTAAAAGAGCCAATTTCAACATTAATGCCTATTTGTGCCTATTTTACGTTTAAAAACCTAAAATCAGACTAATTTGCCTAATTTCTTTTGTCTATGGCTTCTTTTATCATTTTTTCTTCTGTGTCGCCACAACAGACAAGGATGATATTAATTTTAAGTTACTTTTAACAACCTAAATTGCATTCGTCCTCTTGTACCTTTTTATCCCCTTGTCTCATTTTGTCGTCTGTAAGAGATCGAGAAATGAATATACCGGCCAAGTATCTAGCGATAAAAGTCTCCACGCCTCTACTTCCTGACTTCGTGGAGACGCTGCCTCCCTTTCTAAGATAAAGCAATTGAATTTTACCGAAAGCAAAGTGATCTTGATTGATAAGAAACATTCATTTTCTCTTGAAAACTTGGAGAATGTATTAGTAATTTATTGTGAGGCAAAATACGGTGGGAATAATTATAACAATTAAACTTGTTCATAAATAGTATTATCGCAAAATGTTCAATACTGATTCTACGTAATATTGATTTATGTTCTTCTCTTTGAGAAATATAATAAATGATCAAAAAGTGAGTTTTCTTGTAAGTTTCGAGTTTTATTAGTGCCTATTCTATCATTTAAAAAGCCTAACAGATGCTGAAAGAACCTATTTTAGGCACCTAAAATGCATATTTTAAAACCTAAAAATATTCATCAGATATCCATATCATTAGTGATGAAAATTTCGAGTATTTTCAAAACCCCCCTCTGTAACGCACTTCCCTATCTCTACGTAAAGCAGCGTAACGCTGCCTCAGACCCCCTCCCTCCCCCTTTAACGTTACGTAATTTATGGATGACCCCATACTGATACCTGAAATGGGTTGAAAATTTCATTCGAAACATTTTTGTATAAAGAATGTTATATATTTTTAATAATAAAATTTTAAATGTGATGTGGTTTTAAAAGTGAATTTTGAACGTGAATAATCGTTTAAAAGAGAAAAAAATTAGAAGATATTATGTGTAAAACACCGTTGGTTGTATTTTGTATTTTCTAAAGTCTTTTAAAATACTATTTTGTATTTTGTATCTAAAATACTTCTATGAAAGTATTTTGTATTTGGTATCTAAAATACTTTCGGCGAAGTATTTTGTATCTAAAAATACATTTTTCAAGTATTTTGCCCAACCCTGACTACAGTCGACTCGTGTATTGGTATCTAAAATACTTTCGGCGAAGTATTTTGTATTTTGTATCTAAAATACATTTTTCAAGTATTTTGCCCAACCCTGACTACAGTCGACTCGGTGAACTCGGTTGTAGTGAACTTGTCACTGGTCCAGATTCATTTATATGACAAATAAGTATAAGAAAATTCGTGTATATTGAGCCTGAACCTCGGCTATAGTGAAAGAAATCCTGGAAATTAATTGGATCTCGTATGTTATTAAGCGAGTAAAAGGATCTTTAGAGTGTGGGACGGTGTTCGAACAGTGCAAGAGGCATTAAAAGGTGTCACGACTACATTACGTTACTTAGAGAGAGGACAATACAGAATCAAGTTTGGAGAGAGTACGAACTCTGGAGAAAGAGTTAGATAAATTACTAATGAAACACGTACGAAGTAAACAATTGAACAAATTGATTTTTTAGTACAAATAAAGATATTGAAATTTTCAGTTTGTCCTGTTAATGAATTTTGCTGTATCTTTATATTAATAAAATCAATAGTTGCGGAGAAGTTCCATTTAATTTTGACACCGGTTATAGTGAACTAAACATGTCACTTCCCAGAAGTTCACTATAATCGGAGTCAATTGTATGTGGCTGTCTGGGAGATGCCGCGTCCTAGGCGCAGATGTCAACGTTTCGGCCGCCATTCCGCGACCTTACTCAGAACACAATGCCAATGAGCGTTTCGCCCTGAGGAAGGCCGCAGAATGACGGCTGAAACGTTGGCACCTGTGTCTAGGCCAGGATAGTCAAGTCGATCAAGGGTCAAGGTCGATACCACGAGCGGGAGTCCGTGGCACGAGTACGCCCCTCCACGCAGTTCATTACCCCGCCTCCAGAGGCAACGCCATCCCTGTTGTAAAACGGCGCGGTTACTAATAGTTTCCTCTCCCGACGCTAGTTGCGCAGATAAGCTCGTGGCATGCTACGGTGCCATGACGCGTGCCACTGTCTCAGTAGAAGACCTTGACACCACTGAAGTAGATACAGACTATACGTCGATTTTTCTAACTTTGCCCTTCAAAGCCACTCAAATCCCATCTTCGTGATGAAATATGTCACGGTATTTCGCATCTTTCTCAGTCGTTCCGCTAGATTTCGGAACCGTATCGAGCAGTGCTTACGATCATGCGGCTTCTACCGGCAAGACCGAGGAAGACGCGAAATGCCGTGTGATATTCTTTCGCGAAGATGGGCTTTGAGTGGCCTTGAAGGTCAAAGTTCGAGAAATCGCAGTATACGTGCGCGGATGCCAGCGCTCTCTCACCTTCAACGTCGTTCACCGGAACCGCGCAGTCCACGGACGTTGCAGTAAACTTCATACGTCCTCGCCGCCCATGGGGATGACGTCCGGCTTGAGGAGGTCCATCTTGTGGATGTCGACGACGGTGGCGCCGTCGGCGTTGGTGGAGACGAGGCGCGCGGGCGCCGGCGCGGGAGGCGGGGCGGGCGCGTCGGCGCCGCTGGGGCCGGCGACGGGGCCCAGGCGCTCGGCCGACGCCGCGGGGCTGATGGGCGTGACGACGATGGCGGTGGCGGCGGCGGCGGCGCGCAGCAGAGCCGTGTCCTCCCCGGCGTCCTCGCACCCGTCCCACGCGCCCACCTCCTCCTCGTCCTCGTCCATGTCCACCACGTCCTCGTCGTCCACGCCCAGCGCCCGCCGCGCCGCGTCGTCCTCGTCGTCGTCGTCGTCGTCGTCGACCTCCTCCTCCGCCAGGTGGGGCGAGTCGGCGGCGGCGGACGAGGACGCTCTGGCGAGCGGGGAGCAGGGCCGGGCCGCCCCCGGGGACGCCGGGTGGCGCGGGGGCGAGCGCGCCGCCACGGGACCTGCGCCACGCCGCCTGTGCGCACGCCGCTCCCACCCGCCACGCCCCGCCACGCCAACCCACGCTCCGTCGGGGGCCGGATTTTAAAGAGGCTTCAGGCTACTTAGGGCTCCATACATCTGTAGGAGGCTTTCTAGGCTTCAGGATCTTGAGGATACAGGGTCATCCATACATTACGTAACGCTAAAGGGGGAGGGAGGGGGTCTGAGGCAGCGTTACCCTGCGTTACATAGAGACAGGGAAGGGCGGGGGTACTGAAAATACTCGAAATTTGCGTTACATCATTTATGGAAGACCCTTTAATGATGTTGCTGAAGTACCTATTTCCCGCTGGTGGATGGTAAAATCTGGTTCTTGACTTTCGTGGGCGATCTCGGCAGGGAACTGCTCTCATGGGTTTCGGCGCCGGAAACTATTAAACATGTCGTAACCTAACACATTCTTTTTATTTTGTACTTTATTAAAACAAACGGAATCAAATTATTACACAACGATAACGACACTGTATCCTCTTTGTCATTCACTATCAAGTTGAACTTTACCATACTCAGTTTACAATAATCAGTTTCGTTTACACGGCCTCCTATTAACTACTATCAACATTATCTCAGGTAATATATTTTTAAAACAAAAATTATAGTTATAGGAATTTCTACAAAGTAGATAAAACGTATTACGTTATTCGTATCGTATCTTATGACATGGATCGGCATAATCATCAGGTATAATTCTTCAATATCAAACTGTAATAAGATGTTTTACGAAACTTCTTTAGTAAATAATTAACTCGAGAAAGGTAAGTCACTTGCTTCTTCGTCGCTCGTGCAATAATACTATCTTTCTAGCAAAAGAAGTACCTCTCCAGTATAATTAAATACTATTCATTTCTTTCTTTCATTATTCTTGGAACATTTACTTTTTAACATCTTTAATCAATTTCTCTTTTCCTGCAAAATTTACTTCGTTGGACCAAATATCGACAGAACTGCACTACTTTTTGCAACAAAATTTCCCCTTATTTAGAAAAATTTCCTTGCAAAGTCCCGTGCCTTTTGCATTGCGATCACAAGTGTTTAATTTCTTGTCCTTTTTTTATTGATACAATTATTTTTTCTTTAAAATCCGGCCCTCAACATGCTTATCCTGCAGTTGAAATAACTAAGCTAAATGTACAAGGTCTCATTTTGTTCCTTTCGCGTGTCTGCAAATTCTTTGTATTTATTATGCACTATAAACATTTGCAATCGTTTTCTACAATAAGTGCCTGACAAAAAGTTTCCAATAGCAGTACAAATAATTGATCTGTTTGCACCTCGTTTTCAAGAATTGACTAAGAATAATTTGACCTTTGTGTATTAATTCAAATATTTCTGAAAACAGAGGTCAATTTCTAAGTAAACTGGAATTTAAAATACTTTTAACGATCTAAATTAGAAACCAAAATCAACAATTTACTAGATGTACTAACCAATTGTTGATAAATAATTTCACTCATTTTCTCAATAGTTAGTTTATCTTTCAAAATAAAAAATTAAAATATTTATTTCACTTTTTCTTGTTACAGACTGCTGTCTGCGACAGTGAACCATTTTGTCTCAATTGTGCAAAGATCTTTCACAATGTGAATGTGACATGATTCGACATGGAAGTGACATGCTACCAACGCCCCTTTTGTGCAGATTATAACAGCTTGGAAAAAATCTTTGAAAGACAGATTGTTAATTGCTGAAGACCTTTTTTTACTTTGGTTCTTACAACGTTTATGAAGTCACTTCTAGAAATGAGTGAAATTACTTGAAGTTCTATCGTTCGCATTACGCTGATCTGTAAATAACTGTACTTAGATAAATGATGAAAGAAATAAGTATTTTTAAGTACATCTATTCCAGAATTATTGAGATACCACATTCGACTTACTGAGATGGACACTTTTAAGAAAACCATAAATATTTCGGCTTCTAGGTCCGAGTGTCCACATCTACCAACGATTTCTGTAGAGTCACGGATTTATGTAATATTTTCTAAAAAATCATAAATTGTCTTTTTAAATTCATTTTGTAAGGAAGTAGTATATCTTGTCTTTGTCAGAGATTTACGTAATATTTTCTAAAAATTTAAAAAATGTATTTTTAAATTTATTTTGTAAGGAGGTATTGCCTTTGTCATTGAGAAGTGCCGACACTGTGCACTGTGTGAACATATGCAAACAGTTAAGCGTAAGTGCATTTTGAGTTCACTCAATGTGCTGACCCTTTTGGTGAAGCAATAACGTGCTTACAGAAACACTCTCGAAAAGACATTCCGATCTCTCCAAATGGATTCGCATTGGGTTCTATTTTCATGAATATTTCTTTAAATTCGAAATCAGTACGTAGCTTGTCTATGATTTGCAATGATTCAATACTGGGCACAAGAGATACTAGTTTTTTAGCCGGCTAAAGTTTTTAAATATATAAAATTTATACCTTCTTGTGCGACATGAAAATGAACATTTTACATCGGGTTAAAATGGTAAACATAACGAAAGAAAAATGTTTCTTTAACTTTCTCATATTCTATTAAAAATGTCGAACATTTAAGAGTCAGGCTCAACAAAATGGATGGTCTTCGAGTAAGTAAATGAATATTAGATTTCATTTTTTGTTTAAATCATACATTCTTTTACATCCCGATGAACATGTATTCGCTTACCTATTTATTAAATTCCGTACGAAGCACAGCTACAAATACACATCGTAACCACAGAACGAACTAACACACAACTAAATAACATTTAGTAATGAAAAGAACACGTTTTACAGACACCAGCAAGACATCAGAGCAATATCCAGGAATGCAAAAAATATCATCTAAAAGACCACATAAAGAAAGTCACATTTTTTAGCAAAGACCATTCAACCATGCGTGACTGATGCTTGGAATTCCATTTATAAACAATATAAACTAACATGCACGGTTTAGACGAAAATTTTGATCTAAAACAAGCATAAACACAATCAAGGCATCAATTGATCAAAGGAAAAATCTTTTCAAAAATTGGAAAATTATGAGATAAAAATTAAACATTTATATTTTCCTGTATGTTACATGCAAGCCTCTGCATTTAGCTTAAGGAAACTCTACATTTCGATTCATGATACTGCCAAAAGGGCTCATTCCTATTTGAAAATCGCGAAGTTGAAATATCTGAACAGAACGTGAGTTTCTATCAAAGTTTACGGGTGCGCTAGTATTTCTTTAATAATTATTGAGAATTCAAAAAAGCAAAATTTACACACGCGGAAGATCGACGCATATCTAATGTGCTTGGAACTTACATTGTGTACTTGTATTTACCTTCACACCCTTTTCTCACACTACATATTAATACCAAACTAACATAAATAAGGTATTCACACACTCGGGGTCATTGTAACAGGACAGAAACAGCCGTACACTAGCACTCGGGGAGTGCGCGAATACAGGGTGAAGAAGACGCACAACACACACGTAATGGCTTCCAAACTAGAACACATTTGACATCCAACACAGATCCACACACTCCTAAATCGAATTACTTTTTCTGTAACATAAATAGTAATTGTATGGAAATGCACCATTCCAGTTACAATGAACCTACGGAAATCAGTACAGTGGGGCAGGTATAGACTACATCAATATTTTATATCGAAGGCTATTGGCTGCATGAATATCAAATTTCTAATTAGCAGATTCATACATAAGCAGCTATAAAAAGTTGACGACCCGAGCAACACTTCAGCAAAAGGCATGCTCAATTTTGAATGGAGAGATAAAAAAATTATGTCACTTGCGGACTTCCAAGAAAACGCACTTTCGCGGGATCGTGAAGATTAGAATTAGCAACGAACAACAGTCAGAAATATATTTAAGCAAGAACCATAAGGTGCCATTTCGTTGGTTGAGTGGTACACTGCAACCTTGCAGACATTTCATTTCCGAAAGCTCGACCACGGCAAACAGTGCATTCTTCCCATGTTTTCACGGGATTAGAAAGGCACTCATTTCCCCAGCAGTGCGGTAAAAAAACAACAAAAAAAACAACGACGGACTCGTGTATTATATAAATGAAGATGAGACAAAAAAAACAAGCGGCAAGTTCACGCCAAAACGACGGAAAGATAAAATCCATAACAACTCGCAATAAAAGAACCACATGCTCAGGACAGTGGCCGTGACTACTTACGAAAGTTTTCGCGCATGCGCCTCAAGGAGACGCAGGGCCGGCGGCGCGCGGCGCAGTGGGCGGGGGCGGAGTGGCCGCAGGCCTCCGCTACATCAAAGGTGAAAAGCCCGTTCATTACACAACCACCACACAGAGAGCGCGGGGCTCCAGCGTCCGCGCACGTCATCGGACATCTTAGTCATCGGACGACTAAAATGGCGGCTTGGCACGAACAATGCGGTGAGTGAAACAGTTTAATAATAGAAGAGTATGATGTCCGTGTAGAAATAATACTCATAATGAATTCAAATCAAATCACATGTTTGAATAAGGTAGCAAAATCTGTACTTTAATGTTAAGATTTACTTTATTAACGAATTTTAGAATTTTAAAATTCCTCCTCTCTCAGGGTTCATCTGTCTGAATATCCACGAGTTCTTATCGGCTGTATTGCTGGGAGATCCGAAACTACACATTTCTTGCATCCCGTGCGTAGCTACAGAGCGACCTTTGTCAAGAAAAGTAAGGTTATGGAAGCAAAGTTCCCCCTCTATCCATGCCGGTTCGTGGCTTTTTCAAGTTAAGTCTGCTTCACACGCTGTGATTTTCACCCCCGGATTGGTCTGTACAGAAAATATTCAGACTAAATGTGGTTTGTAAAGAAAAGACGTCATTTTTTCTCAACAACCGTTGTTTTACCTCAACACACCTGATGATACTGGTTGGAATTTTATCTATAACATCCCCTACATTTGGTCAGAATATTTGAGGTAAGATACGTTCGCGTACTCAACAGTTTGTGGTTTTTATTACATTTAATTCTAAAAAATAAGGAAAGAAAAGCACCAATGCATAAAACTGTATTGGATGGACAGTTTTTATTTATAATGTTTTCTTTTGTAGGCACGAAGACGTCGGTCAATGAAAATATACAACAGTATGTAGAAATTTGCAATCTTTGAAATTCAACCAAACATCTTTGCCCTCACGCATGGAATATATGGCAATGAAAACTTTTCGTTATAAAAACATATTTAGATTGTGAATGGTTGAGTTTTGCAGTAGAAAGCAAGAAAAGTTGGATGTCCCATTTTGTCGAGTTACTGCATATAAAAGTTCTTAAGCCTAAAAGAAGTCTCTGATCTACATTCTAATCGCCTGTTTCGTCACCTGAGTGATAACTTCTTTCGTTGCTAGATAGCAAAAGAAACTTAGCGAAATTTGTGTGGACACGTGGATGAGTAGCCTTCATGGACTGACCCTCGTCACGGAAAATAAAGCATCATTAAATTGAATTGTATGTCTACATTCCTATTTCATGACTTCACATCTTTCGGCGTACTAAGATCTTTCGGCGTACTAAGATCTTTCAGCGTACTAAGATCTTTCGGCGTACTAAGATCTTTCGGCGTACTAAGATCTTTCAGCGTACTAAGATCTTTCGGCGTACTAAGATCTTTCGGCGTACTAAGATTTTTCAGCGTACTAAGATCTTTCGGCGTACTAAGATCTTTCAGCATCTTTCGGTTCGGCGTCCCGATACTGCGTGAGACTGTTCCTTCAGGTACATCCACTGTGATTTCTACGAATTTCCTTATCATTTGCGCCGATGTGGTATTGTTGCCCTTAAGGTAAAGAAGATGACTGAAGATGGTCCTTTAAGATAAGGCATTAACGACAGTAGCTTTCCATTTTACGTTTTCTTCTCTTATAGTATATGAGGGTTTAAATAGTTTCGTTTTCTATGCAGCGTCATAGAAAAACACCAAATGTTTTGCTTCTAAATTTGGTGTTTTGAGATCTAATGTGAGAAAGTATGGGCTATACATAAAAAATAGAGTCAGAATAGCTGCTTTTACAATTAAGAACATAACAAGATGCACGGAGACTGACCGCTTACGAGTCGAATTCTAGATATCAGCGCTTCTAAGGACCAGGCTGTCTTGTCTGGACTGAGGCCCACAGCCGCCTCTAAGAGCACTGAAGATGGCCGCAATGCGGCCGAAAAAGCTTTATGCCAAAATAAACAGTTACGATGAGGAGCCTACATCAAATATTGATTTCGATGATAGCATCGTAAATGCCACACCATTTCCTACTATCTAAGGACTCAGTAAAGCTTTGTATTCTATAGGCTCCATTTTCTTCCAGACATCGAAATCCATGAAGTTGGTGAGTAACATTTTTATATTTCGATTTTCGAGGAGTAGGAGAAAGCTATTTGATATGATTTACATTCGTACTTAAGACAACTGATAATTACGAGTATGAGATACAAACGATCCGTAACACTTTTCAAATAATATTTTCTTAACTTGGGTCACTCTGCAGCTTTTATTCCAGCAATACAGTCGTACACTACCTGATGCGATGTAGATTTGACATGTCTGCTATTGTAGGTAACGGTGCTGATTTCTATTACCTTTCGCTACAGTCGTAAGGCAGGTCGTTGCACACATTCCCATCTTCAGATACTTTTACTCCTTTTACAGTATTCCTAAATTGAATATATTTACTTCGTTGCATTTTACAATTCAAGGCTATTTTACAAACAGCGCAGTCGATGATGTGTTCGCCATCTGTTTGTCAGATGGCACGGGAGCACTGACCTGCATTGTCATAGAAAAGCCTTCTCGAAAGATAAGTGAATCTCAATTGAATGTTATATCAGTCATGACACATGATGTCTACATCTACACAAATATGGTACCAAATAAGCATTCAAACAGAACCAAAGCTTGATAAAATTTTTGTGCAGAAAACAACACGGATTTACGCATCTCCTTCATATAGTAGGTTAAAGCCACAAATGTTACAACTGTTTTAAGACTCTAATTGTGAAATATTTCAGATTTCGTATGTAATGTTTTTCTTACAGACATTGCCCTGGGATTAATTTTATAACGCAGTGCAATATTGTAAAACTATATTTGCCTTCTTATACGCGTGTTATTATAGTATATCACTATTTAGCTATACAGGGTGAGTCACATAACTTTAGCACATCCTGTAACTTTTGAACGGTTGAAGATATTGCAATGCAGTTTTCACGGAAGTGAATGGGGAATGGGGCTAATTGAAATGTGTATTGATTTCTGTTCTATCACTTATATTTTACGACAGTATTTGAGGTAGCTTTGTTTTTCAAATGGGACTATACATATTTTTTCGGTCTATCATGACAAGAGTAAAAAGACAAATCCAAAGATATAAATATTGTCATAAGTTAGATAAGATTTTTTGAGTAATTTTGATTTTTTTTGCGACTAGTGTGTAACGGATATTTTCATTGTAACTGTCAGCCCCACAAGGTCACGCAGCGCTCCCCCAGCAAACGCGGGCTCGGGGAAGGAAAGGGATTTTAGTACTTGGGAATACGAAGCATATTCCAAATATTCCCAACACGGTTGCATTTTTTCCTGAACTCTGCTTTCCATCCTGCCCCATTTTCAAATATTTTGTGTTTCCTAGGAATTGAAAATATGGATTTGTCATAAGTACTGTGTATTGAAATAAGATTGTTTCTATCCCTAAGTTATTATTATATGCTTATTAACATTGAAATTGTTTGCTCAAGATATGCAATATTTTTGTACAGTCTTAATTATTTATTCTTATTGTGCTTTGTTTCAAGATCCCATTAATACATATCTTATGAAACCCTATTAAGTGAAGTTGAAGTTATAAACAATTTTATTACAATACATATGCCAAATCCTTATTTTCCATCCCTCAATCAAAGAAAGACAAAAATCTGAAAATGCGGAAGGATGGAAAGCACAATTCAGAAAAAAACTGCAATGGTTTTGTGAATATTTGGAATATGTTTCGTATCTTCAAATCTCCCTTCCCTTGCCCGGGCGCGCGTTGCTGGTGGAACGCTGCGTGACCTTGTGTGGTGGACTATTCAAAATGTCCGTTAAACCCCACTCGCAAAAATAAAAATTACCCAAAAAATGCTTATCTAACATGACAATATTTATATCTTTGGATTTGTCTTTTTACACTTGTCATGATACACCAAAAAAATATGTACAGTCCCATTTGAAAAACCAAAGCTACCACACGCACGCACACACGCACACACGCACACACGCACACACGCACACACGCACACACGCACACACGCACACACGCACACACGCACACACGCACACACGCACACACACACACACACACACACACACACACACACACACATATATATATATATATATATATATATATATATATATTCTGATGCAATCAATCTGATGCAATATTCTGATACACGTTCTGATGCAATCAAATATATTTTGTGTACCTGTCAAGCAACAGTGCATGATGTGTTGCCTACCGTCAGGGGCAAATGTCATGTGTGTAACATGGTGAAATGATATTTCACACATGTTTATTGTCAAAAAGTTATCATTTACAGCCCTCCTACAAGTTCTAGATATTTGTAATATGTATTCAAAGCACCCTTGATTTATTAATTAATCGTACACGTTTTTTACTGCTCTTCCCATGCAAATTGATAAATGGAATATTAATATTTTATTTATTAATACAATTTACAATTTCTATTTCAAACTTTTTAATGTAAAGGTTACTTTTTATAATTAAATATTATGATAAAGTTTACAAAGTGTTGTGGGTTTTCTAAACGAATGTTAGCATTCATAAGGCGCAATATTGGTTTACATGGGGACCCCAGTGTCATGGTTGCTTTGGTATCCAATTCAGGTCCACTTTCATAACGTGAAGGCTTATGCAGATGCACTCATTCAGTGAGGTGGAGTTACTTGCTAGAGGAGTACATCACTGTCAACTGTTTAAAGATGGCTACGCGCGTCTAGCAACAGCATAAAGGCGGGGCAAGCCGACTTTTCTAGACTACCTGGACAGGCAGTACCTGGAGAAAAAAGGCAATGCCCTTACCTCAGATGTGTGCTGTCATCTATGGGAGTCGCTCGTAACCCATAACTGCGAACATACTACGAGTTAGGTGAAGCCTCTCGCACCGTGCCCCGAAAACTTTTTTCAGAGGGCCCGGAAGTTTTGTTTCACGGTCATTTCTCCACAACGTGAAAGCCGTGAAACAAAAAGTTGCGGAAGTGCTTTATCACAAACATCTTTCCGCGTTGCATCATCTTCAAACACTTTCAGCAAAACATTTTACTGAATATTGATGTGTCCATACCGACATGGGTGAAAGAGACCACAATCCAAGAGAGGAAACATTACTAGTGCAATGATTTATACACTGTCATGACATCGGAGTGTGCAATTGGATAAGGGGCGGTAACGATCGCCATCGACCGTGTCAGAAAGAGGGGACCATAGAGAAAGTAAGAGAAGAAGAGAAGGCACAGAGCTATAGTGAGGGGGGCAAAGTGCAGTCCGCCACAATGAGACGAGGATGTAACTCACGATGTTATACCGAGGCGAGCCAGTCTATATCGGAGGGTATTTAGCAGGTCATAGTGAAGTTGATGATGAGCAATCGTCATAGGAAGCTGTGGAAAATGGAAATTTATCAGTTATGCTGTGAACTTTTCTCTACAACATCCATGTTACAACATTGAATGATACAATGGGAGGGATCATAGACAATCGAGCAAGTTTCCTTCTGTATTAGGATATAGACCAAAATGCGTACATGTTGCATCACGACCAACATCTGCACAATGTTCTCGATATGTCGAAGTGAGCTGTCTTCCTCTCACTGAAAATAAAATTGAGAGATCATTACATTCAATACTGCATCCCTTATTGCCTAAAGTGGAAGGACAACAAAATATTGATATGATGTTTAATAATGATCTTCAAACGCAAAAGCACACGCAGTCAGGCGAGTCACTGAATTAACTTGTTACAACTTGTATTAAAAATATGTTTTCGTATTAGAATTTCATGTCTAATAGTTGTGAAACTAGTTGATCACTTTTCATTTTTGGGCATTTATAATTTTACATACTATTAACATGTTTAGTTAACTTTTGAAATTATCATATATTTATTTTTTTCCAACTTTGAAGTCTTTTTATTTTTCAGGTTGTGAATTAATAAAATTTCATGAAAAGATTGAATTTGTGTCTTTGGCGTACGTTATTCCAAAAAATAGCTTTTATTTAAAAATGGTAAGTTTTGGATCATTTTAATTATGCTTATGAGTAATTTTAAAATGATAATTCCAAACAATGTATTATATTTTAGACATTTACTAATTCGATTAATAACGCTTTCGAATAATGGATACGAAACTGGTGACAATGTAACATAATGAACAACAGAAATTAATCATAGTACTTGCAAAGTTGTCTGGCGCCAGGTCATTGCAGAAGTAACTATCTTTATGGTTATTTACATTTTCGATGTAGATATGAGTCAATATATCCAACTGTAACTATAAAGTAAATAAAGGGGGTTTTGATTTTTTGCGAATTTAATATTCTCAGTTGTCGAGCAATTAAAAAATATATACATTTTTCGGATTGTGCTTCATCTGTCAATTGCTACTTTTCAAGTTGTTTCTTTTTCAAATGTACAGAAACTTATTCTATTTGACGAGATACAAGCTAACAAAGAAACTATCCAACAAAAAGAACACATATAAAGTAAAACTGCTTTGCTTATTTCTTATATGAGACAAAGAGGTGTATCTCATTTATAAGTGCCGAGGAGCAAAATTGGAAAATTAAGGAAACGGGATCAACAGGGTAAATACGAAATTTCTTATTTTGACTGAAAATAAATGTATAATGTGATTATATTAAAGGGCAATTCATCTCATGAGTATATGGTATGAAATACCTGTTTTAAGGCTAGAAGGATAATGAATTACCACTACTAAGGGCATACCGCTCTAATCTCATTTCATTATACTCTATGTATTAAAAGTGACTGAAATTTAATGTAATTTTTTTCTATTTCATGCATTCAAAATAGACATTTAACTTTTCATAAAATTTACAAGATTATTCGCAATTTAAGGCTAGAAATACTAATATAACAACTATCTACAGAAAACAACACTCTACAGAAAATCGTCGTCGACCGTAAAGAAATGGGCTTTTTCAACATTTTAAGGAGCAAATACGGAGATAAAAACATGAAGAGGTTTTGTTGTAATCTGTATTTGTTGTACACTGAACACGTTCCACAAAATGTCACAAACAAAATCTACTAACGCCTGGACATTGGTTTCCTGTATTAGATCCACGACTGGGTCCCCGACGATCGTTCTACCCGCTTATTTACTTACATAAATACTTGTATAATAATAAATGCACCTTGAGGTAATCAAAATATAAATAGCTCTATTTCAATTTGGCTTCTTTTTTCTGAAATATATAATAGGATCTATGCAAAAACGGCGAAAGATAATGCACAAAATTGCATACTCGTTTTTCGGATTTTAGCAAACTGAGAAACTGAACAAAAATACTAGTATTTAGTTGAAAAAGTACAACTCGTAATTGTACATAAATTCATTATTTTTTCAAAAATATTTTTCATGACTTGGGAATTAAATTAAGACTATAATCAAAGTTACTTCTCATAAAAGCGATATATTTTTGCAGGTGCACGAATACAACAAAATATGTAGATTTATGATTTTGTGACCTCTTTGTCCCATTCCTGAATAATAGTGTTATTTTCTATTTGCTATAAATTGTAGATATGTTCATGAAAATATGTCTCATATTATCTTAATTGAATCAAAAATGTATAGTAATAAAATGAAGTAACAAACAATTTACAAATTATTTTGCTCCAAAAAATCGCTTCCCAGTCTTCTAACGTGGTTACCACGAAATCTTTGTGTATTTATTTTGTCATATTAACTTCTCTTTACTTCATGTACGATACTGAAATAAACTTTTTGACTTTGTAGATTGTAAATTCTTATGTTTTTCGTTTATGTAATGTAATTTAGCGTAAATAATTTCGTGCACATGTCGTTGGGGGGAGAGGTCAGATACCTTACAGTACCTATCTCACCATCAATAACAATATTTCGTATGAGAAGATAAATGATTCAGTAAATGTACGAGTTACAATGAAACGTAGACCTATAGATTATCTCCAATATTTCTGTCCTAGTGAATTAATTGACTTAATACTTTAAATGCAATTTTTGTTTTTGTGAAATTTAAGTTTTGAGATAATGATCAAGTTAACTACATTTTAAACTACAAGAGTTATATCCATCCCTTTCACTTTTATTAATTATTTTTCTAGTTTGAAAAATGTAAGTATTAATTTATAATAAAAAGGTATTAATTATTTTTAATAACATTAATATTAATTTCTATTAATATGTCATTGATTTTTATTATACTTTTATATATATTAGGATAAACTGTCCCATGCGATCGATTCAAACCGACGTATTACACTGATTTTAGGACAAGATTAATGAACTATTCCTCCACTTTAGACTTATGAAATGCTCACCAAAAATGGTTAATAATTCCTTACTGTCTCAACCAATCAGAAAGAAAATATTCGCATACTTGTATGGCTAGGATTTTACCCAATTACGGACACAACTCTTCGACCACCATCATATACTACACATTGTTATTGAACAAACTACACATTGTTGTTTGGTTAAACATTAATATACTAATTCTCAACTAAATACTTTTGATAATGTAGGATTTTTACTCGTGGATAGACTTTGTAAATATCACTCGTTTTTAGAAAATTTGCAGATCATTCTGTCTTGTTATTTTCACAGGCCTGGTAAAATTATTTTCGATATACTAAGATGAGGATCTTCGGATATTTAGTAATATCACCTGAAAGGAATATTGCATTATTGTAATTAATGAATTAAAATAGTAAAAAGTGAAAAACGTATTTCGCGACCATTTAGAATGCTGCCAGGGTTTCCTCAATTAAGTAAGTCTGGGTAGTGGTCTGAGAAGTGGTGGCAGAAATGTTCGAACTAATGTGTCGTCATCGGAATTCGAAGTAGATCTCCCACTGAATTGCTGCACCGAAATTGTGTAATGACGACCTATTTAAAATGAGTAAGTGAATCTGAGTTAAAAATGCTACATGAGTAGGTAAGAAACAACTTCAGTATTGAAAATAACTACAAATGTGATGATATGCAGAAAATACGAGAACTGGATTGGAAGGTTAAAACTGCATGGAGAATCATACAATTTGGAGTTTAAATGTAAATGTATTAGAAGAACGAACAAGCCCGCACTCGTGACTCCACCACTTCTCTGTCATCCTGATCTTCTGTACTTAAAACAAAAATATTTTCTACAGAACGCCGGAAAATTGATATCAACGAAAATGTTTTGAAACGTACGATTAGAACGTAGCTTTAAATATTATATTATTTTCAATGTGAGGTCAAGAAAAAATGAAAAAAAGAGACACAGTTATTGGAAAATATGAGTAAACTTTATGTACAACTCTCTAAAATGGAGGGCATTTCAGATAATACAATTATATTTAACACTAGAAAACTAACTTAAGAACTTGTTCAATGTTCATTTCATTTTCATTATTCACTCTATTCTTTCCATCAACATTAAAAGCAAATTTTGTCTTTATTATGCCACTTCTTTGGAGGAAAATGGTCAGTGAAGTAAAAACACGAAGGAAAAAAAACCTTGGTTCTACTGTTCGTCCCATTTGCAAGAACCAGTCGTCACTTAGGTGAATTGCGAACAGAACGAAATGAAAATACTGTCAGCGGAAACTGATGTGAACCACGAGCGGAACCGTGAGCTCGAGGGCGTCAGCGCTACCTACTGGTGCTCTCGGTGGTCTTGGGGCTGCCGGGCTCGTGGGGCGGGGCGTGGGCGAGGGCGTGGGCGTCCTCGTCGTCGTGGTCGCCCGACGCGCCCGCCAGAGGCGGCACCACGATCACCACGTCGCCCGGCGAGTGCTCGTCCGAGCCGGAGCCCGGCGACGCCGCCGCGTACTGCGACGGGATGGAGCTAAGAACAACCACGCGCCACACGCGCCCGCATCAAGCACTAGCACTGGGGGAATCACTGATAATGTTTATTATGTTATGACATCATCACTGATAATGTTATAATGTAATAATGTTATGTTATTATGTTATAATGTAATAATGTAATAATGTTATAATGTTATTATGTAATAATGCTATTATGTTATTGTGTAATAATGTTATTGTGTAATAATGTTATTATGTTATAATGTAATAATATTATAATGTGCGGGAAATGGCGGTGATCTTCCCCACTGAATAGCGAGATCCGGTGCCGACTTACGTCGGCTTGTGGATTTTGTACCCAACCAGGAATCTCCCATCGGCGCGGAACCAACCCAGCCGGGGCTCTCGACAAGTAGTTCAGTGAATGTAAGTAAAGGGTATGTAAGGTAAAGGACAAGGAAGAGGAACGAAAGATCATGTGCGATCCGTGGCCCGTCTGTCAGGGTACTGCTCCGGCATTATACTGTTATTGATTCGCAAAAAACCACGGAAAACTACCGATCAGAGCAGGCCAGCTATAATTCTCCTTCAGACAGCGACTAATTCGGCCCAGCGGTCTAGCTGGTGTCGAAAATTCTACCACGATCCGGATTCGAACCCTCCTGAACCTCCCGGTCAGAGGCACTGCAGTGACATCAGCTGGTGCCCTGAGCGAGCTTTGCCGGTATATTTCTTCAAAAGGTGATGCAATTTTTACGGAAGTGATTGTTGGAATTTGCTTTATTATGTCTTTGGCTGAGGGTAAAAAAATCGGGATAATTCACCCAAAAACTAACAACTCAAAACACATTTTGGAAACGTTTATACTGGTATATTGTCCTATTATAAAATAGTTTAATATATGAAGACACATCGGCCTCTGTTTGACATAAAAATATATTAATTTTATCATTAAATACAAATATTGGTGCCAGAGGGTTGATATTTTTTGAAGCCCCCTCCCATTGATAATTACCTTAAAATCGGTCTTTACTCCCCTAAAATTGCTCTTTTAAATCACGACCATTTTGATTATCATTTTACTTTCATTTAGATAATGATTTTTAACATATTCATTGACTTTGCCGTTGACTACATCGATCAGTTACACAATATACATGTGTTTTTCAGACTTATGATAAATAAAAATCTAAGCTGTTCTTTATTCTGAACACTGAAGATAGTCGCTCTAGACCGTGCCGACTTACTTGCCGGCTTGTAGGATATCTCCTCACCAGCGGGGTACCACCCCAGCCGGAGCAGGCCCTGTGCTCCAAAGATGTAGGATAGTGTTGTGCCTGCAAGTGAGTGTAGGAGTAACGGAAGAAACCACAGAAAACTAACGATCAAAGCAGCCGGCCGCTAGAATTCCTCTCCGGACAGCGGTTGAATTCGACTTTGCTTTCTAGCTAGAATCAAAGATACGTCTCCATTGGAACTAGAACTGTAGGTCACAGTTTGAGTTCCGCCAGGGAGAAGCGTGACTATGGAGGAAGCGTGACTATGGAAAGCCGGTAGCTCTGGGCTGGCAGAGCAGTCCAACCCAGGTATTGAATGGGAACGTTACCGCGAAGGGTAAAATGCGTTCTGGCGGGATCCAGGTTCCAGCCTATCGTACTTGTGCGGCGGCGCGGGGTGCGGAAGAGGGCGAAAATGTCAGGTGCCTACCCCGGGGGGAATTACCTTGGTAACGTGCGCCAAGAAAGTCTCTCCGCACCCAGCCAAATCGGGGGCTTTTATTACAAATTGCATTTGTATTGGTAGCAACCAGATCACTGGGAAACATGTGAAGGAGACAACACTCCCAGCATCTGTTATGATCGTAATGAGTACGCAATTTACGTTTTCGTCTGTTTCAAGCTGAGTTCGTGTTACCAACAAAATATGTCTTGCTAGCACTCTCACTAGTCACTGACGCAACTGCGGAGAGACTTTCCTGACAAATTTTTGTATGTACTTTGGCACTACAGCTCCTAAGGAGCTAAAACCAGCAGAGTCCGGCCTGGCGGTCATGGTTTAAGGGATACGTGTGGTTAGCACATAGCCATTCCTACGCCGTATCCCTGGTCTTCTCAACCTGAGAAGTGCGCTTTCTCATTGTCACACAGCAACAGATACCGGGACATTGAAAGGAAAGCGCACAGTTAATTTTTACCCCGACCGGGAATCGAACCCGGGGTTGCGTCGTGGAAAGCGAGCAAGCCAACCAACGGGCCACCGAGGACCTACTCCTCGGGCACTGTAGAAGACGTTATTGTGAGTGGTGGACCAGGGAGGGTCCCTACTGTAGGTCACAGTGGCTGCAGAGAGAGAGAGAGAGAGAGAGAGAGAGAGAGAGAGAGAGAGAGAGAGAGAAAGAGAGACAGAGAAGGAGAGACAGAGAAGGAGAAACAGAGAAGGAGAGACAGAGAAGAAGAGACAGAGAAGGAGAGATAGAGAAGGAGTGACAGAGAAGGAGTGACAGAGAAGGAGTGACAGAGAAGGAGAGACAGAGAAGGAGAGACAGAGAAAGAGACACAGAGAAAAAGACAGAGGCAGAGAAAGAGAGTGACAGAGAGAAAGAGAGATAGGGAAAGAGAGAGACGGAAAGAGCGACACAGAAAGAGGCAGAGAGAAACAGAGTAAGAGACAGAGAAAGAGAGACAGAGAATGAGAGACAGAAATTGAGAGACAGAGAATGAGAGACAGAGAATGAGCGACAGAGAATGAGCGACAGAGAATGAGAGACAGAGAATGAGAGACAGAGAATGAGAGACAGAGAATGAGAGACAGAGAATGAGAGACAGAGAATGAGAGACAGAGAATGAGAGACAGAGAATGAGAGACAGAGAATGAGAGACAGAGAAAGAGAGACAGAGAAAGAGAGAGAAAGAGACACAGAGAAAGAGACAGACAGAGGCAGAGAAAGAGAGGCAGAGAGAGAGAGAGAGTGAGTGAGAACGGGAGAGAGCTTGCTGTGAGCGTGGTGCAGGCAGCGACTGGCGGCGGGCAGGCACTCACCTGAGGGTGACTCGCTTCTTGATGCGGTGTCCGAGGTCGGAGTAGCCGCGGTGCATGAGCGGCGGGCGCGGGCCGCCGGGCTCGAAGCTCTTGGCGATGGGCGTGTTGGGCTCGGACGCCTGCTTGTCCACCAGGATGGGCTTGGGCCGCAGCACGGCCACGGGCGCCAGCGCCTCGTCCGCCCCCGCCCCCGCCGCCGTCGCCGCCGCCCCCGCGGGGTTGTGCGCGGCGGAGACGGCGGCCGCGGCGGCGGCGGCGGCAGCGGCGAACGCGCCCGCGCCCGCCCCCGCGCCCGCCCCCGCGCCCGCCGCCGCGGCCGCCGCCGCCGCCGCCAGCCCCGGCGCCACCATCGGCAGCGCCAGCAGCCGCTTGCGGTCCTCCATGTACAGCTCGATCAGCTGGTCCAGCTTCACCTCGATGTCGTCCACCTGCGCGGCAGACAGAGCGCCCGCCTCAAACATCGCGCTAGTCACAGAGAGGAGTTTTGGAATTATTAATAGTTCCATGTAACGTAAGAAATGGCTGCTCTCATGGTTACTCAGAAGCTATCCATGTCAGGAGGCCTTTGCCCGAAAGGCCTTGTACGGGTTTAATGTAATAATAGTTCTATGTACATTGATCAATTAATTTTATCTTCGATTAATTTTATCATATTTCATAATTGACCAGAACCAAGTGAAATGAAATCATAAAATATCTAAAATAAATAAATTCTATGTAGTGCCTCAGTCGTTACAGGAATGCCCTTATTTACTCTTCGATTACATCCTCTAATATTATTTGGAAAGTAAGACCTTCAGCTAATTAAACGATTAGCCTTCAAAGCTAATAATTTTTAAGCAATATAGCTCTGAAGAAGGCCACAGCAAGATGGCCGAAACGTCACTTCCATCGACCGAGACGCGGCTCATCCCGGACAGCCAAGAGTACAATGACTCCGCCCGCGGAAGCCTACGAATACCACTTATCTGTGTTTAAGTGTTAGGCCACAGGCGTTTTTGATGTCAGGTGAATTGGATTTTGTTTAAAAATGGAAAATTTGTTTACATCCAACAAAATTGCGCGGTGGATTTTAGTGGCTCACGCATTCTGTCATATTCCATAAATAACTCTGAGATTTTGAGAAGGGAAGTATGGAAACAGGCGTGACCACAGAGTGTAGAGGGTTAACTTGTTTTATTTAGCTCATGCTGGTCCATTAAGCTCAGAGCTGTGCATCATTTGAATCCAGAGCGGTACTACATTCAGGAATTCCTCCAGGAGGATGATCAGACTGGAGATCCAGCGTTTCAGCTCCCTCCGTTTTTACTTTCTTGCATTACTTCGTACGGAGAAAAATATATATTATAATCGTACGCCGGATAACTGCGATATTTTGATAGAAAAAATCTTATTGTTCTGGGCCCAGGTAACAAAAAAGAGTATACGTCATGTTTTATTGTATAGTAGATTACTTCTTCCAACACTTCAATTAGGTCCTTGTAGGCCCTTGATACCGAAAAATAAATTGACGGAAAAATGTCTGTTTCTGCCCGTCTGTCTATCCATCGGTCTGTCCGTCTGTCTGTCTGTCTGTGTGTCTGTGAGTGGTCAACGCTAGCGCCACAACTGTACAGTCGTTTATCTCCTCTCAAATTCGAGGCCCTTCTATTTTGAAATGGATATTTTGATGTTTAAGGGTACTTTACATGGGGTCTCAACATTTTCAAATTTTTCTCAAAAATGGCTCTATTTTTTATTCAACTTTGCCTCCGTATACCGTAAAAACGCTTAAAATAATGGTGAAGGTCACATTTTCGTTAAAATTCCTTATTTTTCGAAAATTGCAAAAATTCAATTTTTCGGCGTCTTCCTAGAACTAAAATATTGACTAGAGAGCTTTTTTTCCTGAATTAAATGTTATTTTTTAAAAAGAGGCCATTTTTGAGAATGCAGCTAGATCCATAAGGAACTATGCATTTTGGACTATGCATTCTGTATTCAGATTAGGCACTACAGTCGTCCATAGACGGACATCCAGGTATTTTGAGAACACACTTCCTCGGTGTCATGGATCCCCAAATCGTATATTTTGATTATACAATGTATACAGGAAGAAATACAGTGTAGGAGAGACAAAAAACACTTTTTCTGTATTGAGAGTCCACAAAACATGGTTTTCTCTGAAAATAACAGCACTTTATCTCTACCACAACATATTTATTTCTACTACGTATTTGAAAACAAGCGCCGAGCAACTCACCTGTCGCTCAACTTTGACGACGCGGCTGGCGAGGCTGATCTTGGACGCGTACACGTCCTTGGATTTGGACCCTTGTTTGCCCAGGATCTGGTCGAGCCTGCAAGGAAGTCACTCGTGTGCAACACACTATCAATGAGACTACACACTATATTTATAACAGCTGCCAAGTATCTGCGAGACACGCGTTCGATTCGGGAAATTGGTTCCCGCGTACAACGCGTGTACTAACAGATAATAATACATCCAATGATAATTAATATGAATTTTTTAGTTTCAGGGAAAGATTGACTTTGAGTATATCGAGCACTTGATATTTATTTTTTTGGATACATAGATAGGCTTTTTTGTAGGAAAATACCGCAGTTCTTTGACGGTAGTTACTATACCACTAACGCCCAGTTATGAAGCGAAAAACGTGTCAGCATTATCACTCGGTACTAAATGTACTTATTTATTGCTAATCAACACTTAAAGTAACTCCTGTTTCCATAACTTTTTTATATTTTACAAACTTTTACTGTTTTCAGACTTCAGTAAGATTTGGTAACAATTTGTATACTTACAACTCCTTAATCTGAGATACTTGATAAGAAAATTAAGAATTAGTTTTCTCAAGGTATCATCAAATTATCCTTTTATCAATAATGGTGATTTTTAAATTAGTTTCTTTTATCATTGCAAAGATTACTAACATTATTATTCATGCAACAGATGTGTAAGCTCAGGTCAAATAAAATGATTGGGCGTTAGAGGATGAAACGAAAATGGTTGAGATTTGCTACAAAAACAGATTCTCTCAACCCTTATGAAAGTAACTTGCAAGCACAGTATAACTCTGTACTCCAAGACTAATTATTTTTTGAAAAGTGTTAGAAACATTTTAGTAATGTTAATTTTTAAAAACTGAGTCTGACATATGCCTATCATATTTCTTCTTTTGTTTATAGATTACGAAGTTGTAAATAATTTTTATTTAAAGTTTTTTATGAATGTTGAATTGTCATAAGATCTTGTAGATATACTTCACAAATACAACTACGTGAAAGGCGAACATACATTTAATAGTGAGAGTTAAGGGAATATTTTCAACAGAAGAGCAAGTTAAAGAGAAAGTTTAGTACACATGCAGCAAGCAGGTTTGAGTATTGAGCTACATTTAGTTTGCTATTTACACCTTTGCCCTTCGATTGTTAGTGAGTTTTCCATAGTGCAGAGAGTGGATCGCAATCGCGGGCCACGAACAGGAAGACACGTCTACTCGTCTTACTACTCTGAGATGAAACGGCCAAGGAGTAAAGAGAGACGCTCGATGCTAAGTGGTATTCATCTCGACTTCAGAATAAATGCGCATAATTTCCAACAATATATTAGGACATTGCAATTAATGTTCTGGAAATGACAATGTAAAAGTAAATAAACTATTCAGTAATCTGGAAGACATTTTGTATGTTACAATACCAGTGGCGCAACTAAAGGGGCTCGTGAGGTTTCAGCACCTCCTCCCCCCAGAAGCCAATTGGACATATTCAAAAATACAGCTTTTACTACTTTTCTACACTGACAAGTCATTAAATATACCAATTGTTAATGCTTTGAATATTAACTATAAGACACTAATTTTAAATACATTTTAAATTCAACCTAAATGAAAAAAAAATCTACAAGAAAACACCAAGTCGACTGGATATAACATCTGTACACCCCGAGAAAAATCCTGGTTGTGCCTTGGTATTTTACAATAAGAGAAACATTGACAAGAAGAGTTCAGCCTCCACAGTTTTGACCAAGGTTCAAACATATTGAAGTAAAATACCGTATTACACAAGGTTAATTGTTTTGACACAATAGAATTGGCACTTGTCAATAACCTTGTTTATAAAATTGAATTTCATCTGGACACGTAGTTGAAATTTAATTCTCATATTCTTTATGTTTTACTGATTTATAAACATTTTATCATTGAAATCGGATAATATTTTAATGTGATTTTATTGCTGTAAATAAATTGTTTTCTTCTGTTAAAAATAAGGTAATTAAAAGGAAATATATTATTATTTTAAGAAACAATTTAAAAATACAACTACTGCGTACATCAATTTTATTTTAATGTCTAGAAGGTTTGAGAAACTGCATGATAAATAACTTTCTTTGTTTCGCTTGTTTCAGATACTTGAGAAAGATTGTCAGAAGAAACGACGGGAATTATACGGAAACGATTACTGTCATATCAGATTATGTAACCTCTTTGGGTGATTAAACGTGCACTTCTGGCAACGCAAATCTCATAGACCAGACGTAATCAGACTGACATTCGATGACAGCAAACGTCAATTACCATAGCTATGACGTAGTTGTCCAGGGTGACGTGTGGGTCATGATAACATTGATTTGAAATGTCACAGGTTACAGTTCGTGAAGATGACAAAGACTTTAACTAAATATAATGCAATTTTGCGCATAACTTTTCAGATTTTTAAACCTAACATTGTATCCTTAATACCCTAGAATGAGGCACATATTCTGGCTTGATAAAGTAACTGTTTATTCCTTATTTCTTAACTAGCGTCTCACAAATACTAATTTCAAATTACATGTGTTCCAAAAGCAATTCGAGTTACGGCTATTTTGTAACTATTTAGTAAGTTTTTAACAAATGGTTATCGAAGAGAAAATAATCAGAGTGACCTCATTTTCTAGTCTTCCTTTTCACAGCCCGTTGCGTAATTGAGAATCTGGGATACGAAGCAAGTGGCTACTCTCCGAAATATAACATTTAGGTACAGACAGCGACTTATCATGCTCTAAAGCAGGCAGCAATGCAGCGACTAGCCAACCGCGCGAAAATGTTCACAATCAAGATTCCAAATTTTATTCATGTGCGGAAAATATTTCTACTTTCAGGAGAATATACATGGTCTTAATCGACCGTTTTAAAGTTCATTAATAAGAGTCACCCGATTTCAGAGGTATAAATTTACGTTCAGATGTCTCATCAAAAGGAAATTTCAATAGCATTTGTGATTTATTTACATGAATTTTACCTTGTTCTTATTTTAGTGATTGGTAGAAATATGGAACATATTTTATGTTTGTTGAGTTGCCCAAGCTGCCCCATATTAAAATATGTACAGTGCAATGGAACAGAATTTCGGTTGCTAACAGCAACACTAGGAGCTGAAGAAGGAAAATGGAATCGTTTGAAGGAATTATGTTTTTTTATAAGAAAGAACGAAAGATAGAAACATTAAATGCTTCTACGCTTGGCAGTTAAAATTGATAATTTTCAAGGAAACAGATCATTTTAAAAGATTTTTAGCATTCTCTTTCCGTGTACATGAAATAAATATTTCTTTGTAATGGATGAATCGTGTAAGATATAATCAGTCTAAATATTCTACAAAGAGGAAAATTATGACATTCTTAAAGATAAAAAAGGACAAAGCGACTAATTTCAATGAGACCATAACAAGGAATAGCAACGGTACTTGCAAGTATCATTCTATATTTACTTAGCAATATTTTTTTGCTTCGTACACCTTAAAAGACGTAACGCGTTCCTTTATGACGCAACCGCTCCACTTCAGACGATCCAGGTGGAATGAGGGCCGGGACAAGGGCAAGACTGGTGGCAGGGCGCTACAGCTTTGCGTGCGTGCACAGATGCGAGTCCGTGTCCGTGTGAGAGTGTGAGGGCAGGGGCAATCGGGCGCGTAGCGGAGACGCCAGTGGACGCTGCACGAAAAGACACGTCTGCCCCCCCTCACGCACTGATATCCGGTTTTAACGCAGCATTCTGCCACGTCCTGAGAACGAACCCGTCGAGTACGTGGAAAGACGAGCGAACTTCCTAACACCCATTTCAATAGTCCACTTTGTAACTCGGAACGCTGTGGGGACGTAACGTAGTTGTACGACCGGCGTCCACCGACGTCCCCACTGCTGCCGATGGGTGTGTGTGGCGTGGACCCACCTGAACTGCAGGTTTTTGACTCTGTTCAAGAGATCTGCATGCCCGGACGAGTATTGCTCAATGACATCTTTAACATCGTAAGGTTTCAGAGCCTCTCTAAACTTCTTACGAGCCACAAAATACTTCAGCTAGGAGGGGCAAGACAACACAGAAAAAATAGTGAAAGAAACAGCACAGCACAGCACGTCACGTCACAACACAACACAATACAACACAACAACACAAGAAAAAAGGACGTTAAGAGCAGATCGCCGGTGCCAGGCCACGCAGCGCGAGGTGGAGTGGAGATGTGGCGGCGGCGACGGCGGCGGCGCCGGCGGTGGTGATGGTGTTGGTGGTGGTGATGGCGACGGCGTCGCAGGCTGTGAGCGCCGCGGGCGTCGCGGCGCGGCCGTCACCGGCTGCCTCCCTCCTCACCCGCCGCTGCATCGCCGGTCCCTGCTCTTCCTTCACCCCCTCCCCATTCCCAAGGCTAGCTGGTGATGGTTCTCACTCTGCTCACCAATCAGTTCCCTCTCCCTAAAACCGACACTGCACGATCAGCCTCTGCTTTCACAAGCGCTCAACTTGGTAGGCTAGTGGTGATGGTTCTAACTCTGATCACTGGCCGACCCCCTCCCCCCATTACTCGCTCCCAAATCGATAGCCTAACTGACGATTAATCTTCTCATATGAAGCTCGCACTGACGCGTTTATGTGCCGTGTTGGCTTGAATCTTAACCTTGATTCTTGTTAATTTCCAAATATTTGCCTCCCTGGCGCATTGCCTATCCCCAACGTCATTTGCTGACGAAACATCGTTTGCATCCCTCTGTTACTTTTCACCATTTGCCTCCATCCGTGATATTACTCATAATTTACTTCGATATTCGTACTTAATTCATCTTTTGGTTCATTTTAGCTACTTCTTAGCTCGGCTCATCCTACATTTATTGTTGCCCTTTTTTTTACCAATTTAAGGGTATGCCTGTCTGTCTACGTCAATTGCATGTCTACGACCATTTCTCGATCTCCACTAGTCTATCCTTGCTCATCGCGTATCTCTTGCCTCAATTCTCGACCTTCTCTTTCCTTAAAAATCACCCATTATTTTCCCAGACTCATAAATGTATCCTTTCCAGCACTTGTCTTGATCGCCATTTGACTTATACGGGTTTCCCATTGATTGTTGCGACTCTTGCTAAAGTTCTCATCTTGCCTCGATCCCTGCTCATATTTAGACCCTCGCCGGTCAATGCATTTTACATATCATAGTTCTTGCGCTGGTTAATTATATTACATAAAGTATATTAATAACGTCAAGTAAAATATTAATACATAAAATTATTGAAATAAAGATTTTCAATGTTAGTTCACAAACCTCAATAATAGAACAGAAGATAATGAAGTTCAAGACAATACACATACTTCTCCTTTTTGTATTAATTGAATTACTACTTTTAACACAATAACTAGTGTTAAGAAAGAATATACATTTACTTAAAATAAATGTTAAAACATGCTATCAGCACAAAATTAATTATTTCTTCATTAGAGCTACATTAACTTTTAAACGTTCTTTCTTCGTAATTTGTATTTGTTGAAAAGTTATTAACTCGTTAAAAGGCACAGCGTTATTTATCTTTCAAGAAAATGATTGTTTCTTTACTACGTTCCTTATTAGAAAATAAAGATTAATTAACGCTGTTACTGCAGAATACTGAAGCGCGATTCCTGGAGCAATAAATATCTCTAGGAATATGCTATTCTTTATAAAATATTTTGTTAGTCAATAATCAATAGGTCGATTCAATGCAGTCGAATTAAATTTCACGCAATTTTCTCTCAAAATGCATGGGATTCTCTTTCATTTATTGTAACTACATGTACTATCTATAATTCCCAGTTTTGTAATCTGTGTCTGTGTCATCTTATCATCATCATTCTTAACAAATCCATTTCTTGGAGATATTCAATGTGATATTGCATTGCTAGTAGTCAAAAATAATGTCACACTTCATAAACCGTTACTATAATACATAATACTTTTTAACTTTTCATTTTGTAATAAGAAGCGTGTTTTTTGCAGATAGAGAAAAATATCAAGGTACAAATTAAGATGAATGAGGAATTTATTGCGATGGTTGCGTTCGAAAATTGTTAGCAAGAACTTCAAAAGTGTAAAGAGAACATACATTTTCAATAAATAATTCATACTTAAGTGAATATTTAGTGATGTAATACTATGATAAGGCCTATGCGTGTTTGTTCATTTTCATTCCAGGTCATTTTTCTACAGCATTACTGTGTTCATGATAAGAAAGTTTTCAAATATTAAGAACTCGAAATTATTATTAATATATTTTCATACATAGCAATTAATTTTAATAATATTTAATCTCATAACGAAATATAATAAGCAGATTTTATTCTCTTGAGAAACAGATTAATGATCTTTCTCCTCAGCCTCCAATTTTAGAGAAAATTTTAGACTGAACGATTGCAATAAACGTTTGCATTGTATTTATTCAATCGCATTTCTTGATGTTGGCATGCAGCCCTTCTGACTCGTATTTTCGTTGCCTGACACTTCATCACTGCACAAGGAGTTGCGAAACACTTAGCTCTTTTATTTTATTTTATATCGTTTTAGGAGCAAGAACAGTCAACAGGGAGGGATCACTATCATTTTATGCATAAGTAACATTTTAAAAATTATAATAAACATAAAATAATTAATTATATTTTTGACAATAATTTAAAACACTTTGTCAAAACGAATAATTTTGAAACATTTCGACATTAAATTGCAACTTTTAATTGAATTAAATATTTCTTTTGCCAAAAGTTTCTTGATTCTTGTTAATGTCAAGAGTTTTTGTTTTAATTTCGACACTTGAACATTGAAGGATAACGTGACTAACAGGGAGGATTCATCCATTGCTTTGTCTTGCAACAATACATCACAGTGATGATTATATACGTAAGTACTCACAAACAATCATTGTTCTACACGAGATAGAAACTTTGTGCCCTCTTTTTTATTCCAGAACTTCGCCTCCGCTTTAGCAACCCAGAAAACGTCCATCGTTTATTTACAATTTCGTCCCTTGTTCATCTTCTCATTCGTCGACCAATGGCCATATTCCGTCATTTAGTGCCCATCATCCATTAGTGCCCTTCACTGTATTTTATTAAATATCTATTGATCCTCTCACCATTCATTGTTATTCCGCTCACAGTCCTAGCCTAAGTGTCCTCAACCTCTATCCCCCATGTTTATTGACTGGGCCCACTGGTCCATCACCTTCCGCTCATCACTTGACGTCTATTACACGTACCCTTCGGCTCACTGCCTATTGCTTTGCGTAACGTTTATCGCTATCGTCCATGTTAAATACAGCACAATTCCCGTATTCATTGACCACCGCTAACAATTCATCGAGTGATCACAGTTCATTTCTCGTCGCCCACTTTCCGTGACCACAGCCATTACTTACCGTCCTTATGAAGAATTTAATGCTAATCTTAAACGTTTAAAATTTATATTGCCTATCGTTTATAGCAAACCTCCCTGTGTATTGCTTATTGTCAATCGCCCACTGTAAACTGACATCATTCATTTCCGATCGTTCATCACTATTCGGCTTCACTGAGTAATGTTCACCACATCGCCCAACGGCTATCGATGATTTCCCACTGCCCATCATCCAATACCTTAATGTAGCGTTTATCGTCTATCCCCGACGCTTTCTGCCCATCATCCCGAGGATTGCTTGTCACCCACCATCCATCTCCTATTCCCCAGGGAGAGTTTATCTCGCGTCGCTCACGCCATCCCTGGGAAGCGGTGATTGCCAATCTCCTTACACCCACTCCCCGAGAAAGAGTTTATCGCCGATTGCCCATCATCCGCCGTCCGTGCCAACTGCTCATCTCCCCTGGTTAGCGTACATCGCCCATGCCCATCGCTCCTAGGTGGCGTTCGTCGCCCGTGCCCGTTCCCCTCTCCCATCGCCCCTGGGCGGCGGCCGGCGTCTGGCGGCGCCGCGACGCGCGCGGGCCTCGCTCCTGGTCAGAGGGCGTGTGGATAGAGAGCACATGAGACAACACAAGAGACACACAGCCACAGCACTTCACGTCCAGTAGTGACGGAGCGCTAGGCCGTCGGGCTCTCGAGGCGCGCCCCGAAAGCCGCGGCCAGATCGCTCGCGGTTCAGAACAGGCTCACGCGAAATTTGGCTCCGAATCGGGGCGAGCGTCAAAACTTCAGTCAAGTTATTCAGCATCACCAAGATAATTTGTTAGTGGTAATGTGATTTGAGCTACTTATCACTTCGGTTTCGATGTGGACAGTTTCATGTGTAACACATACGAGACGGAAGTATATTGATGCCACATGTACAGCAGTGAGATTGTGCACAGCGCCTTCAGATCATTCCGGTACGATGCACATGTCACTCTAAGTACCGTTGCTGGCTCAATCCAACGTTTACAGAACCCAAGGATGAAACGATGTTTTCTTAGTTACCAAAAGAAAAACACATGCACACACAAAATTAGTCTAATAGTTTGCACTTATGTTCATTTGTTAAATTGCCTGGAACACAACAGAAAGAAAACACCATTTGGTCACATTTTGATGCAAGTGAATGCATTGCTTTGACATGCGCAGGCACAAGTCCGTACATCACTAGTTAGGTGGGACCACAGCACAGATACGTCGATGCTACATTTCATTCCCAGAGCACACAACGGAGACACGAAGATGAAATTCGCAGGAGCAGCTAAAGGCATGGAAGTCAGAGAGGAAAGATGTGTTTTTGCAATGCAAAACATTGAGCAGGAAATTTTATTTCAGAATAACTCACGAAATGAAGTACTTGGAAATGGAGGTAAACTGTACACAATATTAGTAGGAAGTGAATCCAACAGAATAAAATTATCCATTTTTTATTGAAAACTAAAGATCATTATAATAATAACACAAAAATTAAATTTTCCCATCTACTATAACCTTACACCTCAAAACTACCCTCATTCTTTTACCCAATTTTCGTAATTTTCAATATTTTTCTATATAAGTAATAAAATTTGGAAATGATCACTTCCAACATGGTGGTATCAAAATCAGAATAAAATGTGTGGGTAACGATTTACAAACCTCTAAAAAGAACCCAGGAGAACCAAGAGAAATGAAGAAAATACGCTGAGAAACAGAGGAACGGAACATTGAGGAAAGAGCGGACAGAACAGAGGGGGCAAGAGAGAAGAAGAAAAGGCCAGAACGAGGCGAGAGCGCGAAAGAGGAAAGTACAATGCGATTTTTCTAACTTTGCCCCTCAAGGACCGACTTCGCGATGGAATATGTCACGATATTTCGCGTCTTTCTTCGTCGTGCCGCTAGAAGTCGCATGATCGCAAGCACTGCTTGACACGCTCGCGATCATGCGGTACCTGGCGGTACGAGTGAGAACGTCGCGAAATACCGTGACGTATTCCATCGCGAAGACGGGCCTTGAGGGGCAAAGTTAGAAAAAATCGCAGTCCAGGTCCTGCGCTGTGGCGAGGCACATCGGCGGCACCAGTACCTCTGCTGAACGTTCTTTACTCTGCCCAGCAAGTCTACGTGTCCCGCGGAATATTGCTCAATGACGTCCTTCACGTCATACGGCTTCAAGGCCTCCTTGAACTTGCGGCGCGCGACAAAGTACTTCATCTACAGAGGGCGGGGGACGGGCAGAAACAAACAAAACAAAAAAGAAGAGAGGTTAAATTCGCGGTGGAAATGAACGTGGGGTTCACTCCCTGAAGTGGCGCAGTGACGACCAACCGCGTACGTGCCTAAATCAGTTTTAGTAGCAACATGGTGGAAACAAAGGTGGTGAAGCGATTTACTAATATAAATAATCCACCGCTTTATGTTATTTTTTTAAAAAATATAGTTTATGAAGAGAACTTCGTTTTCATTTGAAAAAAAATCAATGTTTTTACAACAAAATCTCTTGAAAACCGATTCTTGTATTGTCAGAAATTTAGTTAATAAGAAACGTACATAGCAGCTTTCGTTTCTAGAGCTGAATCAAGAGCATGGATTCCATGTTGTATAAGACAACAACAAAATACATTGATACTTTTGAAGGATAGAGGGTTATAATTTATCCCGCTGAGATCATAATGACAGACTCGTATTGCAAATTCATTATTCTGAATAATAGTATAATAGTAATTTAATATTATCCTAGATGTTTTAAATTGTATAAAATTATTTCTTTAGGTGGACACGTTTACGGAAGCAGCTTCTTGGTTTGGCGGTCTTTTGATTTCATTAAATGCCTTGCAATTCACCATTTTTGTTTTCACCATGCTTAATTTCTCAGAACTGGTTGACTGGCTGCAATCAGAAGGTGACGAGCTGAGTCTCTTCAATGGATCTTGAGGGTGTTTTGGAATAGCTGCAAGAAAATAATTCTGAAAATGGCAAACTATGGCTGCAAACTGCATCACGTTCAGATGATTTGTAGTCACTGCACGCCAAAAATATTATTGTCGAAAGAAACATGGATTGAAGAGGCTTCAGACTGATTTGATTCTCTTGGCATTAAAGGGAAAATTGCTAGTAGTAGGAACATTTTCCTTTCCTCTTTGCCCTGTGAATATAGTTCCCAAGAGAATAAAAATTGCATTTCAAAGATTGAAACAGTGTTTAAGAATACCTTATATATGAATTCATCTCAGAAAATGTAATTCACATATTCATAGGGTTCCTTTACTCTCTTTTACTTACAATGAATACAAACACATTTTTTCTTTAAAGCAGAAAATGCATTTCAATATTGTTTAATTTATTACATCAATATTTTTAAGCTTTTAAAAAGTAATGACAAGATAAAAGAAATCAATTAATGTTGCCAAAGAATAAAATTACTATTTAGCAGTAAATTTCATAATCAGATAGTCACGAGAACAATATGAATTTTGGTACATTCACTACAGAGTATTGGAATGGCTATTCTGATATAATTTTTGAAACACAAATATGACGATGAATGTTCTGGGTTTATTTTATCCCGAAGAGGAAAAATATTACTACATTACATTTTTCGATGGAGAATCTGTTAATTCATTGACTAATATATTTCGATAGGAATTGTCTGGAGGTGGAGCCTTATGTTACATTTTTGATTCCACAAAACTCTTTCACGCCAGTTCCATTTTACTCAAACATGATAATAGCTTCTCACACTCGAAAAAGCTGTCGGCCTGAAGCCCTTCAATGAATCCTTCCTTCAAAAGCATTTCCTGTGGACGAATCTGAGACATATGATTAAAGAATGAAGAACGTGTTCCAAAGCGATATTCAAAATGTCAGGCGTCCAATGTCTCAGAAATCAGAGCACCTAAATTGGGATCATTCTAAATGACGATCTGAAATGGAATTGGTACGAGTTCGGAAAACTCGACAAAATATTCTATGTAGACGAGGACCTTCATACAGGAAAATCTCAAGAAGCAGTCAGCAAGAGGTTATGAGCAATCGGTGAGGTAAGGAGGAGATGGTGCGGAGATTTTGTAAAAAAATGTATGAAAATGATATTTTGGTAAGAAAGGATGATAAAAGGAATTACAAAAGGGAGAAAATTTGGGAATGTGGAAGTCACAAAAATGTGAAAATGAAGATGAAAGGCAAGTGACGGAAGTCCTGCCGAAGATGGTAGAGCCGGAGATTCGTGGAGAAATGGTAGAGGATAGTGGAGAATGGTGAACAATGACAGACGGTAGCGGGCCTCAGTAGATGTCGGTGGAGAGGGCCAGATAGTGGTGAAAGGTAATGGAGGGTGGTGAAGGATGGTAGTAGGTTGAAAAGTCGGAGGATAGTGGAAGGAAATGGACGGTGATAGGGGTTGAAGAAAAACGGGACGACTATGGATGATGTTGGAGGGAGCAGTAGGTGGCAAAAAACGATGAACAGGTGGAATGAAGTGAATAGGTGGTGGAAGGGGGATGGCCAGCGATGGAGAATGGAGAATGGTGGATAGTGAAAGCTGGAGGAGCGTGGAGGGTGGAGACTGGTGAATGGTGGAATGGGGAGGGCTGGTGGAGGGTGAAAGAAGGGTGGAAGCTGTTAGAGGGTGGAGGCTGATGGAGGGTGGAGGCCGATGGAGGGTGGAGGCTGATGGAGGGTGGAGGCTGATGGAGGGTGGAGGCCGATGGAGGGTGGAGGCCGTTGGAGGGTGGAGGCCGTTGGAGGGTGGAGGCCGTTGGAGGGTGGAGGCCGTTGGAGGGTGGAGGCCGTTGGAGGGTGGAGGCCGTTGGAGGGTGGAGGCCGTTGGAGGGTGGAGGCCGTTGGAGGGTGGAGGCCGTTGGAGGGTAGAGGCCGTTGGAGGGTA
Organism: Acheta domesticus; assembly: GCA_031308135.1. NCBI lineage: Eukaryota > Metazoa > Arthropoda > Insecta > Orthoptera > Gryllidae > Acheta > Acheta domesticus. The sequence continues at coordinate 165,559,567 of JAHLJT010009436.1, forward strand.
GAGGCCGTTGAAGGGTAGAGGCCGTTGGAGGGTAGAGGCCGTTGGAGGGTAGAGGCCGTTGGAGGGTGGAGGCCGTTGGAGGGTAGAGGCCGTTGGAGGGTAGAGGCCGTTGGAGGGTGGAGGCCGTTGGAGGCTGGAGGCCGGCGAAGAGTAGGGGCAGGCGAAGGGTGGTGGCTGCAGGGCGGGAGGGGGTGCGGGCGGGCGACGAAGAAGCGAAAGGCCGGGCCGGCGCGGCGCGGTCGCGAGGGGCGTCGCCCGGGGCGGCGCCGGCGACCGCGCCGCGCGGCGCGGGCGAGTCCCAGAGCGCTCTGCCTTACAATGTCACGACGTCTCAAGAGGAGGAGTACACAGGATGTACACACGCCGACTGGGTCACACACTTCTTCTTCGAGTCTTTCTACTAGTGACGAGAACCGTGTTTTATTCTTCGGGGTTTTTAAAACTCACTTCATTTACCTCTTTCTTCGCCAAATAAACCCATGCTTTTACAATATTTATTAGTTATTATTTAGGATTAGTATTTTTCTGTTACTGTTAAGTATTCTCACCATTATTTGTTTGATTAAGAAATGTGGTTTCTGACCTTGGAGAGTTCGCCAACTCCAAAATGTTTTGATGTCTTCTGGAAAAATTCTGTTAATATTCGATTAGTTGTAACAAGGTGATTGTTGCCCGCCGAAAAAGGTATGTGGAAAAGTACAATTACATTTCAAACAGAAATTAGGTCATTTACCAATGCCTCTTGCGGAAACAAAAGGGGCTTCACATTACGATAGAAGGTAGCACAAAATATGAGATTAGGGATATAAAATAAATTTATTCTCAAGTGAATCATTAGTTTAAAAAAGTAGTATTACGCTTAGTAAGTCTGCTTTGAATAGGCCGCTAATGAAACTCTCAAGAGCAAATAATCTCCTCTTTCACTTACGATTGCCCTTACTCCAAAATAATGTAGATAGAGTTTGTAGATAGACGTGGCAAAAATTTCGACTCCAGTTAACGGAGATGAACCTTATTGCTGAACTACCAAAACAATGAGAGTCGTTCTTTGACGAATAACATTCGTCCTCGTGGTACATTCCTCTTTTATCTAGTACTTTTCTCCACTTATGACAGTATCATAGACATTGATAAGTTTTTACCTAATATTTCCGAAGCTTTTAGTGCATATTTTCCTTTCACATGTTGCTTCAGTCGCTTTGTAGGTAAACGATTCTCTTAAAATTAACAGAATTTATCAGAAATGATCAATATGATTAGATTAGGAACTCTGCCTTTGGTGAGAAATCCTTTCTTGCTGAATAAGGAAGAAATGATTTGTGCTCAGCAAGGGCCCTGTTAATAAACAGCGCATGTCGTAATCGAAATGAAAAGTTTCTCAAATAAAAACGGACAAACGGATATTTTTTGAGTGATATTATTTTCACGTTATCATATTGCATTATTTTTAATTACTATCTTTAAATCATGTCAACATACTCTAATGTCATACCTCATAACTTACAGTGTAACATCGTGTCATTAATCTAGTAGTGGTATCTAATTACCTGTCTCAAAATGGAGTAGACATGAAGCTCCATTTCAACGCGAATTGTATAGGAAATAACTTCAGTGGCGTAACAAAGAGTCCCTTTGACAGAAATGAAAATTGACTTGGTAGGGCGTTTACATAGACATTATTTATAACGTAGACCTCAGTATCACTAATACTTTTTTTGATAATATTTTTTAGTTTATCAAACTGATTTGCGAACAATTCATTATGTATGTTACTATATAAATACTTTTTCAAAAATTAAATCTTTGCAAATGGGCTTGAATTTTAAACGCTTCTTCCTCCCGTTTCGTTAGTTCTTTTTGGAACTTGGGTAGGAAGTATAAAAAATATGTTTTTGAACTCATCAATTTTGCTGAAAAATTTGCACGTAAAACGAATTAATGGTAGTTTACTTTGTGTTCATTTGTGTTAAATTTTGTTAACGAGTTTGGTAATCAGAATTTTATATGAATACAAAATCATTTGAATTCACAAAATATATTTGAGCGATTGTTAACGTATTTTATTAAGTACTAATTTAGGGATGTGAACATTGTTGAAGTCCGGTGAAATTCATCTGACGTTACGCCACTGAATAGCAAACTAAGTAAAACGGCAGTCAAGAACTCCACTGAAGCAATACTACAAGCTACAAGCCAAGAAAACCAGTGGTATGCAGGGTGAAATACTTTATTAAATCTCACATCAGTGCACTAACAATACAAATACCTTACCCACCGTTATACAAAGATGATTAAATAATCTGCAAGAGAAGACAAAGTTCGCAGAGAATGTGCTTCCTTGAACTCACGGACGAAGCAACAAACCTCTCAATTACGTGTGTCTCTCAGTCTCCAAATCAATCCACTCAGATGTTGTGTAGGGTGTCACAGATGATGCGGGTATGTTGAGTGATCGGTCATACTGCGCTCTGTTTCTAGTTACACGAAATTTCGCTCCCACTCACGCTATAGTTACCGTCAGGGCTCCGTCGTCGCTGAGGGTACCTGAGGCCGGAGGAGACGCCAAGAGACGTGGCAGGATGGCCGAGGGCCGCCCGCAAAGGGATGGCGTCCGGAGGGCGGGTGCACCTCCACTGCCATCTCTCGGACCACCAGGCGATTCAACCGCCTCCCCAGGAATACTTCGTCCGCTCTTTTGAGTCACTCGTTTGAGTCACTCATTTGAGGTCATTTTAGTCACTCACACACGCCTATTGCCAGATGATTTCGTGCTCAAAGTAACTTTGATTCGGATGTATTGCGAAGCGACCCTGCATAACTTTCGAGAGTATTCTACATCAATTTGGTCTAATGTAAGTCTATTGACAAGGTGGTAAGATTACCAAACCATTAACGTACCTAACTGAATATGAAAATAAATCCTATACAGACTAATTTTCTAAATTGTTGCTTGATACCGGTAAATATTTACCTAACTTAGAATTTTCATAGGTATAATAAAGAAAAATAATTTTTCTGAGGTTGTATTGGTACATGAAGATAATACTGCTTCATAAAGTATATTACAAATCAAGTATTAGCGTGAATACCTTGTTATTTTAAATATTTTAATGTGAATATTTCGGTATGTACGTAAAATAATTTGAAAGATTATGTTGCACTGTCGCACTCCTCTCTACATAAATTATGGGGAATTAAGTTTAGTGAACTCCATGATTCTTTATTAATCATCTCTCATTACACATGCCATTATACATTTTGACTAAATAGAACGATGCTAGCAAATGCGCTCTTTCAAGAAGCGACCAATGAATGTACAAGAAATTCAAATCCCACAATTGCTATTTTACAATAAAATACCAATCTCAATGTAAGGTGTGTACTTTTGTTAGGGCTTGCCAAAGAGGTAAATGAAGTAGGTAAAATAACTCGAGAAGAACATATTCAAGTATTTTTATAGTACAAATTTCATTGGAGGACGACTCTGGGACTTCATTGTTTTCAGACTACATGACACGACTTCAGGAAACAGAAGGCAATCGTTTAGAAACAAAATAACTATGCATGATGTGTGTATAAGATGTATTTAAAATGAAAAATCTATTGATATAAAATTAGTTTTCTTTATCCGGTCCATGAAAAGAACTAACGACGTTGAGAGAACATATATTTTTCAACATTCCATATCCTAAACATCTAATTTGACAGAATGTATTTTAGGAAGAGATATAACTTTCATTTAATTTCTATGCTGTCTGAAAAGGAACGTAATGTGAGCATGGTCCGTCATAGATGATAGAACATTTCTTACTGAGATCCACCTGAAAAAAAACTTACAAATGAAGATCAATAGCACAATTAACTTATTATACAACTATCAAAGAAGAATAATCTGAAAAAATAATGTACCTTACTGAAAAGAAATTAATATAATACATGAGTACATTATGTATGCTTAATAAACAGCAATGGAATATTTAGTTGGAATAACGGTACCACTGTTGTTTAGAAGATTCATTACTTTGCATTGTATTTCAGTCCATAATTGCAAACATTGCAAAGAAAGGTAATTGCATTTAATAATCGCCCGAATAAAACGCCATCGCTGATTACCAAATGTTAACCGTTATAGAGGAGGTATTAAAAACGTTCGTTGATTTGAATCTTCTTCACAAATGTGCTACATTACAAATGCAGATCACACCATTGAATCAACAACATAGTTAATATTCACTCAAGCAAGGCTAAGGATTGAGTCAAGGAATTAATTGCAATGCCAAGAAAATTAATGGCACGACACAAACATTTTTGCGGTTATCCGGAAAATTTCTTTCTTGGTGACCTTCCTATTATTTGACAATTTTATTATATTATTTACATTTATATTATGTAAATAATAAATTGCAGTGCTACGGAGATATTTGGCTAACACTGTCTGATGGGAAATTAAATTAAAAAAACTTTTTTATAGATATCAAAATATTTGTACAGAAAATATCAAGGAGTCAATTCAATTTTTAGATTCAGGAATGAATTTAAACTACTGAACACTTAAAAAAATAAAAATAACGAAACAAAGAAAAATCACAAATTTCACAATTATATCTTACTTATATTACAGTTACGTTGTTCTTTGAAAGGAAGTTAGATATGGTCACCATGAGAATAACCCGGCTCACAAGGCGGATAACTACAGAGGGATACTGCATTTAGAGATATGGAAAATGTCAGGTGGGCCAAAGTCAGGCGGGGTAAAGTCAGGTGGGCCAAAGTCAGGTGGGGTAAAGACAAGCGGAGCAAAGTCAAGCGGGGCAAAGTCAGGCGGGACAAAGTCAAGCGGGGCAAAGTCAAGCGGGGCAAAGTCAAGCGGGGCAAAGTCAGGCGGGTCAAAGTCAGGCGCGGCAAAGTCAACGACAAATTGAGCGTAGTCGCGGCAGGGAGAAATGGTCAGGGGTGGACGCGCCTTAGCTTGGGAATGACGAGGTGCGGAGTGGTGAGACGTGGGCTGGGCAAGACGTGGAGAGAGAAATAGACGTGGGCGGACGAAGTATGCGAGTGAGGAGCCGCCGGCGGGAGCGACGTATGGGCGGAGCGAAGTGTGAGAGGGTGAAAGTGTACTCATGAGCTGGGTGAAGCTTGGACGCTATGAAGTGTGGGGAGGTCTGGACGGGGTTTGATGTGGGTGGGGGCGAAGACTGGACGGAGCGTTATGTGGGGGAGGGGTAATGGGCGGGACCAGGCATGGGCAGGGAGTGAAGTATGTGGGACATGGGCGGAGCTTGTGCGGGGCTTGGGTGCGGCTTGTGCGGGGTTTGTACGGGGCTTCTTCGGGGCTTGTTCGGAGCTTGTGCTGGCTTGTGCGGGGCTTATTCGGGGCACGTGCGAGGGTTGTGTGAGGCTTGTGCGAGGCTTGTCTTGGGGCTTGTGCGGGGATTGGGCGGGACCTGATTTGGGCCTGGGGAGGCATGGGCGGGACGAGATGTGGGAAGGTGATAAGATTCTTGCGAGGCTTCGAAGTGTGCGCTGGGAGGGGCCTGGTCGGGTCGGATCGGGGCGGGGCGGGGTCGGTGGGGATGGGTCGTGGTGGGTCGGGGTGGTCGGGGTGTGTCGAAGTGTGTCGGAGTGTGTCGGGGTGTGTTGAGGTGTGTCGGGGTGAGTCGGGGTGCGTCTGGGTGTGTCGGGGTGAGTCGGGGTGTGTCGGGGTGAAACGGTGTGTGTCGGAGTGTGTCGGGGTGAGTCGGGGTGTGTCGGGGTGTACGAGGTGAGTCGGGGCGAGTCGGGGTGAGTCTGGGTGTGTCGGGGTGCGTCGGGATGTGTCGGGTGAGTCGGGGTGTGTCGGGGTGTTTTGGGTATGCCGGAGTGAGTCGGGTGTGTCGGGGTGTGTCGAGGTGTGTCGGGGTGTGTCGGAGTGTGTCGGGGTGTGTCGGGGTGTGTGAGGTGTGTCGGGGTGTGTCGGAGTGTGTCGGGGTGTGTCGGGGTGTGTCGGGGTGAGTCGGGGTGAGTCGGGGTGTGTCGGGGTGTGTCGGGGTGTGTCGAGGTGTGTCGGGGTAGGTCGAGGAGGGTCGGGGCGGCGCTTGATGTGGGCCTGAGGCGCCCGGAGGCTCCTACCTTCCGGATGGCGCGGATGGCGCCCTTGTGCTGGTTGGTGAGTTGGATGCAGCGCGGCTGCTCCTCGTCCTCGTCTGCAAGCAGCGCGGCGCCGGTCAGCGCGGGGCAGGCGCCGGGGCACGGGGGCACGCCCCCGCCCCCTCGCGGGCCCCGGTTGCCCCCTCTTCCCCTAAAGGTCCTCCACCCCACGTCCAGGCGCATCTCAGACACCGAAGCCGTTCCGAATTTCCGCATCGCAAGGGTTATAATTAATGCCATGAGAAATCTGTTAACCTAATAGCTAATACTCGTATATGCTTGTGGTTTCATTTCCTGGTTTTAAAGTCATAAAATTAAGAGATGCACATCTGGATATTTTCCGGAATTTTAATGAAGTTATCACACGAGTGAGAGACTATTTTTAACAGACCAATTTTGTACATAAACATTGAAATTTGTTCACGAATAGTCATGTCGAACTTATTGATACAATTACCCAAAGCAACTAGTCGCATCCAATATTTTTATTAAATTTATTTACAAACAAATAGATCTTATTCTACGACCCTCAGGATGAAATAAAAACCAAATTTTCTCATCAACATTATAGCAACAACACATTGTTTTAAAATTTTTGTTGTTCTTTCTTCGTAATTTGGAACGGTTTTGATTCGTAGAAGCGCCAGCAACTCGTGATGGCCGTACGGGGGAGAGGGTTCACATCCAGAGGGAGTTTTGTAGTGACTTTTTCACTAATTGTTTACTTTCAACAGCATGTGACATAGAGCCGCTCTGTGCATGCGTCTGCTCGCATGTGCTTGCTGCGTTTGAGGTGAAATTCACATTACACGAATAATTCTACAGAAATAGGATATATGTGTGTGTATATATATATATATATATATATATATATATATATACACACAATAATTTTGAAATATTCGCATGAACAGAGCATAAAACAGAACACTCTTTTCATTTTCTTTTACCTACCGTTTTGACACGCACATTGGAGGAGCGTGCTTGCAGTTTTACTACTACAGTATTCATTACTCTTTGTACTAATATTTCGAATATTAAAAATGCCCATTGATTTATAAGATTAGCTTCTAATACTTTCGATTTAGTATAATTTAAATTGTTAAAAAATGTCGCTACGTGACACAGTACACAAATGGCGGTGCTCGAAAATATTAAACAAATGCAGTATATGCAGCATACTCCGGAATATCACATCTTTTGGGCATCAAGAAAAACTGTTTTCGTATTTTTTGTAACTCTGTGTGTCAATGAAATATAATTTTCTTTTGTATACTTTAGTATTAGGATACGAATGCTCCGAAGCAGCTGGCAAAACTCGAAAGTTCTTAGAAGCTCTGTTAACAGCGACTTATTCATCTCGTGCAGAGCATTTTTCTGTCGCACGTTCACGGATTTCAACATTTAGTGACAAATATTTTCAACTGCTGTCCTCTAGTCTTAATGCTTGTGCACAGTTAATATTTTCGTGCTAATTAGATATTTATTTGCAATTTTATATATGAAATCCATGAGACACATTGTATCTCATTTCTGGGAACGAAATCTAGCAACTAGGACAAGTCAACTGGTACAAAAAAACTGTTGAGAAGTCGTGAATGTCCGACATCATAGATGCTTAATACAATAGTATAATGATATTTGAGTTATGCTTGAATCGGATGAACGAAAGAACTGTGTTCAAAATTCACAATTAATTACTATAACTCAGGAAAAAATAATATTGTTTCTACGGTGCTATAGAAGATTAAAAATTAAAGTTAAGTATTTTGAGAATGTAGCTTTTAGCAATCTACTGTTATCGTATCTTGACGTTTAGCATTTTCGTACTTATTCCATTTAATTCATTTTAGTTTGCTAATTTTTGTGCATTTACTTAACTTTGTTGAAATGCAACAAGAATAGATTAAACTTTCATTCGGTCTCTTCAAACATAAAAATACCATTTTAAATTCATGGGAGTCAAAGCAACTTGCAGCAAACTAAATTATCTTTGTATTTAAGGTGAAATAATCCTTATACTAAAGAGAACTTTCATTGATAAGGTAGAATTATGAATTTCTCCCCTTTAATTCATATCAAGAATATACTCGTTTGTCAAAATATTTATTATAAGATGTTTGGGAAAATCAAACATGTTACAACATAGCGAGCCAGAAAGTGAAAACCAAACTACTCTTATCAGAATACACTACCCCTAACAAAGATATTTTGGCGGAATAAAATACTAAACAACTTATATAATGCTATTCTCATAAAATATGAATCTCACTACATTTACAGTCAATATAATTATTAATCACGACAATTTTGGAAAAATACGCAGTTTTTAGTAGAGAAATAATAGAGTTTTTGGGGAGGGGGATTTAATTTGTGAGAAGTGGATCAAATATATACAAAAGATTTGATTTTGAAGAAGAAGAAGAAGAAGATCTACGTTGTTGTCATCAATGAAAATATATGTAGTGATGGTATTGTAAATTTTTGTGGTGTAATTTACCGGTGGTAAAACATACATTATTAACAAGTATGTAGAAAAGTCTTAAGGGGAAGAGAACTCATGTTGCCCTGTTTTCATTTTATATCGAAAAATATCTTAATATAAATATATTGACATAATACATATGACTGTGCTACGAAATAATGGTATGCGCATGTGATGCCCAATTTCACTAGCGGTTACAACAAAAAAAGTATTTTCACTTAGGCTTTTGATTTTAACACAAAGGAATAGAAAGGTGGAAATGCAATAGAATATTTAGTTCCGGTAAAAAGATAAACTTTTGGGAGAACCACAGTATCTAGAGGTTTGCGAAATATTTCATTCTATTAGCTTAAGATCTTGTAAAATAAGCTGTTCAATGAAGGTTTTATTTTAATGGGTAGAAGATGTATTGCTGAATGGATTGTTTTATATCTGATACCAATTGTTCTGCGTTATTCCTGATAAGTTTTTCAATCTTATGGAATTCTCATATATTTTAGAAGTAGGTTTGTATCATTGTCCGTGATAGTAATTACACAATCTATTTCAATTAAGTCTGATTAACTTCAGAATGAAACACATAATTTGTATAAAGCGAAAAACATCTTCCTACCCAACGTAATACTGTGTCATGCAATTCTCTTATTATAAATACTCAATAACCATTACTTCTCACCCAGCAAAATTAAACTATATCTGTCACTTGGATTAAAGAAAAACTCTTGTCTAAATAGTAGTTGACGCAATCACCCAGCAATACATTTATTTTGTTTTCGACTGTCATTTTATTTGAAGAGAGTGTTTTACAGCAAAGCAAATCTGCACAAAGTTCCCTGCTGCTCCGTCCACAGAACCGCTGCTACCACTTCTATTGTACTACAGCTGCTCTCCCACGTCTGCTGCAAGTTGCCTCGATTTGCGAGGGCTGACAGCGTCGCATGTCGCACTTGCGTGCACGCTCACGCGCACGCATTTGCGACAAACGCAGGGGCGCACGCACGCCGACACGCTCGCTCGCGGTGCGGCGTCTTGCAGGCAGGCAGACACACGCTCGCACGCACGCACACACGCATGCACACACGCACGCGCGCGCGGAAAGCAAGAGAACCAGAGAAAGAGGAAGAGAAAGAGATCGTGTGAGACAAAGTGAGGTAGAGAGAAAGAAAGAGAGGAAAAGAGAAGGAAAACAGAATTCGTACGACTTGATGGTCGCAAGCACGTTTGCTTTCTTTTTATTTTCAATGCTCTAACTTCTACAGGAACAGCGAATACAATAACAGTTATGAAGCAAAAGCAAGTTGGCGGAGCATTCCAAGACATGCAGGGCGAAAACGCTCAGGCAAACAGATCGCCGGACGCTGAAGAGGTACAGAACTGAGATTTTGCAGGTATCACGAAATTGAAAGGTGTCGCATATCTGTTAAATCAAGTATAAAATGTAGTGGATTGTTCAAATTAAATCAAAATAATTTCAATAGCTGTTTGTCTATTCTTTATGTGGTTAAAATCATATAAAAGTTTGAGTACATTATTACGTAATTTATTTTTATAAATAATTGCATTAATTAAATATTTCATCTATGTATGAATGTTCAAGTATGTGTATTTCTATGTAAAGAGAAAAAGATGATAATATTAGGTGTTGTGTTTTTGATATAGTCATAAAGGAAAACTAACAAGAGTATTAAAAACCTCAACTTTATGAGTAAAGATAAACGATGAGAATTTAACAGTACATTTTTAAATATGTACTTATATGTTTCAATCATATAATTTACATTTCTAGAAAAGTGAACAATCCCAATTTTTGATTAGGCATTCAGCCTTCGAAACTCAGTCTTACAAAATAATCCAATTAAATACTTCCTTCAATCATTCACAAACATATTGCTTTCTGATTCAAAAATGAAAAAAACAAAAACAAAACAAATTAACTTCATCAGCGCCACAACTTCCGATCTGAGAACTCGAGCGCCACGTCAAGTACTCGCCAATCATGCGCCACAGCACAAGCAAAGCACAAGCTCAAAGCCCATTCCAAAACGACTCCGCTAATTCTACATCGTATGCGAGGCCAATTGTATGCAGTGAAGGAGGTCAACGACTACTCATCACACACTAAAAACGAACAACAACACAGTACACAAAAAGTCAGACTCGAAGCGGCCCGTTACCGTCAGCAGGTGCTTCGTCCCGCAGAGGCCGGACGGGGCCTGCGCAGCTCGTCCACGCGCATACCATGACGCGCACACACGTGCGCACGCCACGCACGAACGCGCGCACATTCGTCACGAACTCGCGAGCGGAGATAGGTTCGTCTTTAAGGGGGTAGCTACGCACATAACTATTATTTTATTTACTTGGTCAAAAAACAGTACAAACTGTATATGACGTATGGGAAAGAGATTATCTGCGCACATTTTCTTGAGGCCCAGAATGAAAAAAAAGCGGTGCGCACGCTGTTGCAACGGATCCCGCATTTTAAGGGTGCGCATGCTCGGTGCACATTCGATGGCATTTGTTATTTGTATCTCATTCGAGGACGATGATGCAAGTTTTTGTAGATCACGAAAAACGGTGTGCGCATGCGGCGGTGCGCAAACGACAGAACTTACTGTTTGTTTCTTACTCGGAGGCGACGAGATAACTATTTTTGTAGATCACGAATCACGAACATTGGGGTGCTGCGATGTGCATACGATCGTATGCGAGGCACTTATTGTTTATATCTTACTCGAGGACGATGATGTAAAATTTTGTAGATCACGAAAAATGGGGTGTGCACGCGGTGGTGCGCATAAAACGGCACTTACTGTTTATATCAGTGATGTCAGCGTCTCCTACTTGTGGCACCGAAACATAGCACGAGTTTCTCAGCGCAACTACGGTCGGAAAGAAAACTATCTGTAGTAACCCCGCCGTTTTCCATCGTGCTGGAATCGCAGGTAAAAGAAGAGGATATGCACAAAAACCATCGCCAGATGGAACACTAGAATACTCTATTTCTGCAGAGGGCGCTGCTTTAATTGCAAACAACAAGGCTTCAATTTCTTAGAAAGATGGCGAAAAGAAGGCGTTTCAGCCACTCTGTGTATTATAATCTAACTGGTTGCCAGCCTACAACCCTGCGGCATGCGTTGGCTACGGGTCCAGCGCAGCGGTACACACGAATCGCAAACGTGAACTGCAAAGTCCCACGTTGTGGGCGACGTGACAATATACTACTATTTTTCTAACTTTGCCTCTCAAGGCCCGTCTTCACAATGGAATATGTCACGGTATTTCGCGACGTTCTCAATCGTGCCGCCAGGTATCGCACGATCGCGACCGCACCAAGCAATATTTGGGATCATGCGTCTTCTAGCGGTGCGACGGAGAAAGACACGCACTGCCTTGTGTTATTCCATTGTGGCCACAGGAGCTTGAGGGGCAGAGTCAGAAATATTGCACTATAGATTACACAACTTCCACCCCACACACCGCGGGATTCATGTTCCTGGCCGCAATTAATGGGCAGTAAGTACTGAGGAGAGGATTTTTATGGCCTAAAAATATTGAAATATGCTTTTAAAAATATGCATTTATGACCCATAAACTTCCGAAATATGCTCTTTAATATGCAATTAAAATTCACACTATTTAATTTTCTGTGTAAACCTTTCTCGATGAACTTCAGAAGAAGCATGCTTCGAATTAAAAGCAATATTTTTGCGCAAACGTAATATAACCTAGCGTACTTTACGGGAGAAATAATTGAAGTAAATAAGCACATTAGAGAAATACACAGTACGCCTTGTTTCATTTTTTTACCTGGTTGAAAAAAATGATTTCAGGAAATGTCCTACATTTTCCCATGAATTTTATCATATATAGAAAAGAGAAAAGCCATCAAAGAATAACGAGCTCTTTCCAATCAATGAACGCTCACGAATAAGTAGATTCTTTAAAACATAAAATGTTTTACAGATAAGTATCTATTTTAAAAAAATATGCAAAATTTGCTGTTGTAATTACACGAATATGCATCAACAGGAAAAATCCGCCAAATATGCATAACATATTAATCTACATAGCATCCAATTCTAACCAAATGTCAAGAAATTTCACATAGCTCTGCTCTAAAGCAACGGACAAAAATATGCAAAATCATAAAAATCCGCTTCCTAGTAAGTACTCTACTAGATCTGGTTCTCAGCGCGAAAGGTAAAAATAAATGAACTTGGAGAATGATGCTTAACCTTAACGGTATTTGCGAATTTCAGAACAAATTACGAGCATATCTAGGAATATGCCAGACACAAACCTACAAATTCCTGTTAACTAGCGAATCAATGAGTAGGCGTAACAGAAATTAACTTACCATTAAACGCTGTGGTAAGAAATACCGGTACCAACCCATTTTCATTACATTTAGTCTCGGAGAGGGAATTAGTGGAAGAAAAACAGATTCATATTACTCGTATCATTACAACAGAGACAAAGGACCAAAATTTATCTTAATAATGTTGAAAATACGAGAACTACAAAGTCATTTTAGGTACACGAGCGTTCTTTAAAAACAATTATTTACCCAAGATCAAAACTTATGAACTACAAAACAAATTAAAATTATTTTCACATATGGTTTCATAACACGTTTTGTATTACGATAAATAACCACCTTTTAGATATCTGCTCACAACCTTCAAAAGTTCATTGAGAACAATTGTCGGAAGATATCAATTCTGAATCAATTCTAACTGACGGGGTGACGAAGTGCTACAGAAATAAATAATAATAATAATAATAATAATAATAATAATAATAATAATGTCTTCCTCCTCCCATTATAAGTTTTATTACATTTAAAATTATTAACTAAAAATTGAACTATACGTCTACGTCGCATTAAACATTCAACCTAATCCTTTGAACATTTACGAATTGATATGAAAATCCCTAAGTATGCCATTTTGTCACCGCAGACAACGGAATGTAATTTTTGTAACTACTATCTTTTAGATTTTAAATTTGAATTTTTAGAACTATTTAATTATTTTTAATGGCCTAAAATTTATCAAAAACAATCATACTTTCAGATTTAGTTTTAAATACACATTTCTTTACTGTAAATCATGGGTGATCATAATTACGATCGTAAGTGATTAATGAATACAAGAAATGTACTAGAAAACAAATATTTGTTAATATTTTAGTAATAATAACAAAATATGAAAGTTAAATAAACACCGATTATCACAACAGCAACTATTTTTAGACATGCAAATAACCGTTCATAAACAATCTAAGCAAAAATAGGGAATTAATTTAGTTCGAATATTTGACTTCAGATAGTTTGTTATTGATATATATCTGGAACATGTTGAAAGTGAAATTATTCTCGAATTCAAATGTGAAAGGAAAAGCCATTTCATTCTGACAGATGCATTTTAACAAACAAAAAAAATCTGAAAATTAATTCCTATAAACACTTTTGAGACTGCAGTTAACTAAGGTAAACTCTCAAATATTATATCAAATATTGTAAATGTTGCAAATAATGTTTATAACACAAAAATCATTAGGAAATCCCAACAATACCTCAAAACAAATGACTCAAGAAATATAAACATTGTTAAACACAAAAGTTCTGCACAAAGAGTTCTATTTTACCTACATCGGAGGGACAGAGGACTTAATCGAATGATCACGTATGATAAAACTTCTGTTGTATTCTGTATGTATTTTGAATTTCTATATCTTGAGAGGAGTACATAGTCTTCCTTTCATGCATACGCAGAAATTATAATTATTTTACATTTTCACTTCTGCTAATTTTTAACATAAAGAAAATGGTATAATAACTGAAATAAGAAAAAAATATCCCTTTCTGAACGTGAGGAAAACCTAAAGTTTTTTTTCTAAGCCTCACTATTAAATTTTTTTACCATCAAAAGATTGGGTATTCTATTAGAATATACTTTTGCATTTCATTTAACGTTTCTGCTTCAAATATACGACTAGAATATATACTAGTGTATATACGACTAGAATAATAATTAGCGTTTATGAAATCAAGATAATAAAAAACATTAAAACTGCGATATAACCGTTTTCTAAAAGAAGGTTGTAAACGACGAAACTTTAATATTCGACAAGAACTAATATCAGACATTCATAAAAAATCCAACTACGACGGACGCTCTAATTAATCAACTACAGTAGTACAAAAAGTCAGAAGTTTCTATAATCAAATTTCAATTCCTCTGTGACTTTTATTCATTTATTAAAACGATATTCTACTTTCAGAGTCGCAGGAACTGGACAAAAAACATCATTTCACATTTCAATGGATCAACAAATTTGATATATTCATCACGAGAACAATTGACAACACTGTTGCTACTACTCTCTACCTGGTAAGAAAAACTCTATGCTTTATCGGTTGTTTTCGCAAATTGTTGTGTAACAGTACTTGTATGTAACAGTACATAACAATAATGTTGTCAGTGTTCGTCACATTTTGTCATTGCATTTTTTGTGCTACTGTTGATTAATTAGAGCGTCTGTCATTATTGGAATTTTTATGAATGTCTGATATTAGTATTATGTTACAGAGCAGTGTTTACTTTATTAACATTGATATTTCAGTTATATGTTTCCATTGATGTTCCTGGTGAATTAAAAAATATTTAGTTGGTACCCTCATCATCATGAAACAGGAGACATAGGAGTTTCTCTGATATATGTTTAAGGTGCATTTCTATCCCTAAGTCCCCTAAAAAACTGTTTTTGGAAGATGTAATATCCAAAGTCGCAATACGTAAATTTTGTCGTTAATAGTAGTTAGACCACTTTAAGAAAAATGTTGAACTTTTGCCTGGCACTCAAACAAAAGCAAGTACAATTTTGAACAGGGTGAAACGGCAAAGAAGGAATAATATCAACAAAAAAATTATTGAACGTTTATTCATATTCTGATATCATTTTTGCTTATTAAGAATTTCAAGACCCTTATAATATTATATGACCAACTAGTGGGTTGCAAACTAGTGGGTTTACGGAATAGTACAGTTTTTCTCGCATTAGTTTTCTAGTTTCTTTAGCCTGAGATAGCTTTTCGGAATTGCCCCACTCTTTTCGCAGCTGCTACCTATCGATAATTTTTTCATGTTTTCTCAATTTTTAGGTCCCCTAATAATAGAACTGAAATAAAAATTCAACGATATTATAGAAGAATAAAAAATGGTCCAAATGTGTGCAAATATTCACGGGAAAATGTGGAGCTTTTCTTGAAAAAATGTCAATTGAGCTTTTCTGAAAATGTGCAATTTTGATTTCATTTCTTCTTCTCAGAAACCTTTTTGAGAAACTTCATTCTAATCACTTGAAGCACCTATACTCAGAAATGGAATACTGTACAAAAATGTACCGTAATTAACGACGAGAGATATTTAAAAATATATACTTGGATAATTTTTGAAAAAAATCAAAAGAATATATCACAATGACGTTTATGGCATTCCATTCAGTGAATTTAGCATTACCCGTATCAAAATTCTAGAAACATTTGGAAAAGTTTTGAGAAAGCGACATTTCAGACAATGTGCAATTTTGAGCTCATTTTCACAAAAACTGAGGTTCTGAGAAACTTTCATTTCAAGCACATGTACTAACAAATAGAATAAAATATTTAAAACAGACGCCAGAAATGTTGATATAAACGATGTGAGAGGTTTTTTGTAAAGTTTTGTCATGTTATTCAATGCATTTAGCACTATCCGTTCAAAACGTTTCAAGAGAAAATTTGGAACCATTTTTGAAACAAATCTTGTCTTAAAATGCCTTTATTTCACGGAAAATTAGGCGAAAACTACTCAAATTTTGAAAAATTGTACATAGCCTTATTTAAGATCTAATTTTAAAAAACAGATTGAAGGCGGAAAAATAATATTATGTAACCGTTACTAAGGGCGAGAAAGGGCTGTTTCAGAATCACTAGTTTCGGTATTACTGACCTTTAGTGCAAATTTTTCTGACGAAAAGTCATGGTTTTTCGTTGCATCGTTACAGAACTTTCTCTACACCATGTATGGAATATGAGAATGTCAACATGTGGAAAATCTTGAACTGTACGTCAGTCTAATTACATCTACTGATTAGTTTAATTTGATGCTTTGTCGAATTATTCCCGCAAAAATACAAAATATTCAAAAATTTAACATTCGTTTATTTTACACATATTTTAATTCACGAGAAATAAAATTAACCATAGGGCCACAGGCAAATAAAATCATTGTATTCTTAATTATTTCCACCTTACGTATGGATCAATGTGATGTCCTGAGTTCCGGGTTCACTATTCTTGAATCGTCTATTACAGTTTAAATGTAAATAAACTATGACAACGAACGTTGTTGACGTTTTCTTTGTCGATTATGCAGCATTTAGGCATATATATTTGTCTCTTATCCGTCATTTTAACAAGTTACTGATGTATGTGGTACTTCGCCTGCCGGACAAACATTCATTCATCTTGATTGCTTCTAAGGTTTAGTATGAATTTCGAAACCTTCACATCATCGAGGCCATTTCATTTAAGTAAAGGTTCAACAAAATATAAAAATGTAAATCATGTGTTGGCAATGGAGATATTGTGGGATTTCATAATAATTAGTAAGTATCCAAGAGATATTAACCTCACAGTTTTTCATAATTATTTAATAGTTTCAATGATTATCCAGACATTAGATTTTTCGGGAATCTTATCCCACCTTCAGTGGCACTAAAGAGAGGCAAATTGTGTGAATAAAATAATTAAATCGGGGTCATCTTGGGTGTACTCTGCATTATTGTGTGCTGACTATCAAGATTCTGACATAGGAACATTGAATGATCTATGGGGCAGGCACGTTGATTTTTTCCCGACGACACTGCGCTCTAGCGGCAGCAATCCGCAATAATCCGGGGATGGAAGTGGAGTCATGGTCAAGGATTTTAATTGTTGGAAATCAAGTACCCTTACCAGAGGCGTAGCTGGGGGGGGGCAAGGGGGGCGGTGCGCCCGGGTGACACCATTCTAGGGGTGACACTAATTAAAATATTTTATAGTTGGAATTATACAATTTAAACCATTTACTTAAAAATTTTATATATTAATAAAGACTATCTGATTTGGCTTTATTGTCAATAGAAAATGACATTGCAATAAATATAGATTTTAACGAAATTATAAATATGTTTGCTTCCCTAAAGTCTTTAAAGAGCCTGCCCTAAAAACCTAAAGAGGTTTTATAAATAACTTACATTTGTTGATAAGTTATGATTAATTTTAAAATATTTCTTTAAAAATTATATTGCAATTATTCTTAATTACATACTTTTTTTAACATACTATAAATAACTGTTATATCCAAATATGTTTGTATTTTTAATAAAATAATGTACAATGTATGCAGCAATAAATATGATTATACTTAATTTATAGGGGTGGGCACCATTAGCTTTGCCTCAGGTAACACCGGCTGAAGCTACGCCGCTGGCCCTTGCTCGTGTAAACATGGTGCAGTAGGGGTCGCGGAAGAAAAAAAAGTACCTGTTCCATATTTGGAATTTAATGAAAACGGTGATTTAAAGATAAAAGATTCTCGTGATCATTATACTCAGCTTCAAGTATCTATGTACATACTTGCATTACACATTTTTCATTTTTTTTGTCTATTCATCAGTAGATCAAGTTCATTTTCTTTTTCATCGGGATGAAGAAATTTTATCATCTTTTATTACCAAAATTGAAAATTTCTATTTTCTTTATTTTATGATTGCTCTTGATATGATATGATTAGCTCTTGAAGCTAAATTATGAATCTCATAGATCTTTGTACCTGACTAATTTAAGGACCATTTTGCTTGAACGAAGTTTACATGATAATATAAGAGTGTTTTATTTAGATTTACACATTTCTTATTTAAATTACACTCTCTTTCCCACTCGCGATTTGGGAAACAATAAAATTCCAAATTGAGGTTTATTAATTTTTCTCAGTGAGGAATGCAACAATTTCTTCCGCCTTTCTTCTTTTTATTCGCAGATTTACTCATTCTAGTTTTTCTTTCTATGCATCAATTTACTCGAATACTTGCACTCCAACATATACAACGTACGGTGGAATACAACTGCGGTCACCGGACAACTCACGACTTTCGCCACCAGATGTCACTTCGGGCGTTGCTGGTCTGCCCCATTGGACGAGAATTGTATTTTAAGAGCGAAGTAAATATTATTTCACACATAATTGAAAATAAAGTAAATTTACCAAACAAAAAGAAATTAAAATAATATAATAAGACCTTGCCTCGAAATTTTCTCTTAGAAAAGAAGAAATTTATAAGAATCCCTCATATATAACCTATTCCCGAAGGGAAAGACCAAGTCTTCCATGATCACAATATCTCAGTAGCATAGGAAACACTAACACCGTTCAAACACTTCTTCTTGTCAATAAATCCCCATTACCCCTCTGTGGATGAGAGTGGAATTTATTTATTAGAATTTAATAATTGTAATTCCGCATATGTAGGTCGAACAGGTATGTCATTTTTTAAATAATTATTAAAAGCTTTTACGTTAATGTATCTTGAATTCTTACTAATCATAAAAATATAAATCGTTGCATGTTTGCTTTCTTTCACCTCGTCACAGAATGTCCACTACGGGGGCCGTTTAATTACCGAGTCCTTTTCAGTCCGAGACTCTTCAGTTTTTGTATCACGGGTCCGCGCAAGTCCACAGATATTTTCTCCGGCGTGTTCCTAAGCCTTCGAGGGTCGTGTGGGAGGCGGCGTTGGGTGGTCGCCGGAGAGTCAGGGCGAGTGGACGCCGAGGCGGGGCGGGGCGAGGGGGTGGTACACCTCCCCGCACCCCCTCCTGCAGCTAGGCAGAGGCAAAAATGGAGCAGCTGTGAGAAAAGTTGAAAAATTGGAAACCACGCGTGGGTGAAGACTGAAAAGCTAAGCTAATAATCATTTCTCAGCACTATATCCTCAAAAATATGGAAGTGATGAATATTAAAAAACTTGATTAGTGGTATGAAAAATAGAAATCAAAAGCTCTATACTGCGGTGTAGATCAAACCAATGTCCAAAATATTTCCCTCTCAAGAAAAATTGTTAATAAAATGCTCCTAAACCATTCACATACGACTGACACCAGAACGCATGCAGATAAGTTACAGATTCTTGAAGTCAGGAAAATAGTAAGTAAGAGTATTATCTCACGGTTCTTTCAAACATTTTCCATTGGAAAAGATCATGAAAATATCAAGAAAACAGTTTTCACAGGCGAGAGAAATTTAAAGAATTTAGATAACCGTGTGCATGGTTTAGAAGCAGCATCTGCAAATAAGAAAGGGAGCGTTATCTAAGAGTAGCCAGTTGTGATTTCTACAAGCAGTATGAGAAAAAAATGATTTCCGAGAGAAAGAAAAGGCAGATGGTAAATCGTGCATCATTTTTACATTGCCGGCTGGACGACTCGTGAATGGTGGTGAGGTTAACATCGTCGGACGCGGCCCCGCCGTCTGGCGAGAGCAAAGATCTAAGCCATTGGGCGCGCCTCCTGTACAACGCCCTACTACACCACTTTTGAACTCCTGCAAGAGAAACATTCATTGTACACAGCGCCGGGACGGGACGACGGGGTCCACGGGCGCGGCAGACACTGACACACCAGGCGTGCTGGGCGGTGCGACTCCCGTCCGTCCGTCCGCCCGCCCGCCCGCCCGCCCGCTCACCCGCCCGCTCGCCCGCCCGCTCGCCCGCTGTCGCCCCCGTCACGACGAGGCGCCTTGACGAGGAGCCCAGAAAGGATTCGCACAACACACGCCACATGCAGGCGGTTCCGAATTATGAGTACCCACGTAACGGCTAATCATTCGCTGAAACTACGTCCAAAAAATGCCCAATAATTCTGAATTATGAGAATATACGACAAGATGTTTTGTTTGCTGGAAGTCCAGGCACAAGGAAGGCCGAAGAGATTCAGTTAGTTTACTTAAGCTCCGGTTACGATCTTGGAAAGTTGGACGCTGGTCATTCAAACTTGTACGTTGGTTGCTGCCATGAGATCTTTACGTTAGAGAAAATGGATTGAGGTAGATGACATTATGCTTTTATTATACCTCATCTAATCAATGTTCTGCAAAGTTTTCACTTTTGCGTCATCACCTTGTATAAGATTAGTAACATAATATTGTGTCTGTTTGATTGATTTACGTGTGACGATATTTGTTATAGTAGTGGTCGCAGAAAACACATTAATAATGTGTTAAATTATTTGGATATAGACCGTATTATTCGATAATCACAGCGACATTCATTGAAAACCCTTGCAAATTTATTTATGGGCGCGAAATATCTTGCACTGATACAATTAAAAATTTTATGGCATTTGATATTTAGGATCAGTTAAGATAAGACCATGACAAAAACTTTTTTAATTCCTTGTCTCAACAGGAATGATTTGACGTTTGATATCGTAATTGGAACCATCCCGTGTGTGGGAGTGTCGTGTAAAATACTTATTGTCATATACCTGCACTATACAAAAGGATGACGCACTATACAACGCTATTTTAAAGAAATAGTTCCACAGGAGATTGAGTACTTGCCTTTTCAGGAATCTAAAGAGAAATCTCGGAGAACTTTAGAAATAATGTACTTTAGATTTAAGTAAAGAGTTGATAAATACACATAAATTTACTTCATATTATTTCAATGAATTCTCAAAATAATTCACAAACGTAAATTTGAGTCCTCCTTTGAAGGTTCAAAAGTTACTTGGTCTTTTTGGATACTGGAATTAACGTCAACACGCCAGTCGTAGTTTTGAAACCCGTTTTCATCAAGACAGCGTAGGCTGAACCTCGTCATTTGGAGATGTAAGTGGGGAATGGCGCAGCGAGGTGGGGCGGGGCGTGGCGGGGAGCGGCTGGGGGCTTCGCAGCCGCCGGCCACTAGGGCGTCACCAAGCGACACGTGAGTGC
Source organism: Acheta domesticus (assembly GCA_031308135.1). Lineage (NCBI taxonomy): Eukaryota > Metazoa > Arthropoda > Insecta > Orthoptera > Gryllidae > Acheta > Acheta domesticus. Next base: position 165,581,200 of record JAHLJT010009436.1, read on the forward strand.
TGGCCGCAGGGGCCTGTTTATGTACACGTGACAGCACACAACATGTGGCAGCGATCGGTGAGGAAGAGACAGAGCGAGAGAGAGAGAGAGAGAAAGACGGAGAGAGTGCCGCGGTGAAGGGTGGCCGGGGCCGCGTCAGCAACGTGGTCGTGAGAGAGCGCGGCGGCGCCGGGGGCGGAGAGGGGGCAGGGCGGCACAGAACCTCACGAAAGATGTTGAGAAGATGAGTGTACTTTGATGAAGATTTCGCTAAACGAGAAGATTCTTCTTTATCCATCTTTGAATTTATTGGATAAAACAGAAATTCATCACAGCAACATCAGGAGGTGTTGATGCCAGAATATGAGAATACAATAGGCATTAAATAACGCCTTTGACTTATATAATGGAAGAAAGTTTGTTACGACAGTTGAATGAAAATCATGTTCATTTATCCTGATAAGTTTTGAGTTCGTGAATAATGAACATACGTCTGGAGATCATGGATGATGGATAACTAATTGGAAATTGTTTGCAGATCACGCATGGCAAGAGTAAACAAGCTGGATACTTGGAATGACGTACTGAAGCTCTGAGCTTGAGCATATCTACTTGTTTCCTACATTACATTCTAACATTTTTGTCTCAAAGAAGACAGCATCACACGGATTGTAAGAATTGGGAATGGATAAACGTAGTTCAAGGCCCTGTACACCTAAACTTCCTCGAAAACCGCCTGCCGCCCCAGCCCACTCTCCGCCGCCGTTGCCCTCACGCCCATCTGTACACAAAAAAGACGACAGCACACAGGACACAGCTACGGCCAGCGACAGCGAGGCGACACGGCTTGGCGCGACACGAGGCCCCGTGGGGAGGGCGGTGGGGGGCCGGGAGCGCGCCGTACTCTTGCCCAGGAACAGCGAGGAGACGGCCTCGGCGGCGCGGGCGGCGGCGGCGGGCTCCAGGTCGCCCGCGGCGGCGGCAGCGGCTGCGGCGGCGGCAGCGGCCGCGTTGGAGGGCGGGGCCGGCGGGTAGGGGCCTCCGAACTCGTGCTGCAGGAGGCCGCACAGAACGAGCGGCAGCGCCGTCGCCTCCCCCATGCGCAGCAGCGCGGCGCCGGGCGCCGCCTGCGACGCCGACGGCGCGTGGCCCCGCGCGGGCGACGCCGGCGCCGACGCGTCGCCCCCGTGGCAGTGGTTGGGCAGCAGCAGCTCGCCCGCCGCTGCGCACGCCCACGCACCCCCCGGCGCCCCCTCGCTCAGACCGGGCGCGCTGGGGCCTCGGGCGCTGGGAGGACGTGGGCGCGGCCCGACAGGCGCAACGCCAGTGGACAGGTCACCCGCGCAACTTTCCAACGCGTTCGAAGGTTCAGTCCCAGCTCAATCGTAGGAGAATAGGCCGTCCGAAGTACGGTCAGTGGACCGGGTGGTACAAAGTGCAGGGTCGACGCTGATGGGGAATTGGGGAGTTTGGAGGAGATGGTGGTGGAGCCTGGTCGGGAAGCACGACCCAAATCACCACGCAACGCAAGAGAAGTTGAAAGGATATCTGTGCGAGATTGCAAACGTTCCAAAGTTGAGATGAATCGGAATAGTGGGAGAAGAATAGAACGCATTTGGTGGGAGCAGAAGACCCACGGGAGTTGATAAGTATATATTAAGTGCGGCCACTGAAGAAAGTGAGGAACCATGTAGTTTGCGTGATAAACTGGCGACGGGGAACATTCAAAGGATCAGCTAGGTCGGAGGATGACCGCATGAGGTTGATGGATTATATCTGAAAGTGAATAATGCGAAGGATATCGAAAGAATTTTGGAGCACAAAAGTATGAAGTGGTCCCCTACGGAAGTTTTCAAGATGTTCCAGAGTTCAGGTCCTTTGGTAGGCAGAAGAAGACAAGCGTTTGGAGGTGAATTTGCAGAAGAAGGCCATGGATGACTCGAAGACCTTCGTAAACTCAGACGCACAGAGAGTATTCGAAGGCCTGCGAGGAACGGGCAAGTGGAGGGAATGGACGTAGCGGAGTCGAGGAATCATGGGTTGCAGGACATTAGTGGGAGGAATATAGTATTGACAGGACCATGGAAGTTTATACGACGTGAACATGACAATCAGTCCCAGTGCTGTTGTGGGAATATATTGAAGTTCATGTGGGCGTGTGGTAGACCAACATGAGAATTTGAAAGCACCGCCAGCTGAAACCCATAACAAAGGACAAAGGGCCGCAGAAAAATCCAGGTAATGTATTTTCAGAGGATTCCGGAAAGTTAATGAGTGTGAAGGCCGTCAAAAGCATCACGGAGACCGAGAGCATAGGGGAGTGGGAGGGGTCACAATTTTCCAAGACGTTCGCAAGTTCAAGCTCAACAAGTTTGCTTTGACTACGTAAACGAATGAAGGGCTGTGGTTGACCTAGACAACGATACAGGATGAACTCACAATATTATGTAATATAAGGCTCGTAAGCTTTTTAAGGCAGCATAACGATGAAGAAAGAAAACTTTCGCATGTGCCATTTAGTACAAACGCAAGGCGAGTACAGGATAATGGTAAAGGTTTCTTTAACGAATGTGACCTCCGGATTACAATTGTTACAAAAGATGAAAGTGCTTGCCGTTTTTAAGAGGTGATCAATGAAGATGATTATGAGGGATGCTCGATGACGATGAAAAGAAATGCTAGGCCGGAGATGTAACATGACCGAAGACATTACGACGACGACGTTCGGATTCTCAGAGCCAGCGCGATAATTGACGTTGTTTGTTCCTGCGGTTGCAGAAGTGTGGCAGGATTGACAAGATTTCTGTTCACCTTAAGCCATTTTACGTTATATTTGGGAACTTGGAGTTGAGTCCGAGCGGTAATAAACTCAGCTAACAGACTGGCTCTCTGAAAATCGGCGAAAATGGTGATGTATTGATGAAGAAACGTTGGTAAGGCCAATTACAAAAGGAAGAACTTTCCTCATGGATGATATGATTAACACAAGGACGTCGACAAAAGCGAAAAAAATTAGGACCGCTAAAACAGCAGTATAACCTTTTCCTTTTACATATATTTCTACATTTTTCTGGGGAACATCAACGCCAGAACAGGACAGGAACGAGAGAGTTGCCCACTCCTCAGGGAAGGGTGGACCACTTGGCTTTGCATGAAAGGCGTTGAGGCAAACGTGTTTGCCGAAGATAGTACCAACGTTCATTAGTTTAATTCAAGATCAAGTTTATTTTCGACAGTGTTGGAAAAAATAAATAATAGAGCTTGAAAAAAATTATTGTACAAAAATTGTGCTAAATTCTCCATTGTCAAATAAAAAAATCAAATTCTTGCAAAAAATTACGAACGCTCCTTAGTAGAAACAAAGTATGGAAATCAACATGAAAATTAAGTAATTTGGTTTATTCGAGCATGATTGGGTGTCAGATCTAATTAAAGAAAAATCAATATTAATTCTTAAGTTCTAGGTAGTTACGAGAGGTACACGAAATACATTTATACGTATTCAATCAGAGAGGACTAAAAGCATTGTGGCCTTGCTTATGCATTACCACCAGCTCAGTAATACTACTTGTGAGACACTGCCATACTAGAACGTTGCGCCCAGGAATTAGCTTTTGAATATGAAAATATATAAATAGAAGTGAATGTAGCCAAGTACGTAATATGGTAGAATATGTAATTGAACCTTAAATACGTTTGTATAAATACAAGTCGCTTTGCTATTTTTGTAATCTCGAGTCAATCCTACTTTCTATTTCAAGTGGAAAAATAGAAAAAATCAGGAAGATTACATTGTGCATAATATCGATGGTCTCCAAGGAGTTACCATTGCAACTGTTCCACAAGGGTATCGTCGCAACCGTTCCGGGAAGCTCGAACTATTTACGAATGACATTGGATTGGATAAAGCTTTATGCGAACCCACCGACATCAGCCTGTTTTTTGTGGCTTTGGACGCGAGTTCATTGGACTGGATGCGTGAAGAGCAGCGGAGGCCAGACTGAAAATCGTTGCCGAGAGAATGGAGTGATTTTACGAATTTTTCATTTCGAAAGTTATGTAATAATATTTTATCAAAACATCTTGAGAGAAAGTTATTGAAAATATGAATGTATTTCGTTCCCTTTAAGTTCTGTATGTGTCGATTTATCAATATCGAATGAATCTAGAATAGAAAAAATAATTAATTTCTATTTATATATCTAGGAAAGAGAAGAAAACCGTTACAACATTAAGTTGTTAGATATTTTATGTAATGAAACATTGTATCAAAATTAAATGTTGAGTAAAATTAGTATCTTAATGTTTGGTTTTATAAGTTTGATCAGAAATGTGTAATAGCAAAGAATGTTTTTTAATTAATTTTAGTTTTTCTAACGAATAATGGAGTATTATTAAAATATAACTCATTAAAATTAATTACCGTTCATGAACTCGAAAAAATATCTTAATTTCTGAAAAATATCATTTTCGTTGGGAAGATAATATTTATTTTTAATAATGTTTTATTAATGTACACTTTTTATGAACGAGCATTATTTCGGCACGATTGATCGGCGGACATCATTCTCTTACGAAAATGCATCTGTCATTCCAGTTAATTCACATTTTCCCCACAAAACGGATGAACGACATTTCTACAAAAAAAAAAATTAGTAAGCTCATGAAAAAAATCAAAGAAAGGTAGTTGTGTTGGTAGAGGGCACAGCTCTGCGATGCTACAAAATGGCTGCCCGCAACGGCCCAAGATGGCCGCGACGCAGCCTCTTCAAGACACCGCCCGCAGCTGCGCATGCGCATTCGCCGCGATGCCCTGTTAGTGTTCGCGCAGGTGAAGCGCAATGCAGCCTCGGGCGCAGACGGGAGGACGGGGGCGGGGTGGGGGTGGGGGCGAGGGCGAGGGCGGGCGCTGCGAGGCAGGGCGCGTGGCGGTTGCTGTTAGTCCCCGCGGGGGCGGGTCGCCACAGCTCAACAACACGCGCGATCTGCCAGGAAGCCACCAAACAGACTACGGGGAAACACAACAGCCGCAGGGCTACCAACATGCGGACGGCCGGAACTGCAGGGTTGCCAACGACATCAACGCGGGGCGAAGGGGCGTCATGCGGGGGGCTACACGGGGATCACAGTCTGACTTACCGTCGGACGCCTTCTTGGCGACAGAGGGGTCTGCCACAGAGTCCTCGCTGTGGCTAGCGTTCAACGCCCTATGACTGTTCGCGCCACCTACATCCCAACAATGGAAACAACAATGTACCTTCGTTGGGTCCTCTCTCTTTTTCTCGATCGTACATTGTTGCTGCAACATTAGGGACGAGTGAGTAAATCAATCAGGCAAAAAGTGAATTCTATGAATGTTATGACCAAACGGGGACCAGACGATGTTTAGCGAAGCGAGACTATGAACGATGTTTTTGAGCCACCCTTTTTATTCCCAAAGTGAGAGGGGAGGACTGCTTTTGCTTCACATATTCGCCTTTGTTTAATTTCGGTCCAGATATAATTGTGCAAATAAGACAGATGAATAAAGATATCTGAATTAAATGATTACACGTCGAGAATTTACGAATTGAAATAAGAGAAGAGGGCACTTACAAATTATTTTCAAAATAATGAGCTTCTTTCCTTACTACTATTACTCTTTAAATTAATTACTACGAACTACCGACCAATTAAATAAAATTATGATATAAAAGAAAAAAAACTAATATAAAAATTCAATGAAAATGTTACTGGGGCCGAAAATAGTTTTCTGTTCCTACTATGTGACGAAAATTTGTTGAATATATTTTTCTCTTTTAGTGATTTTCCAATAAGATTTTACAAACGTTTCTCCTTTCTAACCATACCTAAACGCTATTCTTCACTATCCAGATCATTAAGGTATTTGTGAACTGGCCAATTGGAATGAATTCAGAAGTATATTTGAAACTATTTTTTGAATTACGACACATGAATAGCACACAGTTCCAGAAAAAGTAATTATATTTTAATTAAGAGGTCCCCGGTGGTCACTATGAAAATTGAATTTTGAATCTTCTAATGTCGATATTATTTGCAAGCAAGCGCATATCTTTATTCAATTTTACTAATGAACAGTCACAAGTTTGGTCACGCAAAGAATCTGCAGAAAAACATGCTATCTTAAGTAGAATTAAGTTTGTTTTCTCAATCCAACTGTGAAGAGAACAAAGGGGTCACTCCACACACCAACACACACGCATGATTTGAAAATTCCGATAAATCAGACTGGTTCCTAGTGGAAGGTATGCTTGAACTTTATAGACTAAAATTGTATTATCAAGGTTTGCGAATGAACGATACGTTCCTTGATGTATTTTAGAAGGCAGAAGCTTTGAGTACAGAATAAATATTGAGTTATCCTAATATTTACGTCTAGTTTTTTATTCATATCTACACTTATAATCATTCCCCATCATAACGAAGCATTTATTGTTACAATATTAGTCAATATTGATAAGCTTGATGAATATGTCTGTATTTCGGATACTGCTAGTTTTTGAGAAGTACTGAGTTACTTACAAATGTCTTTGAGCTCAAAGATTAGCAATAACGTACGATATCTGACAGCATCTGCCTTGTTTCCAAAACGCAACAATGCAAGCGCGAACAACAGCGTTGGTGGCGGTGCTGGGGGTGGGGGACAGGAGGCAGCCATTCTAAGCGGCTAATTATAAGGAGCTGCACTTTTCGCTCCTATTTGTGCATTCATTGGTGCATTACCGCTCGAAAATCATCTCCTCCCCGCCATTCATGGGTGACTGGATTTTGGAACTGCGATCAATGTATTAACTCTCCGCGTTTTAGCCCTACGGTCAGTCAAAACCGAAGCCGTCCTGTCATATACATTAGGGTCCAAAGAAACCGATAAATGGCCCTTGAGAATCGTGGCTCCAGCGTTGTTTTTCCCTCTCCAACATTAATAAGGACTCGAAGACTGGACGTGTCTGCCTTGTACCGAAAACTGCCATCCACATGAGACGAGAAGGTGCCAGCCCTATCGCTCCGTCCCGACACCCCTGCCTGGGCCTCGCCCCCATGGTACAAATGCCCTCGCTGGCATGGCGTCGCCACATACAAGCGCAAGCGCCACAAGCTTCATTCCAGCGGAGTGTCCGGCGTATGGGCGACACTGCGCAGCAAAGACAACTGCAAATGAAGACAGCCAAGTTGTTTCCATGCATACCATAAAAATAGAGGTCTCTGGGTGATGCATGACGTAAAGGAGTAAAAAGGTACAAAAGTTCAGTGCTCGACCTCTGCGAATTTCCGGGGAAAGATATTTTTTTAAAAAGAAGTTTTGATGGGGATTTAAGTGGAATTTCGTCACTGTAGCTGGAGGAACAAACAGCGCGTAGTCTCGGAGGGACCGTGTTTAGCGAAGCCTCGAAAACGCTGGCTCCAACTCCAGTGCCGCAGGGGCGGAGCGTTTACCTTGAGGGGCCGTTGGGGAAGGCGGGACAGGGTGGGAGATGGGGTCGAGGCTTCAACACGCAGAGGCATCGCGAGGATACGACCACAGTTACCTGGCCTGTCGTCGGTGAGGAAGCTACAGCGAACGTAAGCACGCCGAGCAGCGGAAGAGACAGACACAGGCAGAGAGACAGAAGGCGACGTGAGATGGGAGTGGGAGGGGTAGACGCCACGGGCGGTCTCAGGACAGTAACCCTCTCTGTGTCCTAAACGCTAACGGCATCGTTTGTAACTGACGATTTAATTCTGCAAATTCTTTAGCAAAATTCACGAAGTAACAGTAATCTAACAGTGCAAAATATATCATCGGGCGAAGCAAAGCAAACTATGCTGGCATTTAAAGTATCATTTTACACCGAGAAAAAATATTTGCAAGATCTCTTGTAAGGAGACAAGGAGAGATAGGTATGATAGAAAATGAAAGATGCTAATAGAAATGCTTTTAAACTCGCGTATGGTAAGTTGGGAAATCTTTACCTGTTTTGGGGAGTTAATATGTAATCTGAGAGCTGCGAGCGGATGTTGAAACTTCGACGCAAATAGAATGAATTGCCTTTTAGGATATATTTAAGCATCTAACTGCTCTTCATTCTACGATTAAAACTGTATTATTTTGTTGTTTTTATGGCTGTTTTTTACGACAGAATGAAAGAATTAGGTCATTTAGGAACGGATGTATTGCCAAATTAATGTTTGTGGAAATACAAAAATTAACTGACTCGCGTAAGTGAAGAAACTTTTTAGACGCTAAATATTGACTCTTGTTATGAAAGCTAACGTCCACCCAAATTATGAACGTAGCCCTCTTCAAGAATAAAATAACATACTGTTTATAATCTTCGTTTAACCATAAAATACTACTCAATAGAGATGAAACAATACAACAATTGATATATTTCCCCACTAATGTCATGAACGGAATATTTTCACATGTTATTCAGAAGGGCGAAACACGCTTGAAATGTTGCAAATCAAAAGTATACGTACGAGTAATTTTCGGAACTTATATTCCAAACGGAAAAACGTGAACAGACTGTATCATTTTCCTCGGAGCTTCAAATTATAATCACAAGGATGTCTGCCTCCTGCATGTAATATATTATATCGCCAATAAAACCCTTACTTTCGGTGTGTAAATTATATTTAAACCTACGTAAAATTCAATTATTTTGTACAAAAAGGTATGTTTAGGTTAATTTTAGGATAACCCTGATTATTTAACCCGGATTATCGGATATTATTTAACCCAGAATTATTAACCCGGATTATCAAAATTCATGGTGGAAAAGTCGGACCGTAGTACTAATAAATATTATTATTTATTAATACTACGGTCGGACTTTATATTACAGGCCGACTTAATATTACTATTTATTAGTATGTCTGCTTTATCTGAGAATGTTTCAATCGTTCCTTAGCGTGTGCCTTGCAGACCGCTAAAGTGGGCTGAGCCGCACCGTGGCGACAGAGAGGTGTCAAACGGGAAGAGCCGAGGCGGTGGGAGAGTGGAGTGCCACAAGGATCGGATTCGGGTCCTTTGAAAGCGCAGCGGCGTCGGCGTTTCGGCGTCGCCCCTCAGCGGCGGCGGCGGCGGCGGCGGCGGCGGCTGCGCGCGCGTCCTCACTCACCCAGGTTCTCGGAGGACGCGTTGAGGTCCTGGAAGCCCCGCGGGGTGCCGGCGGCGGCGCCGCCCGCGCCCGCGCCCGCGCCGCTGCCCTTGGCCAGCGACGGCGAGTGCAGGCTGGTGCTCTTGTGGCGGCGGATGGTGGGCAGCCGCGACACGAACGAAGCGTTGTGCTTGAAGCTGGAAGATACGCGCCTGCACGTCAGGGTCAGACACACTGCCCGGCGCCGGCCGGCCGCCCCGCGAGGCGAGCGGCGGGGGGCGGGGGGCGCAGCGGAGGAGGCCCCCCTGGCGCAAGGAATCGCACTCGTGAGGGTCGATGACAACAACATTCTTTACCGCTCTGCCACTTTCGATTGGTCGTATTTTTCCGCAACCACTTTCTAAAGATTTACTGTACTATATTTGAGGCACTGAGAGCACAAACGGACTAAAAATAAACATCATATCATAATGCGAGTCATAATACGATATTAATATCGTATTATATTATCAGTTAATGTCAATACCTCACATTCACAAAGAATGTGGGTTACTCCGCTTGTGCTCTCAGTGCCTCATTTTTACATGAAATAAGCAATAATCAAACTACATTTAAAAAGAAGTTAAACAGAAAATCTACGGGGAAATGTTTTACAAATTTTACTGTTCATCCAATTAATTGCACATACTGAACATTTAAATTACGCTAAACTTGTTAGAATCTCTGAAGTACGTTGTTCTTGTTCTTGGTCATTTGGAGAGAAACGGTTGGTTTCTTTATTTTGAGAATTTATGGTTTACAATTTTCAACTATTTTCGCTCCTAAATTCAACTGCATATGTGATACATTCAAGTATATATTTTCTACTTAATTACATTAGATACATTTTTTAAATTTTCAATACATAGTGTTTATTATTTTTGTAATTAAAGTGACAGAACGTGTGATTCAAGCAGACGCACTTAACATCCGGAATCAGAACCAGATGTCATCGGTCATCATCGAGTGCTCTTTATTTCTTCTTTGCGCCAGGAGGTCTCTAAATGTACTAGGGATTTTCGCCGAAGCGATGCAAAATAGTTCTTACTGTCCCGCACAGGAGAATGACAAAACCCTGATAATGGAAGAAGACTAATACATCTTCAACTTGTAGCCTGAAAGCTCGTCAGAATGTGACGAAGCTTCACTACAGCGATTTGAAAGGGAAGTATATGCTTATAATTTTGTTAATTATATACATTATGGTATCGGATAAAACGAAGATAATGCATACGAGTTTTAGAAAAAAACTCAAAACGTTTTGATTCACTGTATAATAAACAACATTTTACTTTATAAATTATACCGTATATTCAGCAGATAACTTCATTTCTTCATATTCTTTCCTTTTATAATATATTTTTCTACAACGCATGGTGACTAATAAAAAAGTAACCTTTATTTTAAGAATTTGCAAAATGAGAAAATAATATAATATCAGGAGAAATTATATTATTTTCAGTCATTTTCTGCCGCCGTTTCTGAAAAGATAAATAATACCCTTAAGATTATTATGTTTAAAGCATTTATTGAAGAGTTTTCACAACCTTTCTTTTCACTGCAATATATCCTGAAAAAAGCTCAATTTGACGGCCACTAGAATGTTGAAAGAAATGCCTATACCTCTAGGATTCTGGAATTTTATAGAATTGGGACAGAGAATGAAAAAAAAGATTTTGAATAGGCAGTTATGAAGAAACAGATACACCGAGCATTAAGCTGCGAAACGAACATCGAATACAATTACGTTCTGAACGAGGATTTGGCAGATGTAAGTTTGCTTACAGTAAGTTATTCGAGTTTGCCAAGCTTGAATTAGAAACATTCAACGCAATTTCCAATTATTTTAAATTTATTTACATTTTATTTTTAAATATTATACTATTTTAATGCATAAGCTATAAAAACACATTCAAAAGTGAACTACTATTCTACACATCAATACTTCATTCCAACATCAAAACACATGGGCACTTACGATTTCAGCAGCCGCTATCCTTGCAAACAGAAAAACACATAGAGCGCATCCAGAATACCAGTCAAGATGCGGGGGTCACTCCATGCTAGGGGTTTTCAAAACAGGCGTCACTCTACAGGCTATCAGGATTCCACATAACGACACTGACCACCAGCTGTACATAAACTACAGCCATACATGCAACATTGTGCTACACTTATCAAGCCAACAAGTTATATACAGGGGTTTCCGAGGTCACTATGCATGTGCCAGGAAACATATACCGTTTTTAATGCTGTTTTATAAACATTTACTGTTGAAATTGATTCATAATGTTATATCCCAGGTTGCCTACTACGTGTAGGGTTCTGACATTGGTACTATCAAGAACAATTTTTTCTTCATTGGAGTTGCGATAAATTGATTTCATTATTGCAAACCACCCTTTTGTCCGAAGTTTATGTTTTATTTTAGGTTAACAGACAAAACAAATGCCTCGTCAAATTAAAATTATAATAGTAATAGTGCAAAATATAAACTATATCAACTTATACAATAATTACATCTCAACAAAAAATGACTTTGCATTTTCAATTTACAAGACTGAATTATTAATTCATTGGTAGTTCCACAAATGTAAAACTGAAAACATCCTCTGACGGAATTATAATATGAAAAAGTATCATAATTACGAATAAAAGCATTTGAAAACCACATTCATGGAATATTTTCGAAAAATATTCATACATTTTAGAAATCAAAAGTATTGACAGACCTACTGCGAATACTTTAATGATAAAATACTATTTTTCATAAATTAAAAGTGGATATTACATTATTATAAACCTCAAACGTCTCAATAAATAAGAATAATTTAGGTATATTAATGAATCGATATACCTAAAAAGTCAAATGTAATATAAACCCCATGATACGTAACCTATTATACAATTAAACATTATAACATTACTTAAAGTATTAGTTACAAAACATATTTGTTTTGAGGATATTGTCTTAAAAACTAATATTTTTACAAAGAGAAGGACAAAATAAATTCATCATCACAAAATTCGATTATGTTTCCTGAACTGTTGAAGTGACTCACGGACGTATAATAAAACACCAAAATGTTTCTTTATTTGCGTTCTCTAACACTAGGCGAAGAAGATGAAGAAAGGGGCAGTAACAAGAAGCTCGGGCAAGCCGGATGAAGCGGACGGCAGGCAAGAGACAGACATGCTAGAAGATGGCTGTCGAGGGCCGAGGGGGGGGGATGGAGCTGTCCAGGGGGGGGGAGCACATCGGGTGCACCGCCTCGTCGGAAATGCTCACGACGATGTGGTCTCACACACGGGAAGAGGGAATGAGGGGGGGGGGCAAAACGGTAGTCACGAACGCGACACTTAGAGCGAAGGAAGCGAAGTCTGGTTAGCGAGTCTGAGACACCTCTGCCTGTGCGAAAAACGCAATGTCCTCGGAAATGCAGTGGTCACAGAATCGGAGCTGGCATCTCGAGACGTCGGTGCACAAGTCATTCAAACAACCGAAAAAAAACAACAAAACTCCCAAGCGTGGGGCGTATCGCATGGACTTAGGGAGGTGTGGACATGGGAGGGGAGGCAAACGTGCTTGAGCGAAAGTTGTGAAGAGAAGGACTGGGGTAATCCTCTGCCCTCTATGGAGTTTACGTATGTTGAAAGAAAAATGAAAGTGGGGATTAGGTGAGTGCGTTTCCTGGCTCTTTAATTTTTCTATCGCATGGAATTAGAGGATTGAATTCCTATGTAATATATTTTGATGACTCACTTTTCTAAGATATTTTTTCCAGAAGAAGCATTAGATATGCAAGAGAGAACAAAATTTATATCCTGACATTTGTATCAAACCTTATTGAATTCTTACAAGATTGTGACAATTTAATGTAAATGTGGTTATTATGTTCGGAAAGAGCGAATCGAAAGTGCGTAATGTAATTCAGCGCGGTGATAAAGACACAGATTCTATCTGTCCTCCATTCGCGTGACTCGTTTCTCTCTCACAATGACGAGAAGAAATCATGTATCTTGATTTGACTTGATTTATTTTCAGAAAACAGTAAAGAGTGTGACGAATGGGGAGAAGTATACTTTCTAATTCACTTGTCTTCCTGAATTTTCTTTAAGAGAGAAACAAGTTGAAGAGGAATAGCATAAAAATACTGTCGTATATTTAATAACAACAAATATTCATTTTTCTGAAAGTGCTAATTCGATTAGCAGTTGTACGAAGCGTGCCTTGTGTTTTGTAAGCGCAAAGATAGTCTCGCGACAATAGAAACCTTGTTTTATTTTTCAACCAAAATTAAAAGTCAATTTTGTATAAATTCCAACAATTTATGAAAGAAATAATTTTAGTTTTTTTAAATTTCGGGAAGAGGAACAGTCCAAATCAAAGGATGATGGTGGTCAAGGTTTGGTACTAAGGGTTTGGGTTTGGTGCTAGTTTCTCGAGGAGGAAGGAGGTGGTTATGGAAAATGGGATTGTAAGTGGAAAAGAGTGTGATTGACAGTTAAAAACAACGAAGCACACGAAAAAGATGGACCAAAATGCTCTTTTATATTAATGTAGCCAAGGAAAATTATTGAGCTTTCAGGCAAAAAACGAAATGGTGGCAGTTATGCATATGATAACTAGGATATAGAAAGTAATGAATGGAAAAGGAGACATGAAGTGAATTAGAAAGCAAAGCAGTGACTTTGAAGGATGCAAGAGAAGTAGGTAGACTAATATTACTACAAATGTTTGGAGTAGACAATAAAAAATGTGATAAAGGACCAGGAAAATAATGTACGAAGAAAGTGAAATTATGGCAGAAAGAAGTTGAAATGAAGTACAAATGAAATTAACTGTCAAGGAAAGAATGCGATGTTATCGTGGAGGAAAGTGGAAAGAATTTTTAATGAATTAAATTACAATTAATGAAATGTTTATGAAATTAATACGGACAGAGGGAGGGAGAGGGGACATAATTTAGCAGACGATGAAATTGAGGGTATTAGACGTCCACAAAACAAAGTAGATCGCTAGTACAAAAAAAATTAACAAAAAAATTAAAAATCCAAAAGGTAGTCGATGGTGTTCGGCAGATGAGGAAGAGTCAGAGGAATCAATAAAAGGCATGAAACGGAAAGCACGTTAGCAGCCGATGGAGTCGGTGACGGGGAGTTAAAGAGGGGAATATAGAGAAGGAAAGAAAGTCAGAAAACAAGGAATATCAAAGGTAGGAAACAAAAATACAAAAGTTGGTTACCAGAAGTGGAAGAACAGACACGGGCACGAAAAAGGAAATAGCTTAAAAATCACGACGTGGGAGGCAGGATTGGCAATGACATAGATGGTAGTAGGGAGGCAGATCGGTAGTTATAACTCGATATAAGGAATATTAAAGAAATTGAAATTAAAATCGAAAAGGAAAAGGATGGAATTTGCGCGATAAAAACCTACAGGTTCAAGAAAAGGAAAGGAATTACAATGAAAACGAGAGGGGAAGAGTTGAAGTTCATAAAGAACAAGAAATAGGAAAAAAAGCAACATCGAAGGGAATTGAACGAAAAGTCAAAAGGACGTCGAAGGGAGCACGAACAAAGAAACAAACCGGATCACCCAATCAAGTTGGAGACAGGGGTCGAAGGTTCGGGACGCGGAGACAGAAGTGCCAAGAAACACAGACAAAAGTAACAGAAGAAAACGAAAATCCACATGGAAGTTGTCGTAACCACCCACAGGAGCACGAACAAAAAAAAAGAAAACAACTCGAACCGGAGCGCACACGAAGGCCGATGGAGGCGGGTGGTGGAGAGGGAAGTGAGTTGGAGTGGGAGAACCCGAGGGTGGTGGGAGGGGGCATGCAGCGGATCGCGGAGGCGGCGGGCGCGGCGGCGGCGGCGGCAGGCGAGGGCCGGGCCGGGCCGCGCCGCGCCGGGCGTGCGTGCGCGGGCACTGACTCTTCGCATTCGTCGTCCTTGGTGTCCTGGCGCGTCATCGAGTTCGACACTACCAGCAGGCGTTGCTTCAGCTTGACCTGCACTCGCTCGGGGAAGCTGCGCCCCTCCTCCCTTGGAACAGAAGACGCGCCGTCACTGCGCCGCCCCGCCGACCCCGCGCCGGCGCCGGGGCGGCCGCGGGGGGTGGGAGGGGCCCCAGGTGGCCCTCCGAAGTGCAAGGAGCGGCAGTGACGCTAAAGGAGGGGGTGCAGGTGGCCCTCCGAAGGACGTGTGCAAGGAGCTGCAGTGACAGTTTGGGAGGGGTGTCCCGGTGGCCATCCAAAGGACATGTTCAAGGAGCGGCAGTGACACTAAAGGTGGGGTGTGCAGGTGGCCCTCCGAAGGACATGTGCAAGGGGCGTCAGTGACAGTTTGGGAAGGGTGTCCGGTGGCCATCCAAAGGACATTTGCAAGGAGCGTCAGTGGCAAATTGGGACGATTGTGCAGGTGGCCCTCCGAAGGACATGTGCAAGTTTATTAAAGAAAGGGTGACCAGATGACCCTTCGCAAGCAAGGGCTTCCAAGGACACGTGGCAAGGAGTGTCAGTGGCACTTCGAGAGAGGTGATCAGATGACCCTCCGGAGGCAAAGTCTCCAAAGGGCATGGGCAAGGAGTGTCAGCGGAATTCCGGGAGGGGTGTCCAGATGGCACTCTGAAGGTAGGGTTTCCAAGGGACTCGGGACAATAAGAGGAAATTTTCTTCGAGAGAATCTTCGTGAAATCATTTTCACTGCTCTTCTTTATATAACAGTTGATGAGAATATGTGGCTCATACGATGTAGGGTACGGCTGTACTCAATACATCTACGGAGAGGTTGATGAGCTCTTGGGGAGGAGAAAATGAGAATGAATCGACAACCGTATGAACAACCCAAGTACTCCCACAAATCGCTATTGATATGTCATGAAATTGATGGAAACGAGACTGACAGAGTATAAGGACAGCATCCCAAGAGCTCTGAATTAAAGTTTAAAGGAAGAGATTATACGGAGAAAATCTGAAATGATGTTCAATTATCAGATATCAGAGATTTTCGCTCGTCAATATGAACATATCTGATCATTTCAAACAATGCCCGTACAATATACTTTCTCAGATTAAATATGATTTAATATGCAATTACGTATTGATTAGGACAGCGCCAATTTGCGAACGTATCGTACGATGATGAAATAGTAGAGCAGAGTGGAATGAGAATCGATGAATGGGGAAAAATAACAAATTCACCTTCCAATTGCTTCTGAAATTACGATAGGTCCAAGGTGTACAAAGAAGGTGATGCAGGCGACAACTGAGTACCAGATGCCTGTTTTAAGGTATCATTTACTGCTTCGTTTCACAGATTCTTTGTTGCATGCATACAATTCGTAGTCTCTGTTTCCCAAAGTAGATTTAAAATCGCGTGAAACATTTTGAGGGCTTGATATAACCTTCCTGTTTACAACCGTTTTGAGGCAAAATATTACATTGCTTCCCTTGGATCCCACAACGTTATTCCAAGTGTCATAGAAAAAAGGAACATTATTTATCAATGATAAGTTGTCAATACTTATATTTGAGATGTAGTATAAGCAATGAAATTATATTTGTGGATTATTTAATTTTCCATCTTAATACTTACTCAATACCAGCAATGTACAAGCACAATTATTCAGTAATCACCTGGAAACGCTTCCGGATATACCATGCGTTTCAGGCGATGCTCTACTTCATCTGGGGTTGCAAATCTACCGTACATTCTACACATACAGCAGCGGCTGGGGTGGCAAGGATAGGTCGACACTAAGGAGATGCGAGGGTCGCGAAGTATTTACAAAGTCATCGGGAAATTCACGAGGAAGAGAAAAATAATGGACGTTGTCAACTTCATAGATCTCATCCAACTAGCAGTTGTTACTCATATTACCTGGTGACTTTCAAAATACTCATGGAAGATCAGTTATTTTGAATATACAGACATCAATAAGTGAAATCATCTCTGGGTAAAAGTTAAATAACTTCAATATTATTAAAACATTTTGGGCTAAGACCAAACTTAGATGTTGCGTTCCGAAGTGTGCTACTACATATAACCCAATAATATCAACGTCCATCATGAGGCTGTGAATGCCAAGGGGAAGTGGCAGGCGGGATGTGAGCGTGGGGAGGAGCCCTGCGATTGCTCTCCGCTGCCCGGGCGACGCCTCGTCGTAATGGACTGGCTTACCCCGGCAATTGTGGCCTTCTCTGAAAAACGGCAGGAGGCCAGAGCGTTGGCTGCACTCCCAACGCCGTCGCGCGGGCAGCCGAGAGCCTGAAGCCTGTGACTTCACCAGGGGGAGGGAGGAGGCGCCTACGAGCCGCGCTACTTCCTGCTCGGTCGTGGGCGGGGCGGGCGGGGCGGGGCGGGGCGAGTGGGTGGGGTGGGGGACGCCCCTGCACTTACATGAGCGCGGCTGCGGCGGCGGCGGGAGGCGTCCAGTCGCCGCCGTGTTTGTGGTGATGTTGGTGATGGTGGTGGTGGTGGGGATCGGTGGCGTCCGGCCGCGTGCTAGGGCCGGCGCGTCTGCTCGGCGGGGAGCGGACAGAGAGACACGCCAGTGAAGAGGGGACAGACCTTGCACAGACGCCGTAAGGCACTATAAAGGGGAGTTTTCGTTGCCGACATTTTCGATCCTTATTTGACAGATGTTAGTACGGGAAGATTGCCGCAAACACCGCGTTTGTATCTTACGCCATTGATGATTAATATTATTAATTTACTTTGTGTCGCCAATGTTATTTAGAAGTCTACAACCATAAATAGGACACTATGCCTTCGTTTACTTGTTCTGAAGATACTATAAGCACTGAGAAACTTTTGTATTTATATAAAATATGTTTTATACTATACATTTTATTTCAACGGTATCTTTTTCAGTACCGACTGTATTGAACAAAATGGATAGCAAACATTATCCTAGACATGTAGATAGGTCTTCACATTCACATTCCTATATCGACTTAATAACATTCTCACATAGACTTTCGGATTCTTTTGGGCAGCGAACCAAATCAAAAACTGAACTTTTCAGACAGGAAAATGCTTTAAATGTGTTGGACACATATTTATTTATTTTTCATAACAATAATTTCTTCACGAAATAGTGTTTACACACGTGTTACACAGTCATTAAAGTGCCATTCGAGAATAGGATCGAAAATGACGGCCGCGAATAGAGTTCGCGTAAGATATCTGTGCACGCGACGACCGTTTAATGCGAGAGCGAGAGAAAAGAGAAGGGCGGCACTGCGCGTGCGCAATAGATCCATGCACGCATACTTTAGCTGTTCCGAAAACAACGGGTAGCCTAACGCGAGCCTAGGATTGTGATTGCCCAGAAATGTATTGTGCCTGAGTTTGTAATTTGTTTCATTGGTTTTCTTGTTAGCTTTCTCACACGAAATGTAAATTTAATGTTTTTATGACGAGGCTATCCAGCGAAAAGGTAGGAACTCGATGTTTTTGAGGTGGCATTCAGTGCAGAATCCCCCTCCACGTGACGTCATCCGAGTGCACAGATTCCTCGCGCGAAGCCTACTGCCTGCCTTTACAGAGCGGTAGACGTGGGCGGGGCGAGAGATCGCCGGAGCATTCGTCGGCTCCGAGCGCACTCTCGTTGCAATGCGGTTTCGGGCGCCGCATGTGTGCAAGGCAAGAGCATGATTCCGCATTTGCGGAGCGTCTGAGTTCTACGAATATCTCGCGGGCAAATCAGTGGCATCGAGCGCATCTCTCATACACTCTCTAGTACGTCGCAATGCACTTGGGCACTGAATGTATGTGCGAATATATTGTGAAAGGTACATGCATGTAATGCCTTGTGAGATGTCTTGCCTTCATGCTTCATGATATTCCAAATTTCTCGTGCAGACAGAATTTCAACGACATGGGATTTCGTTGGCGTGTGGTATTTACGGTATAATCAGTATATGCGTACAAATATGGTGTGTTGGATGCGGTGATGGTTTGTCTGGACCAATGTGGAAGTGTCGTATTGAAATATTATTTGATAAGTTTCCGGATGACTGAATGTGGAGGCAGAATTCAGTTTTGTTGACTGACGTTTGATGAAGTTACGCGTACAGTTATGTAGTGTGTGCACAACGACGTGATGTGAACTGGATAATGGTCGACGTTGGAATGGAGGATGGATTAGAGTAATTAGATGACCTAAAGTGGAGTGAGGTGGAGTGTAATGAAATTGAGTGAAGTGGAGTGGAGTGGAGTGGAGTGGGATGGGGAGGGGTGGGTTGGAGGGGGAATGAAGTAGTTGGTATGGAGTGGCAGACTGTGGATTGACATGGTTTGATATTTCGGTAGGTGTGTGTGATGGGTCAGCTGAAATGTATATGTAGAGTGTACATAAGAGTGTTAAGTTTAGGCCCCTCACTTAAAATAGCAAACTTTGCATTTGAGAGGTTAAAGTTGCCATATTTCGAAATTACGTTCACTTTCATTCAAATTTTTGTAGCAATAGTATTCAAAGGCTATGGATGACGAACTTTAGTGGCAGAGAGTGCGTTGAATTCAGATGATTGCCATTAATATTCGCAATAACTTACCTAAAAACGTAGTAAATTCAACAGACATACCATGAATAACGTTAATCGCCCACTCTTTTATTATGAAATTCTTCAGGCTACATTCGTATTTTTATTTACTTTTTATTACTGTTGTTTTGTTCTAAAATATGGTTTGGGGTTAACATTATCTGTTATAAATGAATTGTTTTATCCCCACTCCTTTGTTAACATTTAAAACTACACAAGTACTGTTTTAACTCTTGAATATTTCTTACTACACGATAATTTATTTTTTCGACTTTTCAGCAATGTTAATTTTGTTTAAATGTGATTCAGTGAACAAGAAACTTGTAGATCGGGGAGAAATAAACTGATACATGTTTGTACTTAAGGTTATGAATTTGAAGTCAAAACGATAATGTAATATGTTTGGCCCAAATTGTAATACTGTTTGGTTCATTCCTCAAAAATTCACATTTAAAAAGTGGTGCATAACAATAAATCACATTAGAAAAGTTCAAATTAACTATGGAATACCAACAAGGGAGTCTCGTTAAATCATTAAGAACTTGAGAGCATTCTTCGTACGCACTTCCACAAATGTTTCATTGTTTTTGCGCCACGCGGCGCACGGACGAATTCGGGAGACAAAGGACGGGCACGGGGCGCAGGGTGGGCGGCGCGGCGCGCGCCAGAGGCCAAAGAGACAGACAACGTGAAGATGCAAAAGATACACAACATACACTGGAGTACAGTTGGTGTACACTCATGTTTCAGTATTTACAAATGACGGTGTGTGACAACACATCCAGAAGCAGGTACAATCCGTCCAATTCAGCCCGGAAACCAGGCTGCCACATCAACTACTCGAGAACATCTCTACACAAAACAGTTCTCAATATTACTTCACAGTTCTTAAAGATTACAACTAGTGTGCATTTCATGGGCACCATGACAATACAAACCATGTGATATCAAACACTGTAGCATATATTCTTGCAAAATTGTTTTGGATTAGGTAATTAAGTTTAATAATTGTTATGCTTGATATCTAAATTTTATGTCATTTGAGCAGTGTCAAGATCGTGTTATTAGGGCACATCTAAATACAGTAAGACACTGAAGTTGGCAGTTTTTATTCAAAGAAACTAAGCAGGAAAGAAAACATCACAAACATGTGCATGAATTAAGTTCAATAGAATGTTTTGTGACACAATGGATTCAGAGAAATAGAAATACTTACTCGTACAGAATTTTTAATTACAGTGTTTAACAATGGAAACTCATTTTAAATTTAAATTAGTTACAATGCAACACCGAAGGTACTGAAAAGAAGTAGATCAGAAAGAGAAAAAATAGATTATTCAGTCAGATCTCAGAAGAATAAAAAACATGTCAATCACGAAAGTTTTTATACATTAATGTCAGTGGCACCATTAGCGAAACTTATCAGTTAAAATTAAACAAAACACTCAGGATAACATATTTTTGAAATGTACCAACCCGTATTAGGTTCAACTTACAGGATTCCTTGAAATGATGATATTAAACGATTTTAATTTTCTCTTCATATCACTTTGAAAATTATAACCGAAAACGTATAGGATTGCTATACGTTTATAAGATATTGGATTGCTATTTTACTAAATAGATGAATAAGTCGAAAGGAACTAGACTTTATCTTTGGCAGTGCGTATTTATGAAACTGCGAGGAGAATTACGATTCTTGTCTTCTTCAGAATTCTGACAAGTCAGGACCGGTATCGACACATTCTGTCGAAAATGAAGGAATTATGTGGCACTCATTAAGATAATTCTTCCCTGATTTTTCACTGCGAAGTTAAAACTAACCAGGGAGCTAAGGTTTCCACTGCTTCTGAAAATAACAGAAAAGCAGCCTAAAGCTAGGTGTGCCAACCGCGACCAAACAAGTATTTTTGACGTTACGTCTCAACGTGTCTACGAAACCTTCCGCTCGAGTATTTCATGCTTTTGTGTTTGTTCAGGAGACCTCGCATTTTGCTCAGTGTTTCCAAAGTTTTCACATATGAGACATGAATGCCCTGAAGAGAACCTCAGCTCGAAACTTAAGCAACAGTGTTGCGGTCTCTTCAGAACAGCCACGGCAGGCTGATCGTTTCATTACCTTACTGTCAGAAATGCACTTTTGTAAAGAAATCGCATCCTCCTCATATGAACTGCCAACAAGGACTGCCAACTTCTGCGCGCTATGGCTACGGTGCGCGGTGACATGGGAAGCACATGCTCCAGGTGAGATCGGTGCCAGAACATTCTGCCCTCAGCTCGCGAAGGAAGGCAGGAGAACTCATGGGATATAAACGCGGCCACAACCTTTCAAACTATAAGACATACGGACTAAGACATGAGCAATCTTTCACAATCATAAAATATTCCTCCTGAAAGAACGAATCTTATATCACTTCAATACGATAATTTTGGAAAGAAAGAAAGTTTGTTTTGCTCTTGATATTGAAATGATGCTGATGAATTTATTGTTTAATATTTTTCTCACGAGATACCGAAAATACATTTGTAATGTATTTTAAGCGGAAGAGATTTCCATGAAATTTTAATAAGCTTTTAATTTTACAATAGGTTTCAGAGAGCAATAGTATTTTACATTATTCAGTTGAAATGTGCAAATGCTTACACATTGCACAAGAAATCTAGCGCAACTGTATCAAATTACTGAAGATGAACTGGTGGACTTAATTGATATATTTTGGAGGTATTTCAGTTTATTTGTACACCTGACATTAGTCGTCAAACATCTGAAATAAATTCAAGTACTAGAGAAGTATACGTTTTCGACATTAATGTTTTTAATGTAATTATCCGTTTACTCATACCTTAAATGATGTATCTTCCTATTATTTAGTGCAGAATATCATGCAGTGGCCCACAACATTACATTCGTATTTTCTGACGACTGTCAAAAAATGTAGTAAGAAGGAATGTGATCCGAATTTTACAGTTAAAAGTTTACTTCTTCTGAATTTTGCATGCCCGCGGTGGGGGTAACAAGGTACATAAACGTTCTATAATCATAATATTTGTCAATAAATTAAGCTGTCTATTCAGAATAGCTAAACTTATAAACATAACTACTTCTCGAAAATAAATTATTGCCTCACGTTACGAAATTTACGGAAAGTGAATTTATTCTTCCCCTAGTTTTCCTGGTTTTATCCATGACGAATAGAAACAGGAAAGAATACACTAATTTAAATGAATTCTAAGGGAAAATTCAATTGTATTCCTTTGGAAATTCAATCATTTAGAAATTACAAGTAGGAGTTCCACAACTACTGTATGCAAGAAAGATTAGAATACCGCATTCTTGGTAAGGGAAAACTTTATCTGATCCACCAACAGAAGACCATTAAACGCTGTATTATACACAATAGTGGTTTATCTGATTTATAATTTTCGAAGCTATCCCAAAGGTTATCGAATCCAAACCGAACCCAAATTCTGATGTGTTTGCGAATATTTTGAATCCTGCTTAAAATATTATTAATAGATATATGTAAGAATATTTAAGGAGAAACTATGAAAAGATGGACCAATTCTGACAAATGCAACGATTTTCGAAATTGACGAGATTTATTGAAATTAAAACAAAGTATTATGCGTCACGGGGTGTAAGTTAAAAATAAACAATTCCAGTAATTTACATTCAGTACATTAAAAGTTGTAAAATATAAAACTGAATAAAAGAGATAGGCACGAAAGTAGATGTAAAACACATTAAGACTGGATTTGAATAGCTCTAGAAGATTGTATATATTGAATCTTTAGTTTTTGTCATAATCCTCGAGATTCATGGACTCGACGTCGTATCTCGTATCCCATCTCTCATTCCTTTCGCTCTGCCTCTGCCTCAGCCTCAGCACACATTCACCAAAACGAAGGTACTTCTGTCCACAAGCAGTAAAAAAATTAATTTTCTTAAAAAAATAGTTACTTTTCAAACTAGATAGATAATCAAGAATTCTGTTGTCATTATTGTTATTATTTATAAATAAAAATCATGACTTTATCATTTACTGTCTTTCATTGAAACCAAGGCACCGCAGCGTGGGCGGTGTTTCGCGTGGCCGCCACCGCGCGCGCTGCAGTCGGTGGTCGAACTGCGCATGCTCGCCCGAGCCCCGCGCGGTCGCCGGTCATTGTGAATTCACAGGGGTGAATGGGTGATTGCAAGCGATGCACGCAGGTTTCGAATCGTTTTAGAAACTTGTGCAACTTTAATGTCCTCGCCCTCGCCCCGATTACAGGGGTCCGGCCCGTTCGTGCGCGCGTTTTTCAATTTCCGACTCTTGAACGACGCGGCGGCGGCCGCAGACAATTGCATTCGCGGCCGGCGACCAATTTCGCTACACAGAGCACGGGTGTAAGTTGATCTCTACTGAGAGAGAAAACTAAATGTGATGCAGTCAGTGGTGGGTCGTGGTCTTGCCTTTAGGGTGTGGAACTCGCACGATGTATCTGTGCACTCGGCGAGTGTTGACGAGCGAGGGAAACACACCGGAAGGTAGAAATGGGCAGTGCGCAACGCTTGCACACTTGAGCCATCTACTCATACTATTGCTGCTCAGAAAACATTGAGAGCTGGGATTGTAATCGCTCAGAAATTTGTGGTGCCTGCATCAGTAATTTGTTTTATTGTTATTGTGCGCTCGTAAACGAAATGTAAATCCCACTATTTGAGACCGAGGCGTCTATGTGTTTGAGACGGTATTCAGTGCAGTCTTCTCTTCTACCTCCCTATCTCTCCCTCTCTTCCCTTTTCCTCCCAATCTTCTTCTCCATCTCCCTCGTACACACAACTCTTACGCCCATATTACAAGTATGTACATTTCATTCTTACATGACTTTGAGTAATATAATCTATTTTATTAGTAATTTGAAATGCACACAAAAAGTGAAAGAAAAATATGCAGCTTCTAGCCTTTTGAGGTGTGTTTGTAGTTTCGTGAGAGACCCAAGAACTCGGGAAAAGTACATAAACAGTGAAACTGTTTCAGTTTTGACTGAAAAATGCCAATATTTGATTGTGGCCTTCTACCTATTTTCATTCACGTAATTCTCATACTCAGTGCGACACATCTGATTTCATGCAAAAGTTGGGCTTTCAAGGAAGAGGCTGCCCTCCATACATTTACTTTTTACATATTGCTTTATGGAACAAAAACGTTTTTGATATTCTTGGTAAGTAAAAAATGTATACTGTTCAAAGTTACTGCTGTAGTCGTGAAGATTGTTTTTTGAAATGTTTAATTTATTGCTGTGTCATATGAGAGTATTTCATTTGCTCTTGAGCAGTGAGCGTGCGACATTTTGGAAAACCATTTTCTGTGGTTTTCTGCGGCTTTATCTCAAAGAAATGTCAATGTATTCTGAGAGATAGTCACTGTGCTTTCGCAGTACTTTTCGCGATGTCGATCGGTCGAATGCTCCGTCCGCCCACATAAGCAGTTTCCTCTCTTCCTTATGCAGCCCCGCGGGAGCCATACGTCCTTCCCTCGTTCGCATTTCTGGAGTGCACTCCGGATTTCGTGGGGGTCGTTGGCAGTGGACTGGCGAACGCAGCTTCTGCAACGCGCCTAATATGAAATATTGCGTTTTCGGAAAGCTTTAGTCTCCTCTTGTTACGACCAGCTTAAACTAATTAATTAGGAAGCGCGAATATTCAGAACTGGACATAGGGACATAGCCGCTTTGTTGCTACAACTTTTAACTTAAAGCGTTCGACACCGCAAGACCAGTTTGCGGGAAAACTGCAAAATTTGATGTTACAATTTTGTGAATACAAAGAACATGCGAACTATATTGAGAATCAAAATAAGCAATACATCGTTTAATTCTATAAATATATAAGAATGTTTTGCAATAATAACCTTGAGTCTGTGACTTCCGTTTGTCGCTATTTTGTTGTGTGAAATCACATATTTGCCACGCGGAAAAAGTATTACAGCGCCAAATCGCGTGAATGACTTAAGAACAACAAATGGAGGGTTCCCTAGATTTTTATCATTGTGATTTTTACAAGAAGCAAGAAATTCAATGTGGTTGTTACTTTTGAGTCCTTTGATATCATTATAAATATATCTGAAAAATCAATTCATGAAACACTAGGAAAGCATTTTAATGTGTGGATAAATCAAGCTGTAATACTTTTTAAACATAAGGGAAAAGGTAATAATCAATATTTCTTTATTCGTTACTTATAAACGGCTTCAAAGAAGGCATGTAGTGAAAATAATACAGTCAATAACGAAAATTAAACTTGTTCAATTATCTAGCTGTCTTCTTTCATCTCATTTTCTATCAGAATAGGTTCGCGACAGAAAATTGTTAGATGCTGAGAATTTAAAAACTAAAAAAATCAGTCATGTGTTTTGGAAGTTACAACGCAATTTCTTTCCTATCAAGTAAGACCTATTACAATAGTAGATATGTCCACATTTTCAATGAATGTTATTTATTATGCGTCTGCGCTTGTATCAGTATCGCGCTACATACCACATCTTTCCTATGTCACAATGGGTTTGACTTGAATATCAATATGTCTCTACCATACTCTTTGCTTTCTCGAGAAAAAAGATTAACAAGTTCACCAAAAAGTGTTTGGGTTGGCAGCGACATTTTGCAATTAAATTGCTTCAATTCTATCAAGTAAATCACCAAATTATGATTCAAATTTTGAATATAATTGGAAAAAATACTTTGATATTACATAATTAAGTATGTAAGTTTTTCAAGGTCTTTTAAAAATTTCCGGTTTGATTAAATTTTGCACGCTTTCCAGATTAATATAACATTTCCAACTAATGCCAGGTAAAATGCTACCACTCGTTTTTAGTTAAAAATGCGTTTTGCCTGTTAGTAAAATGAACTTAAAGCCGATGTAGCAGCACTCATACTCATTACATAACATTCTGATCTGATTCTGCGGAATATTTTGCTTTCACTGGCCACTTTGAAAGTTGAATGTCGCCTCTGCGGATGCCAAACAAACATCACATTTTCATTAAAGTAAACGCGGAATATTGTTATTCCTGGCTCGGTTTTTGATCACGTTCGATATGCTCGGTTCCTGGGCTATCATACGGCTCTCTGCCCCATAAATAGCAAATGAGCCCGCTGACCGCCACACTTAATTATGGAAGGGGGCCAGGATGAACACGATGGCAGCGATTCTGGTGGCAGCCTGCGAACTACGCTGCCCTAGTACACGCGGGTTGACACGTAATGATCGAAGAGTGAAACTTCATTACATGATACCAAACCTCAAAAACGGTGAAAGGTAAATGCTCATTCAATGTTCAGTCATACGTGCTTCCGTATTTATAATGTTGATTGAAGAGCATGGAAGGTAATTATACTAATTTTCAATGCATATCGCTTAAAGAAATAATTGTGAAATGTATGAAAAGTATGAACTCACCTTTTATCTATTACGATAAACTTGAAAAAAATATTACAAAACTATAAATAATCTCACTTGGAACAAAATGAAATAACCAAATCAGAAATGCGATTTAGAAACAATACAACTGCGAACGCTGTAACTATTTGGTCGCTATTCTTAGAAATTGACGTAAAGATCCCCTGCAATAGATATGATAATTGTTAAACATTAAAAAATAATTATTCAATTTGAGAGGAAATTTGAAACCAACTTAAATATGATAGCCGCATAACTTCTGAACTACGATATCAAAATTTGCATTCCGAAGGTAACCTTTTCCGGGTTTATTTAATTATGCGAGTATCTTGAATTTATTTGAACGATCTGCACATTTATTCTTGTATCAGAATAATGCTTAAAACTTCTACGGCCTGTTCAGGTGTGAAAATGGTCACTTTTGTCATTAAACGTCTAGTAGAAAATTTCATATAACGGAGCTATATGTATTTATACATTTGCCATTTTCTTTTCATTGTTAGGCACCCCCCAAGAACAGATGTTCTTCAGGTACAAGATATATTATTGACTTCACCGGAACGTGACCTGCCGAACATCTGTGTATAAAATTTGCAAAAAAAAATCAACATGAAATGACGCATGTGTAACTCCGTTAAATGGAATTTCCCACTCAATGTTCATAGGCAAAACGTGATCATTTCCAGCTCCTCCGCATGCCGTACAACAGACATGCACAGCATTTTGCACTTTCACTGACCTCAAGAGCTGCGTGCGGGCAACTCGGGTGCAAATGAGAGAATCTATGAAGGGTGGGGATGAGACCCAATCTAGGAGTGGGGACCTCCAATCAGAATGCGCAATTCGAAAGATAGCGCGTAAATTTAAAGAAGCAATCGGCAAGAACATGACGGTCATTTACAGTTCAAGTAATATTGTCTTTTGTATTATATTGCAAATGTTTGTTCTCGGTATATGACAGGACAAACTATGAAACTACAACGAATTATACATATTAGATTTCGACACCAAGTATTATAATTGCTTGTAGGGCTTATAATGTAATTCGCTTTGCTACGATGTAATCACAAATTTAGTGTTGTGCTAAACACAAAATTTTGATACTGAATTGGTTTTGTTTGATGATGACAGCAATAAACTATTTTTATTAACTATGTTTAATTGAATACCACGGTTCTCTCAAAGAAAAAACATATTGTTCTTAAAAAAATCATGATTATTTTCTGTTCTAATTTCTGACAAGAGTGTAGAGTCGTTTACGAGATCGTATAAAAATATAAAGAACTTTGCATTCTATTTAAGCAATACCCATGATTATCTTATGATTGTCCGTAACATATCGTGACAGAAGTTTGCTCGTTGATCTCTTTTATTCAGTTTCATAATGGGGAAAAATGGTCACAAATGTGCTATGATTGTCCGTAACATATCGTGACAGAAGTTTGCTCGTTGATCTCTTTTATTCAGTTTCATAATGGGGAAAAATGGTCACAAATGTGCTATTAAACATTACCCGTCTTGGAATTGTCACATATTCTATTTTTATGTCAATCTTGATGTGAGAGATTGCTCTCATGATTTTGTTCATTTTTCTATGATTTGGAGATTATAACATTCCTGGTGAACAATCAATTATTAAATTGCAACTTTGTGTTAGATATAATATTTTTTCTTATATATAAGCATATATTTTAAAGCTATTGCTTTAAAATATTGCTTATGAGTCACAATGAGCATGCTATTTTCTTAAAAAAAAATTAGAAAATGAAAATACATAGTGGTGGATACAAAGGTGGTGTATACAGTAGTGCAGAACGTAAACAGTGAATTATGACCCTGGTAACTTGAAATACTAGACATTATCTATTTAAACAAATGGGAATTTAATTTTGAAGCATGGATCATTATTAGACGCCCAGGCATTCAATCTACGCGCCGCGTCGTGCTACGTCAGACTTCTCCCCTCCCCGCAAAGCTTCCTACTCCCCACTACTTGCACTTTCGGCACTGCCACGGGCAGACGATCGGTTCTCAAGTGCAGAATGCCCGCGGGAGCAGGCGTTGTGCAGGTCTGCCCTAGAAGATTGTAACATTTCTTCTGAGGCATCTGTACAACGTAGCAAGTGAGACCGTAGGCGTCTATTTATAGAAAAATTTCAGAAAAAATAAAGTAGTGATTTTTATCTATTAAGAAGAATTCGTATTCTCTAAGCTGTTCGCGTCCTACGATCAGCTAGAAGATTGCAGCCATTTTTCCGAACTTCGAAGAGCGAAGCGAAAAGCGAGACAGAGGGTCGTGCGTCGTTGCGCAGAGTATGTGCGCGCTCATGACGTAGCCAATGGCAATAAGTAGCCAATAGCAGTGGCAGTGAGGTAGCCAGTAGCGAGCAGGCGTAAACAGGGCGACTAATCTCAGAAACAGTGAATTTGGATTACGCAATTTGAAGAATATCGTTTCCGGCTACTTCCCACACTGATTTCGTTTTTCGAGGCTATCCAACCATTAAATGTTATTTACGGGAATTAAATGATACCGACGTTTCATCTTGAACTAGATTGCTACCGAATCGAAAGGTTCACGTTGGCTCCACTGTTAATAATGGTCGATCAGCGTTTTCCGGCAATGCTGTGAAGCATGATGAGGCTGCAGCGAAGGCAGAGGCTTTTGTGATACGCATTGCATAGTCATGCAGGCGTCGCAACCACTGAGCCCGTGCACATTATAGCATCGATCAATCCAAGAAAACACGAGAAACAAAGCAACGTTGCACCCAAAGAATTCTGAAAGATTTCTCGAATGTGTCGAATCTCTGCGCAACGCATGACGCAAGGCTGCGACGCGGCGAATCGCATCGCATCGCATCGCGTCGCATCGCGTCGCATCGCGTCGCATCGCGTCGCATCGCATCGCGTCTCATCGCGTCGCGTCGCATCGCGTCGCGTCGCATCGAGTCGCGTCGCATCGCGTCGCATCGCGTTTCATCGCGTCGCGTCGCATCGCATCGCGTCGCGCATCGCATCGCATCGCGTCGCGTCGCGTCGCATCGCGTCGCATCGTGTCGCCTCGCATCGCGTCGAACGCACGTGCAAGAGCGCGCTTGTGATGTAGTAACTAGTCATGGCACCACGGGGTTGACGAAGGGCGAGGCGAGCCGCGCGGGTACTTACGAGGGGGGGCTGGGCAGCGGCACTTGGTGGATCTTCCAGGTGGCCACGGACATGGAGTGCTCGTCGGCGGCGTAGCAGCGCCACAGGCTCTGGATGAGCGTGGCCGCGGGCTGGCGCCGCCGGATCATGTGCTTCTGGCGCTGCTGCTGTTGCACCTTCAGCGCGAACCCCGAGCCCAGGATGCCCTGCAAGCACGCCGCAAACGGCAGTGGCGCATGCTGTGGGCTGCAGGGGCTACCGGTGGTAGCCCGAGAAAATTACGAGAACAAAAATATGTCCATATAAATCATATTAAAAATAATTATAGGTCATATTCTTTTCAGAGACACATATTTTTCAAGATTTTGTATAGTCTGTTCTATTGAGGACTGTATTAAATCGGTCCGTCATCGGCGCATCAATCCTCTTAAGAGGTGGCAACGCAGAAGAAACCACTGGCACCCACACAGTGTGCGTTTGTGGCATGATTCACTACCCTCTCCTACCGGTAAGATATGCGCCAGCCAAGGTGTCAGGTTGCCGATTTCCCGAGCGGTTTCTTCACACGCTCAGAGCAATTCGGAGGCAGTGGGCAATAAAGGGATAGAGTAAACTAGGAAAATCCCGTAGACGTTGTTCTGCCCTTCATCTCCCTCTTTCCCCTCCCATATCCGTTTCTCACTGTCTCTCCCTTCCTCCCTTACCTTGTCCCTATCAGTCTGTATCTGTATGTCTCTGTCTCTGATCTGTCTGCTGATCTCTGTCCCTCTCATTCACATTTACTTGCATATTCTGCACATCTCTGAGCAGGTGATGTAATATAGAGAAGCGTCCGGACCAGCAAAAATGTAACAGAATGTTCAGGAAGAGTTCAATTTTAGTTTTTAAGGCCCTAGAACGCCTCGTTTAGGAGTTATTTAACGATATAGATTCAAACTGCTGCCGAGAGTGTTGCAGGTTGCATTTGACGTGAATATGTACTGGATATGTAGTGAAATATAGCGCCATGTAGAGGAGTTACAACAGAACTAACAACACAAACTTTCTCGATGAAAAAACACGTAGAAGTGCCAACTTTCATGGAGATCGGTCCGACGGTGACGGAGTTTTGCTCTTACATGCATACCAACATCCAGCTTTTATATACATAGATTAGATGTGCGCTTTTGTGCAAGACATACATGTTAGGTGGTGAGTGTACATATACATAATATATTATATTAAACGTGTTTTAAATGTTAAAATTGCAACATATTAATTATGTGATAGTGTCACAGTTAACTATTGTCAATTTGGTAAGATACTTTAAAAAATGCCACAGCAAATATGTATACGATAAATATATGTATATATTGTAGCATTACCGAATATTTAATAATAAAATAAAATTTGATGTAAATTGTTTTTTTCACGTGACGAATACGCGGAAGCTTCATGGAGACGTGCAAGCCTCCTCCGATTCTTTCGCCTGCCTGGCTCCGCGCCGGCGAGATTAGTTGCGCCATCCTCTAGGGACCGCTCAGCCCCTTCGGCCGCGTCGCCCTTCCCCGCTTGCCGGACCGCCCCCCCCATTTAGTCACGGACAGCCGGGGATTCACCCAGGGTGTCGTGTTTGCGATCGCTTAAAATAAATTATTACCACCCCGCCCGCTTGCCAGCCGCTCGAAAGTGCACGTGCACTCCATCAACAAATTAGACAGAGAGCGCAAGTGAAAATTTTCCATCCAGTTTCTGAGGACCGCCGTCGATGATTGGACGCTACTGCGTAGTGAGTGTCAGCCAATCTCAAATGAGATTACTCCTGTTTCTGGAAAATTCCAGGATCTTTAGTGAGTTTTGGTGGGGGGAAACAGGGCAGCTGCTTTGTGCCACAGCCAGAAAGAAGGACTTGAATTTTGAATGTTGAAGAGTGCGGAGCTCCGTGTCAGGGGGGTCCGCGCACTTCAGGAATTTTTCCCGAATCCGCTAAAATAAACGCCGAATTGGACAATTATTGTCAATTAGAGAATTTCTTCTGTTGGCAGCAGCGCCCAGAAGTAAATCGTTTTAATTTCACTCATAGAATTGGGACTGAAGTGTTACCTCTGTTTTTGAGCCGTGCTTGGACGTGAAAAGTGACAGTGAAATTCTCGTTATTATAACAAACTCCATCGAGACATTAAGCCGCTGTAATTTGGCGCAGTTTCATTCACGCGACGACGCACGGTGGTCTGAACAGGGTCGAAACGCGCGCATAGGCACGAAAGTTTAATTTTTGAAAAAGGATCTTTTCTTGATAAATATCAATTCTGTATACTTAAAATTGTTTGAAATCTCAAAAAAATAATTTGTATCAATGCTTACAGTCACACGACCCCCTCAAAGCCAAGCCTTTCAGCCGGAGAAAAATTTAGCCACTCAAGTAGTGAAAATAACTTATCTTTCATTGTTTATAACTTTTTCCCTAATGAACTTTTCAACTTCCAGGAATTGCATGCGCTTTTATATCCCCTTCTAAATATATTAAAGCCTTCGCAGTGTCAATTATTTTTATTTTTAAGTTAATTAAGCCCTACGTAATTAAGATGTGCGAAAACCTCTTATTCTTAAACTAAGAAAAATTTCACGGGCAATTACAAAAAAAACACCAAAAAACACATCACTGAAATTAATATATGTTATTAAGTGAACATTATTGAACATTTTTCAGTTGAGATCAGCAGTCCCGGTCTGCCCCTCTCAACATTATAGCCGTTTAAAGTTTACGTTAATGGTGCTTGGAAAGAGCATTATTACCTCCTGACATAATACCGAGAACGTTTACTTCTTGAAAATTTTTAATCTTCTCTACTTTCGGATTTCCATTAATTGCATAATATTTTCAATTTCTTTTCAAAAATATTCCTTCTTTCAATTTTGCCAAATTTCATTGTTTTTCAATAAATTTAAACATATGAAACTGAGATCTGCAGAACTGTATCATGCAATAAGTGAAATTTGACGAGCAATAACATTAAAACCTCTGAAAACATCTCTTTGAAACAAAAGTATGTTATTTAGTAAACATTTTTAAATAGTATTTTGATGACAACAACCACCATGGCCAACTTTTTTCAAAATGGAATCTATTTAAACTTTATATGACGAGGTTGACCAAAGCGTGATTTTCATTAATTTAGTGATCTTCGACAGAAAATTACAGAAAAACAAATAAAAACACTTCAATGAAATTAATAACTATTATTAAATGGACATTTGTTAATGTTTTTTCGTTAACAACAGCCGCCTCGGCTGGACCTTTTTAAAATGGCGACCGTTTAAAGTTTACATGACAAGGTTTGAAAGAAAACGTCATTTTCGTTAAGTCAGTTTTGATGTGCAATTACACGAAAACACCCTAAAACATTTTCATGAAATTAATAAATGTTATTAAGTGGACATGTATTAATGTTTTTCCGTTAGCAACAGCCGCCTCGGCTGGCCTCTTTTAAAATGGCGACCGTTAGAAGTTTACTTGAGGTTTGAAATAAAGCGCCATTTCCAAAACTGATTTTGACGGACAAGTACACAAAAACATCTAAAAACATTTCTGTAAAATTAATAACTGTAATTAATTGGACATTTGTTGATGTTTTTTTGTTAATAACAATCGCCTCGGCCTGCCTCTTTTAAAATGGCGACCATTTAAAGTTTTCATGACGAGATTTGAAAGAAAGCGCCTTATCCAAAAGTAAGTGATTATTGACGAGCAATTACACACAAACAACTAAACACACTTCCACGAAATTAATAAATGTTAATAAGTGGACATTTGGTCATATGTTTTCATTAACAAGAGTCACCTTGGCCTGCCGTTTTGAAAACGGCGAAAGTTTATACTTTACATGGCGAGCATTGAAAAAAGTGCCATTTCAATTAAGTGATCATTGACGAGCAATTATAAAACAACATAGAAATACATCTCCGTGAAATAAATATATAATATTAAGTGAACAATTGAAAAAAACATTTTCATCTCCCGGAATTGCCTCTCTTTGTGGAAGTGCAGTTAGCAGTCGAAGCGTCAGCGTTGGAGGCATGCCCGAGGTGGCATAATATATAAATAAATAAACAATATAAATTAAATGGAATGTTATTATTTCTCATCTAGAACATGTTTAGTTAGATTCATACTTGAAAAACCGTTTTAAAATCACTATACAAAGAGTTATTTAACTTTACATTCTATGCGCGCGTTTCGACCCCGTTCAGACCACCGTGCGACGTGACCCAGAACTTCGTCGCCGCCCGTCCCGGCAGCTATTCATGAGACGAACCTGAGCCCTCGCCTCCGACTCAACTGGCGAGTACCTGCGTGAAGAAAAGGAACTTGATTCACGTCTCTCTGCCCAGCGCCTCGCGGGTCGTCATCCATGACGTTTCTTTCGAGCCAGCCTACGCCCGCAATTGGCCTTTTGGCGAGAAAATTTTTTCTTAATCAGAACATTAGATTGTCAAAATCAATAAAGTTTTCTCAATTGGTGTAATTTCAAAAGAACGGTTCGTGGCCGCGCCTTGGCCAGAGAACCAGCGGAAAGTTTGTTAAACCATTAGATTTAAGAGTCACTGTAATTCATACTTTGGGGGACAAGAGCTCGTGAGTGAGGTCTCTTCTCGAGAAAATTTACATGTTTTTCTCTAACTTTGAAATTAAATTCTATTTTTTTATCAGACCTCAACTAACTTCTTTTTATTTCATTCTTACGCAACTTCACGTCCACCATCCATCATCTATTTCAGCCGAACCATCTGCTGTCTGAGCTAGCCTGGCAGGTAAGTCCGCCGCTCCCGGTGTTGCGGAGAGCGACTGGCGTTGCAATATGTGTGTGTGTGTGTGTGTGTGTGTGTATATATATGTGTATATATATATATATATATATATATATATATATATATATATCTGATGTGACAAATTTTTAGTCAACGGTAGCCCAGGGTATGAAAGCAGTATACGCCACTCTCAAACAGGCGGGTGAGTTACTCCGGTGCACCGATTTTGGCTCGTGCTGCGCTGCACCAGTTTGCTTCATGTGACCAGAGCACGGGCACTTCGTTTAAATAGCGAAACTAGACGCTCGCCGTCATGTTGCATGGAGAGCGAGATGTGATGAGAAACATTTCGAAAGTGGTACAAAATGGCAATTTTCAGTAGTGATCAACCAAAAATAACACGATGGTGTACAAGCTGGAATATTTTAAAGAAGTGCATCATATATCTGTTTCAATGAATTGTTACAAGATGATATTTTGATATCTGGCAGAATTTAAACTTCCCGCCAATATTGTGACGCAAACTGGTGTCTGAAGCTCATTGGCTGAAGTCGGTTACGATGCGCAAGAGCCCCCACCCCATCCTACAAGCACCGCGCGCGCTAGCGCTCCGCGTCAGCGACAGGTTAAGGGCCCAGGAGGCATCAAGTGAGCTCTGGCACAAAACCAAATTTTCGCGCGTCAACTAAGGTCCTTAGTCCTGCAAGTGTAGTGCATGTCGTTTCCTCGGGAGGTGGCGGTGATCTCCCGCTGGGTGGCGGGATCCGGCGTGGACCTACCGGCGGCTAGTGGGGGTTTCCTCTAGCAGGTATCTCCCACCAGCGGGGCACCGCCCCAGCCGAAGCAAGCTCTAAGCTTCCAATTGGTCTCCCGGTATGTGTGGTAGTGCAGTGCATATTAGTGTAAGTGTATGTGTGTAAGGGGAGAGGAAAGGACAAAGAAGAGGAAGGAAAAATCACGCGCAGCGCGTGGCCTGTTTGTTAGCGCACTGCTCCGGCATTCGCCTGGTGGTGATCGGAGAAACCACGGAAAAATACCAATCAGAGCAGCCGGCCGCTAGAATTCTCCTCCAGCGACTGAATTCGACCTAGCTGGCGAGCATGTGTCGAAAATCCTGTAACCGTCGGAACTCGCACCTAGGACCTCCCGGTCAGACACACTGCATCATATTGAAATAAAAATTTACTCGGTTTATTGCCCTTCTCCCCATTTACCGTCGACGCACAAGAAATGCGACACGTGTCACAGATAGTTTTATGTAAAGTGAAGAAATGCTACGATAATACTGCATTTTAATCAGGAAAAATGTCATAAAGGTAGTGCATATGAGAGCCGACGTGTAAAGTAAAACACTGCGCCTGACGCACGGTCCACACAAACTAAAATCGTTCTCCCAGGAACAGAACAATTTTTTCAAATGTGTCACTTTTCTTGTGCATAGTATACAGTTTAAAACGCACGAATTATAACAAATTTATAAGGATCTTCATTGTGCCTGACAGCTTGAACGTCGATAATGGCAACGATGCCGCCTTACACTTCTTTTTTTACAATTTTATTTATTCAGGTTTGGCCTTTGGCCCTCTGCATCCGTATAAGACAACTACAATAGATATAGAATATTTATAAGACATTATATGATGCATAGTAAACAAAATTCTAGTCTAAAATATAGAAAAATTTTGGAGTTAAATAGGTGATAAATGAGAAAAGACATATCGGTTTGTGTCTCTGGAGGTCCAAAAATTCTCTAGGTAACTTCATTTGTAATCTTTTGCGGTGCGGATTCTGTTTACCAAGATGAAAGTGAATTGCTGAAGGAAGTGTAATACTTATATATTTTAAAATATAATTTTTTGGATGTGAGAGAAAAGTGGACGGGAATGGGAGTAATGCCAACTTCATTATGTAGCTGTGTATTTGGAATGTACCTGTGAGCTTTTGTGATAGTGCGTGGGATTCTATTTTGGAAAATTTGCATTTTGTTGATATTTTGGCTGCGGCAGCCCAGACTGGAGAAGCATATGACAGTATGGGACGGATCATTGGCTTATATGGATGAATAACATGTAAGGGGGATGCTTTTCTAGGAGTAGTGGATGAACTCTCCTAGAGGCTAGAGCTATTCGGTGTTGTATATTTTTCCGTCACGTAAGTCTTTTATCAAACAGATCTGTAAGGAATTTGAAGACTTTTTTGGAGGGCGCAAGGGGATATGTGTGATCTGGAGGGACGTATGGTCTGGGTAGGATAAATATTTTTTACCTGGCTTTTATTTGGATTTATTCCAACGTGCCATTTTGCAGTCATATTGGAAAACAATGTGAGGTGGTGTTGCAGATCTTTCACTGCATATTCAAGATTTTTGTTAGTGGAATAAAGTGCTGTCTCATCACAGTAAACACAGCTATTGCAGGATTTTGGGTGCTTGATGTATCCGAAGTATATTCTATATAATTAAAATATTAATTTTTAATTCAAGAGACAGTGAAGTAAGCCAGATCAATCGGGGAATTCCAATTTTGCTAAAAATCTTGTTTACTGTGAAGGCGCTAGTGTTGCTACATCGAGGCGTTATTTTAATAGTGGTAAAACTCCACTTTTTTGAGAAATTGAGTTCTTTACATTTTCAGGTCCACGCAAGTGTTATACATTTATTTTGAAAGCGATAGAACACCAAGTTCTTTCTCTGGACTACACAGCGCATCACAATAAAAGTGAATCACAGAATACTGCAATCTATTTATTTTGATAGTACAACTCCAGTGGTACGGCTACGTGGTTTTCTACAAGTCTCTTGATGAGTGATTTTCGAGATATTTATAATGTCTGCAGTGATATGATGATAAAGAGCTTGATCCATATTAGGTAACAGGAACAACAAAAATAATATGATTCTATCGCACATTTTTTATTTAACACAGAAATTAAATTTAATGGTGTATGTATTAAAAGACCTTCAAAAGTCTGTAACAAGAAGGAAGAAAAATTACCAAAATTGTGTCTGTAACTGACTAAAAATTCGATGGATTAGATTTACCAAACACAAGTCTTTTACAAATATGTACACGTAAACCTTAAATCACGACATTGGTTGACACTGGAGTTGTATGAATGACGGTCAAAAGGAAAGAAAGACGGACGAACTGACGGGGAGGCGGAGAGATGGACAGAAGAAGAGACTGACAGATGGAGAGACTGGCTAACCTTAAATGAGGGGTATGATGTTGATTACCTGGCAAATGATAATATCCAGAAACTACGATTTCATTGAGAATTTTTGAAGGAAATTTGATTGAGAAAATTGAAATTAGCTGCCTTGTACATTACCACGATCTGAGGGAAAATAACTTTCTTTATTATTTTAATTGATTGATAATAGTCTTTAAACAAAATAAAATCATTACAAATTGATAATATGTGTAAACATAGTGGTCAACCTTTTACTTTTTATTCAGTGATAACTTCATTTTCATCCCACTGAGCCATATCCTTTTAAAATGTAAACTGAATGCTAGTAGGGAATTATTAATCATAAATTACTAAAATAGTTACATATTATTTTAATGTTTTGTTATAACTCGGATGTTAAATAAAAACACACAATCAATGCATTTGCCAGAACAGTTAACGACCTTTACATTGGGAAGGCCAACAAATTTTCCTTTTCCAATTTTTCTTTCAATTTTATCTACTCAATTAGTATCTTCTTTAATGGACGTACCGTCATCAGAAAATTGAGGTAGTAATTGGTGTACACCCTTCGACGTCAATTAAATTTTATACAAAGGAGGATAAAAGATAAAAAACTTCTTTGTTTGCTCTTTCTCCCTACGTCAGAAGAGTTTAGTAAGGGGAAAGGCTATATAAAAGCTATAATTTAACTAACAAGTAATTTATTACCAACTTCGCATTATTGACCAACTTCTTACTAACTTTAGAACGGTTCATTAAAATTCAATGAATACACACAATTGCTCTGTTTTGAAGTGCTATCAATGAAGTTATTTCACATCTGCCGAACAAGCAGCTTTTTCTCATTTAATGCAAATTCCACTAAATATAAAATCTCAATTGTTAGTATTCTGAAATTCTGGACAATATGACCATAATACATCTTGTCTGAATAAAATATATGCCTTAAGCATGTACGAATCAAACTATTGTAATTGAGGTTCGTATATT
The DNA here is from genome assembly GCA_031308135.1 of Acheta domesticus. Lineage (NCBI taxonomy): Eukaryota > Metazoa > Arthropoda > Insecta > Orthoptera > Gryllidae > Acheta > Acheta domesticus. The sequence goes on from JAHLJT010009436.1 coordinate 165,620,439, forward strand.
CAATACTTTTTGTCGTTAATTACATAATATAATTTTGAACAAAAATGTCATATTGTGCTTTTCATGTATTTTATAAGAGAAAACTAGCTGGTGTACAACGTGTTGCCGTACTATTTATTCCAGTATTTTACTTACTTATCAGTCTTCCTTTACCACGTTATTCATTTAGGCACGAAAAAGAATCGCTTCAAGCTGTAGTGTAAAATGGAAGGAATTTTGTTTGTAATAACGCCATTCCCTCCTCTGTGCTCCTGCCTTCTTCACTCCACTCCGCTCCGCTCCACCCCCTCCCTCGCTGGGCCTCGGCCACCTGCCAACTGTTCAACGCTCCACCCCGTCCGCTCTCAACGCCGCCCACGCCTACACAACCCCCGTCCAGGGATGTGCTTCTACGCGTAAAGAACCATAGTCTATGTCTACACGTAAACAACGCGTAGACAACGTACCCTACGCGTAAACAACGCGTAGACAAAGGTAATCCATGTAGACAACGGTAATATACCTTTTTTTTGTGGGGCGAATCTAAGAGGGTCAGGCTCCGCTCCCAAAGCCAAAATTTATTTCCAATTATTGGATCATAATTATTGGAAATTGATTGAATCACATCTAAAGGAGTACTAAAGGAGTGCAAGTTGGAACAAGTTCCTACTGGTTTCTTGCGAGTGATATGGAGGTTATCATTTCTTCATCAGAAATGGTATATTTTGTTTGAACTTACTGAATCGTAAATATTTTTTTTATTACATTAAAACATGCTTCTACTATTACTACTTATTATAAACAGTTTTGGATTATGTGATGTGGAAAAATAAATAGACGATACAGAATACACTGTCTACGTAGTCTACATGTAAAAGGAATCACGTAAACTACACGTAAATGACGCGTAGAAAACACGCCTAAATGTAAAATTCTTCTTCGGCACAACTCTGCCCCGTCTCCCGTCCCGCCTCCCAGGGCTCTCAACCCTTATCTGCAATGGCTAAATGCATTGCGGATTCCAATAGATTTGTTTTCTAGAAAACTATAATGGAATTTTAAAATGAAAAAAAAAACAACAACCGACGAACTATTTCATGTTAAGATGTATAAGTATAGAAAAATTCAAGAAAATCTCATACCGATTGAAATATTTTTCAGGGCATACAGACACACATTCATGATACTAGTACATTGACTACGTACATTGACAGAACGTCCAATACAGTTTTCTAAATAAAACAATTAAGATCTTGAGTTTTTTCTCGTGAGTCTCCGTAAAACAAAATTTCTTTCTTTGAATGTTTCTATTTTCAAAAACTTCGCCGAGGAAGACAACAGAACATATAGTACTTTAAGCTACAAGAATCACTAAACAAAAGTATTGCAGCGAAAAGTAATTCTGTAGAAAGCTGCTGTCCGGGTCGGGGTTAAAACGATGGCTCTCAGCGCAGGGAGTGCAGCCAAATTCTTTCTGTTCAAGAGAAGAGGAAGGGATATTCTTCGTGTCCGCTTTTTCATCAGAGGTTGAATGAACAGATGGATAAAATAAGGGGAGGGTAAGCTGCACGGAGACAATAACATAAAATCCTTCAAAACGGGTAAGTAGGTCGAATAAGACGAGATTGTAAAAACGAACAAGCATATAACAGGACAAAGATATTGAATTAAATGATATGAACAAGGAAGTCCGGGTACATTTAGTTCAAGGAGGATTGCCAAAGATCGCAAAAACAGAAAGGTGATGACACAATAGAATTGAAGTGATATGGTTTGTTTACGAGTTGGAATATCAACCCAAGTTACAATTTCTTTTGATTTTTCGAAACTGGTAATTAATTACAATATTCTTTGTGAAGAGTACAAAAAAATTCGTATGCGTACTTTATCTTCATCGAATGCCATGCAAGACTTCGGTTCATCTATAAAGCTTAATTAAAGCAAAGAAGTTAGTTTCTGGGACGTACTCGAGAATAGAATGAACGTGCCAAGACGAATAGGAGATCTTTGAGGTAGATTATTTTGAGAGCGATTGTGGACTTGAATGGCATGATACTTGGGCCATGCAAATTTAATTACTTTTACTGTGATAAGAATAAACACAGTACACATACATGAAAATTTACTTCTTTCATTTTCTGTCCCAAGAAAAAAGGTTTACTTACAGAGTATGCTTTAAGGATCAAAGTAAAGTAGCCGAATTTGGGATCATAGACCGAGATGTAATTTACAATATGATGGAGGATGATATAATTATTATTTAGATGCTTTAAGAAGAATAAAACAAAAGGGAATTGTTGTTTACGCAGCGATAAAAATTATATTTTTACCTACAAATGGAAATATTGCATTTAAATTTATTTAATATTTTCAATTTTAACTTCCTAGATGAGCAGAGAGTGTAAATTATATGGCGCTAATTAAGCATTAACCTTATACATCTAATACTGAGGATATGAGTTCCGCTCCAGGGTTGGCGTCCCTTGGGGAAAGTGGAAATCGAGAGCGGATTTTAAGTTCGTAAAATAAAGAAAACAGAGTGCTTGACGATTGGTGAAATTCTGTGCTTTCCTGTATTGACTTTCCAGAATAACAAGCATTCCTTAATTAATTAGAATGACAGTAATTAAATATAATTTTGTAATGGAACATCATCTAAAATATGTACTTTTGAACATTTTTCTAAATCCGAGAATAAACGAGCGAGGCCACTGTTAAAAATTATTTTTATTAAAACGTTGGTGAAACGTTCGTAGGAGAGACAAAAGCATTTAATGTAAAAATACCCGCCTATGCCGCCACACAAAGTTAGTATTAAGTATGTCACATCAATTAAGTACGAAGGTCACTCAATAATTAAGGAGACAAATTGGTCTGGAGAAAAAACAGTTGGTAGGACAAGTTTTTTAATTTTAGGACTTTGCGTTGGCATCACTGGTATGAGTCCATACTATCTGCAGGATCAGAATTATTGTGATCATAATTTCAAAATTAAGTTGAACGATGGCGTGTCCACTTCAAAATTTCACATTGGTTGAAAAACGTTCTGTGATTAGCTTTTTGCTTGTTGAAGGTGATAAACCAGCTAATATATACTTTAGAATGACTGAAGTGTATGGTGAACGTACTGTGAATAGTGGGAAGTTTTAGAAGTGGGTTGAACACCCTTTGAAAGTAGTATGTGGGTTGAACACCGAATGTAGATTGGTTCGAAAGTGGTATGAACACCGCCCTGGCGGCATAATCAGGAATTTTAATGGTGTTTTTGGGTCGCTGTAGGTGTTTTTTTGTGAATATCTCGAAGAGAAGCATACAAAAAGCAGGTAATACTAATTAAATAAGCTTTTGAACAAAGTAAAGCCAGCTACGAGAGAGAAACGTCGCAAAACACAGATGAGAGGTATGATTCTCCGGCAAGACTACGCACGTCCTCACACTGCTCAACAAATACGTGAAACCATTGACAAAATGGATTGGGGAGGTACTGTCGCATATCGCTTGTAGCCCCGATTTAGCACAATCTGATTTTAATTTCTTTGGTTCATTGTAGCAGGCATTACGTGGGGAAACGTTCCAGGACAACGGATGTTAAACATTTGTGGGAAATTGGTTCAACCACCAAGATAGAGTGTTTTTGCAGCAGGCGTAAAAAAGCTGGTAGCCCGTCGGGATATATGCATAAATGCTGGTAAGGATTATATTGAAATGTAGGAAAAGTCTTTTTTTTTGCAAAAATAAATGTTTATTTCTCTAGACAAATTTGTCTTTAATTATTGAATGCCCCATTTGTTTGACTCGACGAGAAATAACGTGCAATGTAGCATGGAGGTTAGGCAAAGCCTGGAAGGTTTACACGAGTGCAAAGGTCCATCGGTTGAAGCTTGGAGACGCGGAAGGCGCCATCCGAAAGGAGCCCGAACTACAAAAGCAGGTGTGCAAACTGTCTGCGGCCTCCGCCAGCGCCGGCGTCAGCTGCGGCGGAAGCGTCTGCGAACGAGGGGGCGGTGGTGGTAGCGATGGCACGGGGGGTGGCGTAGACGGTGGTGTGAGCGGTGGCGGCGAGGGTGGAGTGAAGTGGGAAGGCGGTGTGAAGGGAGCGGTGTGAAGGAGGACGGTGTGGAGGAGAACGTTGTGAAGGGGGATGGTGTAAAGGTGGACTGTGTGAAGGAGGACTGTGTGAAGGAGGACTGTGTGAAGGGGGACGGTGTGAAGGAGTTCGGTGTGAAGGAGGACGGTGTGGAGGAGGACGGTGTGAAGGGGGACGGTGTGAAGGAGAACGGTGTGAAAGAGGACGGTGTGAAGGAGAACGGTGTGGAGGAGAACGGTGTGAAGGAGGACGGTGTGAAGGAGGACTGTGTGAAGGAGGACTGTGTGAAGGGGGCGATGTGAAGGGGACGGTGTGAAGAGGGATAGTGTGAAGGGGAACAGTGTCAAGGAGATAGAGTGAAGGCCGGTGGCAGGGGGGCGGTGGCGTGGCGGGGGTTTGCGTTTGGCGGTTTCTGGTGCAGCGGGGGTAGTAGGGCAAGGGGGCGATGGCGGGGCAGGGGGGGCAGAACGTCTGGACGTCTCAACGGCGGCGCGGGTCGCGGCGCGCCGTCGTCGGAAAGGATGGTGGGGGAGGGGAAGGGGGTGACGCCGGCGCCTCCATTGATTTCCTTTAACGAGGCGCGGCCGGCGGCGCGGCGTCTAGCGCGACGCGACGGGACGCGTCGTGTGACGACGCCCACGCCACCGCCGCTGCGACGCCGCGCCAACGCGGTGGGGGTGGGGGAAGTAAGTGATTCGCGCGGCGCCAGCCACGCCAGCCAAGCGCCCAGGGAGCAACCGACCGTGGTAGAGCGGTAAGAAGAATCGATTTCAACCTCTCTGGACTGGGGTACAAATATTACGAAACCCTCGAAATTACTGGAAAACATAACGGTTTTCAGAATGGATTCCTTTCCATTCTGACTGTTCCCTTTGCCGTTCATTCAATAATAGCTCTGACATTCCAATCATGCAGATAATATTAGAGAAATCGGATTATTATTATTATTATTATTATTATTATTATTATTATTATTATTATTATTATTATTATTCCTCTAAATCACGACTAAAGATGTTATGTGTCGGCTGAATATAAAATCTATTCCAGGTTGCAACCAGCTACCTAAGGAGTAGATCTAGGGACTGTCGGTGCTTCTACAATACTTTGCGCAAAATGTGGGCTGTTCCAAATAAAGCGATTTCTTGCACTTCCCAGTCTTTTGAATTACCTGGGAGTTTAGACAAGTTCTTACACAAATTTTGCGGAACAAATCCCAGAGCTCCGATAACTATCAGGAAGACCTGTGCTTTTACGCCCCACATTCGGCTGATCTCGATTTCCAAACTCTTGTATTTAAGACATTATTATTATTATTATTATTATTATTATTATTATTATTATTATTATTATTATTATTATTTAGACTATTATTATTGATCCTTCATAAAATGTAATTGATTAAATCATTTAAATCAACCAATAATATATCATTCAGTAATATTATAGCAGGGTTTCATAACCGACAGCTTGATGCGGCAAGGCATTAGTAAGGGATTAGGGCAGTAAGCAGCGAGGTATGACTGAACGTGAAGTAAAGTAAAGTAAATTAAAATGAATTGTAAATTTAAAACCTATGCGAAAAGCCAATTATTCAAAGTATGAAATCATCACAGGATCATCACGAATGTGAAAGGATACAACTAACGAAAGCCATTGACGCATTAGGTAGCACATTCTGCAGATCGATTGCGCTGAAATGGTGGTGTATGTTCCTCTAATGCCGTGCCATCGGAGGCGACAGAGATAAACTCCGTGATAAGAATTTCTCACACCGGTTTGCTGGGAAATCTGATATTTATGGTGTGGGAGCGTAGAGTGAAAACGTAGTGCTACAATGTGTTACCGATTGCGAGCTGATGAGGCTTTCGGAAAGGTAAAATGAAAGTGGAAGTGCTGTCAATACGTGTGAGGAAAGCATAAGTCACGAGTACATGTTGATCGGTCCTTGATAAAAGGAAAAGGGAGACGAGAGAGAATTTTCCAGTTCGTGGTATTTAAGCATTCACTAAACACATAACACATCTGAGTTTGAGTCCTGACTTTTATTTTGAGTATATTATTCGGTATGTGGGTTTCTACTGTAATGCATTGCTTTTTATAAGGTTCATAATACTCCATCACTAAATGCCTCACGCACTGAATTTTTTTACCAACTGTTACTTTCGTATGAAGTCCATGCTTTTAATCCTTTGTCTGATATATACGATAATATTCAGTCTGACATATACAATCACAAGGTGAGATTTTACCTACAGAAATAATATACCTACTCTCTTATCTCTGAGTCATGGATTGAACTACTCACGGTAGATGAAAGCCTAAAACTGGAACACATTAAATTCAAAATGAATAATTTTAAAGTGTATCTATATGTTATCGTGGAAGAACTCCTGAATATTGATTTCAAATTAATTAATACATTTCTACATTGAATTGTAGAGAGATGTTTCAATTATCAACCCATAATTTCAGAACAAATTTGAAGTTAAAATGTGTACTGGATATACCTGTCCTTTTAAAATCGGTGTGATGCGAAAAACTACACTTAAGCGCCGTCAACATTTTCGAAGCAATAAATAAAACCTGTTAGCGAGGGCACGAGTCGGAAACTTGTGCCGCAGACGTCGTGCGGACGATTAGAGGGCGTCACTAATGAATGGGGCTGGCGTGACAGCGAGTTGGTTTTCCCACACGGAAGGAGAGGTGGCTTCACAGGGACTTTGGACCATTCGCTTCGAATCGGTTCTCCCCCCCCCCCCAGCGGCGCCTCCTTTGAAGCTCCTCGGCGCCTGGCTCTCAGAGCGCGGAAGCTCCCGTCGAACGCAAGCGGTCTTCTCGCGTCAAACGATTTCGCTAGCGACACAACGGAGGCGCCCTCAACACGAGGCACCTTGCGACAGTCACGAGCACTCTCCGTGCTTCGAGGCCACCTCCCTGGGAGGAGGGACGAGATGAGTGCGCTGGAGGAAGCCATGAGGCGTTTTTCAAAACATGGTTTTAAATATTACTTCTCGTTGCAATGATTGTCAAGAAAGGAATACACCGGTTCATTTAGGGCTGTATCATTTTTATTTATTTTTTGTTATTTGAAACATTATATCGGGCTAAACATTACAGGAAAAAGAGTAAGGGGGACACGAAATAAGAGTGAAAGGTAGCCCATAGAAATGAAACGGAGAGAGAAAGAGATAAAAGAAGATAACAGAAAGAGAAAAGAAAGAGAAAAATATTGAAATAAGACAAAAAAAGAAAGGAGGAAGAAGAAGATAGTTGCACATACAAAAAGATGAGATGGTAATAGGGAAATGCTAGAACTTAGAGAAACGATAAAGATGTACAGAGAGGAAGTCAACTGAACATTGACAAGAAATTTGAGGCAAAGCGTAGTGGATAAAACCGAAACAAAAATGTTGAATAAAGAAAGGAGACGTGAGGGAGAAGGGCGAAGACAGCGTACTCACCGCCGGTAGCGCGAAGAAGGAGATGCCGAGCAGCGCGCAGAAGGACGCGATAACCTTCCCTTGCCACGTGATGGGCACCGCGTCGCCGTAGCCCACGGTGCACAGGGTGATCTGCAACACACAGCGCTCGGCTCGCACCCCACAGCCCCGAACCCCGCGAGCCAAGGCGAGAGGCAAGGCGAGAGGCAAGGCGAGAGGCAAGGCGAGAGGCAAGGCGAGAGGCAAGGCGAGAGGCAAAGCGAGAGGCAAGGCGAGAGGCAAGGCGAGAGGCAAGGCGAGAGGCAAGGCGAGCGGCAAGGCGAGCGGCAAGGCGAGAAGCAAGGCGAGAGGCAAGGCGAGAGGCAAGGCGAGCGGCAAGGCAAGCGGCAAGGCGAGAGGCAAGGCCTAGAGGCAAGGCCGAGAGGCAAGGCCGAGAGGCAAGGCCGACAGGCAAGGCAGAGAGGCAAGGCGAGAGGCAAGGTGAGAGGCATTTTCGCAAAAACAGTGATTGAAGAGGGTAGTTCATTAGTGACATAATTAATCAAAGAAACTTCTTACACGACGAGTTGTAGATGTAGTAAAATATTGAAAGAAAAATAAAACCTTCAAGTCGAGAAAATTTCCAAATGTTTACCAAATGATTAATGGGCATGGCGCCACATGGTTAATTTCTCAATGATTTGTGGGGAAGTTATAAAACATCTGTGATATAATCCATACATTTACAGTGCTTTTATTGTGATAATTATCATTATCAAATTCGCATATATTAAAACTTGGAATACAATTTTAAATTCCTACAACACGTTCAATTTCAAATTCATTAAATTCAAATAATGCAAAACACATTCCTTCACAAAATTTTTAAAAAGTAAATCAAAATTATGAATAAAATTCTTTATTTGTTTTCCCAATATTTTTCAAGGTACTCCTCCCCACTCTACAGCTTAGTGAAATTGTTTGATACCATGGAAGGTGAAATTTTAAAGAATGAATAAAAAACGAATAAATCAACTTTAGTAATCTTTCATTTCCCTTGTAATATCTGAACGCCTCACAACCAAAGTGAGTAGCCGGGAGAAATCATTCGCATTTAAAGCCTTTTTTCAAACGAAAGCAGAGTGTCGTGTGGAGTACTTACCACGCCCCACCACAGCGCGTCCGCGAAGTTGGAGAAGTGCGTTGGGTTCGCCTCCTTCTCCGCCAGGTACACCAGGAAGGACGCGAAGATGAGGCCCAGGAAGCCGATGTACAGCGTCGTTATCAGCTCCTGCAATGCAACGCTCCTTCACTGCAGTTTACTCCGGCAGCCAGGTGCGCGCGCTTAGCTCTCTAAGCCAAATAGTATTTTATGCAATTACTTTATAATGTTAACCCTTAGTTACTCGCGCTATGTTTTGTCACATAAGTACCCGCGCGGCGTACTTTGTACGCCAAGCTTGTTTTGTTAGGAAAATGAGCTCTGTGACGCCTGAATAATATTTGGATATAATTGTTATTATGGATGTAATTATTATTGATCATCACGACTTCCAGTTTCTGTAAATTTGCTGAAAACCTGTGTTTTATTCCACTTCGTAACCTTGTCTTTGACAATGAAAACATCTCTATACTCTAAATCGCTGCTTGAATAATCACTAGCAAAATCAAGCTCAGAACACGTGCCAGTCTTGGCCACTATTTCTTCCCCAGAAATACTTGCAGTATCGCAAACGATTCCTCATGTAATAATTATTTTGTAATATGTAATAATTATTTTTCGATAAAATATATATCTCTGTATTGCTCCTAATGTAAAACAAAACAAGTTAATTTAATTACGTCTGTAAATAAAAAAAAGCCTGCGATAATTAAAAGAAAATGAAAACTCACATTGGTACCCGCGCGGCGTAGAAAGTACGCCAACAAACGGTTTCTAACGGAAATACAATCCTATAGCCAACACCCTAAATCTTACGCAACTGAGTACCTGAGGATGTAGCTGAATGCCTATCTGCGAGGTTAGGTCAAATATCAAAAAGCGCGCTGATGTTATCTGACACCCACGGCGATAACAGTTCCAGTGGCGTACAAAGTACACCAGCGCGAGCAATTAAGGTTTAAGCCTATATTGCATGTGTGCGTGTTTTGAAAACGAGCGACGTTAGGAGCGAGTTTTCAAATTTGTACGAATGCAATAAAGGAACATTATAAACGAGTTGCATACACTATTTATTTTTTGAATGACAGCATTAAAAATTTATAAGAGAATGAAACATAATTTTGCAAAACACCTTTCTTGTGATGCCTCGGGTACTTGACATCCGTCCGAGAAAACGGTGGGTAGCTGTTCCGTTTACTTCTACCTCCCTCCGATTCTCTCGCTGCTATTGTCTGAATGTGTGGGGACGCAATCATTCGTGCCGTAAAATCTAATACGTCATCATTTGCCGTAAAATGCCCAATTACGAACTGTGAACGCTGAATTACGAACGTGAATTACAATTTATAATGCTGGAAAACAAAAATAATATTTTTTCTCAACTTAGCAAATAACTGAGGATCTCGATCAAGTTATGGTCAAGGTGTTATTGCATTGAATTGTCGTGAAACAGTGACTGAGCATACAGGCTAGTCAAGAAATATCTGCACGTTAGACAGGGTAAAAGTCGAAGGGTGACATTTCACATTTATAATCCAATTAGTAATTTATTTTGAATAGAATTTACCTAAGATATGAAATCGAAAGTAGTAATAGATAAAATTTGGCAACAAACGTACAAGCACTTCACGTGCTTTTAAAAAAATTCTATTTTTAATATCGAAATAAAAAGTATCAGTAAAGTTATTATTTAGAACATCACACGAGAAACATGAAAATATTTAAACTTCGTTTTCGTGATATTGTTTAAACTGTTTTCGTGATATTGTTTTTGATGTCGTTGGTATTTTACTGGTGGAGGAGTATAATGGTACGAGAACAACTGTATGAACTTTACTAATTGACTGAATATTTCAGGTATCCGGGGGCACAGACTGATAAAGTCATTATTCCCGTACGTGTAGTGTCAGAAGGTGGCGGTGGTTACCCACTGCTTTGGTGAGATTTGGTATTCACGTAGGCTAGCCGGATTTTTCCCAACCAGGTATCTCAGACCCGTGGGGCAGCGCTCCAGCCTGGACAAGCTCTAAGCCCTCGACTGGTCTCCCCACATGTGGTAATGTAGTGCATGTAAGTGTGTGTGTGTGTAAGAAAGGAGGAATAGGATAAGGAAGGAGAAGGAAAAATATCACGCAGGGTCCGTGACCCATGTGTTAGGGTAGTGCTACGGCAATTGCCTGGTGTTGATAGGATAAAACACGGAAAAGTACCGACCAAAACACCTCACCGCTAGACTTCTCCTCCAGACAGCGACTGAATTCGACCTAGCTTCAAGCTAGTGTCGAAAACCCTGCCGCTTTCGGGAATCAAACTCTAGGGCATCCCGGTCAGGGGCATTGCAGGCAGTGAGATGATTGATGCCCTGATTCACCTAAGCCGGTAAGGACTGTTCTTCTGTACAACAACATTAAGTCACCCAAAGAATGAAGGAAGGATGAGGCTCCTGTGCATCTGTACCTGTCTGTGGGCGTAGACGACGGAACAGAGCAGCTTCCAGGTGCCGCCGCGTCGGTGCACGCAAAGGAATGAAGGAGGAAGGGGTGTGTACCTGTCTGTGCGCGTAGACGACGGAGCCAAGCAGCTTCCAGGTGCCGCCCGCGACGGTGCACGCAAAGGAATGAAGGAGGAAGGGGTGTGTACCTGTCTGTGCGCGTAGACGACGGAGCCAAGCAGCTTCCAGGTGCCGCCGCGTCGGTCCATGCGCACCATGCGCAGGATCTGGAAGAAGCGCAGCCCGCGCAGTGCGGACGCGGCGAACACCTGCCCGGCCGACCCCATGCCCAGCACCACCACCGACGCCAGGATGGTGATCACGTCTGCAACGACGCCACAAATCACGAGGTGAAAAGGCAAGAGATGCGGAAAGGTGAGGCGAACGAAAATTGTCAGGTCTGGAATGTTTGGGAAAGGTCGCTCATCGATTCTTAATTCAGTTTGAATATCAACGAAATACATACGGTAGGGCTCAAAAAAACTGCATCACCTAGCTCACAGTTGTAACCTGCAATATAATTATGAAAATACACCACTTCATTTGCAAAAACCGAGCGAGTTATTAAGTTAGCTGGAATCAGAAACATCATATAATCCACATAAAATATATGATTACCAATTTTTGAGAGCATATTGGATTAGGGAAATACAGAATGCTCATTATCTATAGATGATGCGGTTTCTTTGAGCACTGCTGTAACAAAACGTACAACAAGAAGATACAAAAACAACAAGATCATACAAATATGATAGTGTACGTGTGGTATACGAAAAAGCTACGATAACGATAACGATAATGTTTGTAGCATGTAATTACACAGAGCCGAATGTATTTGAATATCAATAGAATTAAAGCAAATCACAAATTTCATGGAGAATATGTGGGGATGTTTTTCGCTGTGAAGGTTCAAACAATTGTACAGTGCATTCAACTTTATAAACTAGTAGTATTGTATTTAATTACATTTGATTAGGAATCGAATTAATCTTTCTTTAAGAAATATGTCCAAATATGTTTCCCTGTGTTATGCATGGTCTGGACTAATATCACGTATCACGTATCCCCATCCCCATCCCCCCGCCCCCGTAGTTTTAGAAGCAGCCGGGCAAACTGCCGATATGGGGATGCCAGGTGTACACCGCCCGAGTAATGCAGAATTGGCCCACAATCATATTAAATGTGTTAGTTGTGGTCCTTGAGGCCTTGCCATTTGGACACCCCTGTTCTAAAGCATCTCAATGTGGAACGTGACGGCAATTTTCTAAGGCTTGCAGTGGGTCGAAGGTGCAAACGTTTTCCCAATGAACGTGAGGTAATCTCATCTCATGAAGTTACTTTCTCGATAAATTCTCAGATCTCGATTCCAAAGTAGCACATATTCATTTAAAGATACCTCTACCACTCTATTAGTGATGTAAGTTGTATTTTAAGATTAGTGTAAGTTAATTGTAAGTAGATATAAGCAATCATAACAAATGTAGATCCCTCGCCGGTTTAAGAAATTCAGTGGACGGCCCGTTCACTTGCACTTGCTCCACGTGTAATGAATTCCTGCCTTGTTCAACTTCGAGGTCACTAGGTAGATTGTACTTTCTAGCGCAGTTATGCAATTGACACTCGTACATTTGTGATGGCCGATGTCTTTCATTGCGTCCACACGCTTCTTTGGAGAGAGAATGCGGAAATAAAGAGTGCGTGTGGAGGGTGTAACGTGTCCTATTTTCCTTACATGTTTACTTATGCTTCGTAAACAATTAACGCATGTTCTTTCTCACTTGTTTTTGATTAGAATAGCAACGTTGATGTTGATAATGAAGGCACGCAGAGAAATAGATGTAAGACCACGATTGTAATGAATATTGTAAAATTCTAAAGTCTTGAAGTACATTAGAATAAAGAATTTGAAAACAAAATATTTACATGTTGTTAGTAAGTGTTATGGGATATAAGAATTGAACTGCAACGTAAAAACAACACTACAACAGAGTACAATATACAAAATTGGTGGCAGCGGGGCAACGCTACATGGGTCGTGGGGCATGGGTCCTGGGTCGTGCGGCATGGGGGGGGGCATGGCGAGGGGCGTGGAGCGCGGGGGAGCGTGGGGCGCAGGGGGCGCGGGCAGTGGAGGGCGCGGCGTGGGGCGTGAGGTGAGTGGTTGAGGGCGTGGGGTGCGGGGCGTGTGGTGCGGGGCGTGAGGCGGGGGGAGAGTCGTGGAGCGGTGGCGGGAGGAGGCACGGGGGGTGACGGGCGTGGGACATGGGGCGCGGGGTTCGGGGTGCGAGGCGTGGGGCGCGGAGCGTGGGGGCGTGAGGCGTGGCGCGGGGGAGCGGTGCGCGGGTGAGGGGCGTGGGGGGAAGGGTGAGGTGCGTTAGGCGGCGCGTGGGACGTGAAGTGCGGGGTGCGGGGCGCGGGGCACGGGGCGTGGGGCGTGGGGCGCTGGGCGTCGGGGGGGGGCGAGGGGCGAGGGGCGTGCGGCGAGGGCGAAGGGCGAAAGGTGAGGGGCGTGGGGAGTGAGGCGCAGGTGGGGCTGCACTCCCGATGATGCAGAAAGGCCTCCGGATGAACTTGAGGGCGGCCGATGCCCCCCTGGTACCTAGAGCGGCAGCCCGAGGACCAGAGCCTGCAACAGTGGCGCCATTCACACAGCGTCCTCGCCCCTCCATATTCCTCTTGCGATAATACAGAATGTCTCGGAATAAATGTTACTATCTTCTAGAGCATGTGGAGAGGTCGAAAATTACAACTTTTCACTATTGAACATGTGGTGGAAAATTTCATACAACAGAGTTACACGTGAGACTTTTGTGCCTGGTTGTTAGGCTATTTCTTATGCACGGGTGTTCTGTAGATCACCTTATAACGCAGTAAATGATATTTCATATACCTGCCGAATTCATATGCATACAAGGCTACCTATAATTCAGGAGCAAATATCACATGTGTTAGTTAGTTTTATGATATTGCACACATATTGGTACAAAGCTTTAATTTTCGACGCGTGTATATGCCGTAGAGGTTTGCAACATTTATTCTCATCTATCATGGAAACTGGTGTTGTAGGAAAAGTTGCTCAACTTCTGCGGGACATTTTAAAAGGTCTTGTAAAACCAATTACAATGAAGATTAAAAATTGAATGACAAGGAGTGAAATATTCTTACATGAGAACTTTTAGTAGACAATGACAGACGTAACTTCAAACATTTGGTGGAAATGTGAATAATATTGTAATTATTCTTAGATTCAAGTACTCTATTTTACAGTTTATGTAATATCTTAGAAAATGGTCATCCATTGGAATTATTACGTTTTTGTATCAAATGGAAATTATAAGGAAATTGCGAATTAATTGTAGATTGCATAATGTATATACTGTATATAATTTGTGCAATGTATATACTGTATATAAAAACACTTTTTGGGTCTAAAAAACTTAAATTTTCCACTCGTTTATCTTCTGTTATTTTCACTACACGTATATTAGAGAAGATCTATCGAACAATAATATTTGTTATAATACAATTATAACGCAAAGCGGGTTTGCTCTTTCAATACATTGTAATTTGCATGCATAGGTGCATTGAATAATCCCATTAAGTATCCACAAAAGAGGGAGCAACCCACGTGATTGCGTTGCGCTAGTTTAGTGTCGCGGCGGTAGGAGCGGTACTTGCCTCAGGAAGAACTCGATGGTGAACCAGATGACGACGACCATCTCCATGTAGAAGAGGATGAAGCTCGCCATCTTCTCGTACTCGTCGATCGTAGAGAAAACACTGAGCGCCAGGCACGTGAAGACCATCAGGAACCTGCGGACCGAACACGAACGCGTCACACATGCGACAACGCGACGAGCACGGAGGCACACCAAACATAAACGATATCGTGCTTCAAACCAAACACAAATTCCGAGTACTCCGGCGCTGTCTGGAGGAGAATTCTAGTGGTTAGTTTAGTTAGTTTAGTTTAGTTAATGCCTTATTTTACGTGGCGAGACTCGGGCCATCAGGCCCGCTCTTCCGTCTGACCACGCAAATTTCGCTACGCTCCTTTCACATAGCGGAGTGGTGGGCTGCTCTGATCGATAGCTTTTCGTGGATTCACAGAACAATATCAGACGAATGCTGGAGCAGTACTCTAACAAACGAGACAAGGACCGCGTGCAAACTTTCCTTTCTCTTTCTCGTCCTATCCTCTTTATCTTATCTCTTACAAAATCACACATACACTTACAAGCGCCACACCACTACATACGTCGGCTGACCTTATGTCGGGACCTTGTAACTTGCCCGGCTGCGGGAGGCCCTCTCAAGAGATGCCTGGGGGTGAGAGAGGAAATGGCGGCGTGTAGGTCGGCGCCGGATCTCAGAGGGCGGAACTTAATCATCTCCAAGGATAAAACATTCACTACACTAACGAAACTAATGAAGACAGCAGTTGAAGTGCCCGGAAATAATCAAGCAACCGAGTAGTCTGCAAGATGCTTAGGCTTGAACATGTACTAAGTTTGTTCAGGACTGTCTCGTAAATGTTTGCAAAATGTCGGTAACGAACAACTGAATTACACGGTTCTTTTTAAAAAGATATTCTGGTCCGAGAATCTTAATCAAGGTATTCTGGTTTATTGATTGTGTTATAATACATTACGGATGTAAAACAATATGAATTCTCTATGAAGGTTGTACCTCTCCCACATAAAAGGTGACTGTTTTGGTCCCTCGATAAACCAAAACCTATTCATTTGTTCGCTTTTGTGAGAGTGTTTTACAAAGCGCAAAGAACACACACAGACACACACACAGTCACACACACAGTCACACACACAGTCACACACACAGTCACACACACAGTCACACACACAGTCACACACACAGACACACACACAGACACACACACAGACACACACACAGACACACACACAGACACACACACACACATTTATATAACTTATTTATTAATTGAGAAATTATTTAACTGTCACTTATTAAATAAGTGACAAATAAATGCCAATCAGAACATTAACAGTTATAAACTTCATTATTTACACATTTTAAAATAACTGTTGAAATGTTATACCGATATAAACATAAAAACAAGCTTAAATATTTGGTTGAATAGTCAATTACAAATATTGTTTCAATGATTCGGCCAGTATATTTTTAGGTTCTCACAGGAAAGCATAATGTATTCTATAAATCAAAATTGATATTAATTTTCACACACGATAAACAAAGACTGGTCAAAACCATGAAATGAATAGCTGTGGAGTGAATGCACAATATTTGTTCACACTGAAATTAGTTTAAGGTACTTGTGACATTAATTCTCCCAAACCGATCAAATCTACTGCATAGATCACTTCAATATTTAATAAATATGGCTGAATACCGTGAATCGCTGACGTTTGTCAATTGCTTTATTTGGTAACCCGTTCGACATTTATGTGTTACGCGATTCTGCGTTACAGCGAACCCTGTCCCTGACATGCCACATTTTTTGGTCACGAATTAGCCATCATAGGACCACGCGAACGCAGCACTTGTGCCCACCGAGGCCCAATCATATTCTCCAGAGGGCAAGTGCACGTGATCTGTGCGGGCGGGATCAGCACTAACATGCCAAGTCCATTTTTAAACTCCAGTTGTTAGCCTCGGGAAATGAAGCATGAGATGATAATGATGATGAAGGGTGAATAGGAAACATACAGACACAAACACCCATAACCGCGCCCGAAGCGGAATTCGAACTCACGATCCTTCGTTTCCCCGACCTTACCACTGCCTTCTTGCTTACACTGCTTCTTTAGCAATCTCGGCTATTCGGATCGGCTGACAAGGTACATTCTTCTTATTATCATCATCAGGTGCACCGAGGAAGAAAATGAAAATGCGGGAGGAGAAGGAAGAAGGAGAAGGGCAGTTGAAGAAAAAGATGAAATAGGAGAATAAGGGAAAGAGAAGAATAGGGAAAGAAAAAAGAAGAAAGAAAATAGGAAAAGTAGAAGAAAAATAATTACAAGAAGGAAATGCAAAATATGAAGGGTAAGTAAAAGAAGCAAAAAAGGAGAAGGAAAAGATAAAGAAAGATAAGAACTATGAGAGACAAGAAAATAAATAGAAGAAAGAGAAGTAAAGTTGACGTTGAAGAAGGGGAGAAGGATGAGAAGAAGGAAGAGAATGAAATAAATAGGGGAAAACGAATAAGCATGAGGATGACAACAAGGAGAGGTATATTTTCACTAAATTAATCTTCTGTTCTTCCCATTCTTATATTTGGTGTTGACTCCCCGGTGCAACGGAGTTCCGACAGTCTCACAATAATGAAATGCGTTCCACAAACAGTCCATCTTCATTCGCAAAGAACATCAGCACACCGGCAAAACAACCAACGCAAAAAAGAAGGAAATACTACATAAACATTAAAGCTTACTCTTCCTTCCTTCCTGCAACAAGGTGAAAGTGATATAATACCGTAATGAAAACCAACATTTAAATATGTATTTTTAAATATGTATAAGCGTCTATACTTAATGGCAACCTTTATTTAAAGTTTACTACAGTGCTCTTTACGTACTTGCAACGTTCATGCAAAGTTCATTTGCAACCTTAATGCATTGGGCATGTATGTAAGAATAACAGTCGCAATTTTCTTAACCTTAATGTTAACTAGAAACTAAGCGCGGCATACATCGCTTGATGTTAAAATTTAATTTTATAAACTTGGTTAACTAACAGAAAAAATTTGATTACACATAAAATAAAGAGATCATGAATCACCAGATACACAACGTAAATGGCGAGAGCAAAAAAGTATTTTTAAGAAAAACGACTTTTTTGATAATTAATTCTTAGGTACGAAAAAATACTTAAAACTTTCAAGTACTGAAGAGTAATAATGTCTTAACTCTCAAATAAGTTTCATATTTCAGGATCTGAACTTGTAGTTGAAATGTATGTCACAGAATGCTCTCTGATTATATCACATTTCTAAAATGAAAGCAGACCTATAATTTCTGAGGATTTTCTATGTTGAAATAGAATGTGTAAACAATTTTCTATTTCATCAGAAATTTTTTTCTCAGACATTTTGTTCCCTACTTTAGCGAACCATATTCGTAGTCCTTACCTAGTTTCAAGAAGAAATATAAAACTCTTTTTCTCCCCCGGTGTTTGAAGCTTCTCATGCAGAGCATGTGGTGCTAACGTCTCCGAGAAAGAAAAAGAAAGAGTCAAGGCATCGATGAAAAGTTAGGAGCCGGTGCTCACTCATCTCGAGCCCAGAGCACACAGCTGGGCGCCATCACCGCTGGCAGCCAGCGAGGAAATAAAGTAGGGAGAAGAACCTCACCCCGGTATTTCGCGGATTAATGGGAGCTTTCCAAGAGAAAGACACGTCAAGTTCGAAACACTTTGAATGAAGCCTTCGGCGGAAGCGAATAAATCGACGTTCGCTTTTCCCGGAAGTCGCGCGGGAGGGCGGGAGTGCGGTGGCGATGAGGAGGGGGAGCGGTATTTCAGTCACGTGATGTGCGCGGGTGCAGTTGCGCGGCGGCGGGCATTTCAGGGAAGAGTCAAACGCGCGTGAAAAATTCGAGTGCCGTGCCGCGTCACCGGCGGGCGATCACTCACGAGGCGCGGGGGAGGGGGTGCGGGGGCGGGGCGTGGGCTAAAGGAGCGACGTGGGTACGCGAGGAACGTCGAACCATCTATGCCAGGGGTTTTCAAACTTTTGTCGTCCACGGAGCCCTTAACCTGAACGAAACTTCCCACGGCAACAATAAGTTTCAAATATAAGGGTTAAATAGGCCTACTAAAGATTCAACACAAATTAGTTAGTGATATAAAGGCTATTTCATTTCCCCATTCTAATTACGTATTAAAATTACACATCCATAACACGTTTTGTTTCGTCGCCGCGCTCTTGCGTGAGCACGGGAACTCTTGATCTGCGTGGATACAAAGATTAAATATCCCTGGCCGCGATGCGCGCTAGGGATGTACGTCGGTGCTAAAGAAGCCTCAGAAGCTTCTTGGTAACGAACTTGCTAAGTTCAATTAACCCACAATTATTTCGAAAAAAAAGTCGTATATATTACAAAGAACATGTAGTACGAAGTATTTTGTAGTCATAAATGACACAAGGATTAAAGTAAATCAAATACAAATATAATTTTTATTAAATCACCGCGACGCCCCTTCCACATGACCGCGATGCCCCTGGCAACCGCGACGCACAGTTTGAAAAGCTCTGACCGATGCGCTTCCTGGAAGCCGTGTGGCCCACATGGCGATTCGGAAAAGAAAACAGATAATGCACTTTTGAGGGGGGGGGTTGTAAAATGCAATCCCTAAAGTATGAATGTAGCACACGCGCTTCAGAAAACCCCAGTGCGCAATTTGAAACTGAGCTGAGAGCGATGTTCAGAAGAGTAGCCATTATTCGAGTTCTGGTTACCGAGGCTATGGTTTTATTGACTGCTTGATGTTTCTTGGAACGTTCAACTGTTTTAATCAACCGCTGGATGGTGAGATCCGAGGCCTGCCTGCATGCCGACCAACATAGTTATACTCGTAACAGCTGTAAACCAGTGTCAGTAGTATTATAGCTTTACAACACTTCTCAAAATATACTTCTTAGGTCGTGCCTCAAATATTTTCTCATTTGCGATTTTTACATTTCACGATACTGTGTATAAAAATGCAATTGCTAGAAGGTAATAAAATTCTCATGTTTTTGTTTCGGTTGTTTCTTACGCTTAATATTCTCGAGGTTTCAGAGAGAAGTTGAAACCAGTGTAGTGAAGTGCTGCTACTGGATATTTAATATCGCGTTATATTTCTGTTCACAGCCTTTAGATGGTTGTTAAATGAGATGTCTAAAATAGAAATCGCGCAATACGAAGCTTGCATGTTCATCCCAGTCACACAATCCCCTTCCATTATTTCCACTTCAGAATGGAAGTTCATTCGATGTTGAATCTTTCATGAATATAAAAAAACACTCCATAGAGGAGTCGTTGCACGAGATTGACTTCCTATCGTGATATACCGGCATAAGAGAGGAAAGAGCATATTGATTCCCAAGGAAGGAAGGGCAGCACGGAGTGAGAGAAATTTCTGAACGTTTGACTGATAATCTCCTGGAGCAATAGATTACTTCCCGACGTGTCAAGTGCCGGGGCGAAAGTGAACGAGTCGTGCCAACGCGCGACTGGCACAAGGCGGGCGGCGTTCGGCAGCTGTCAGTCGGAGGGCCTTTCCTCGGGGCTGCGCCGTGGGGGGGGGGGGTAAGGAGAGGTGAAGAGCACCCCGAGATACAAATGCGTCGTTGCCTCACTGCTGCAAGAGAACGCGAGGCGCAAGGTTCACGCGAAAATGTGAAAATACACAGGGGTGCAATAGGTATTTATCACTGATCTGTATATAACAACACAATATATATATATATATATATATATATATATATATATATGTATATTGTATAATACTTATAAAATTACTTATAAAACTTTTAATTAATATAATAAGTTTCAGAAAAATAAGTAACTATAGTATTATTTTACATTCCACGATTTAGAAAATCTATTTTTAATATTCACTTAAAATGGTTCAGAATAAAATTGTATAAGTATTATTTTTCATGTTATCATAATAATGGTAAAACTGCGTATGTATGTTTGAATTCCGCGCTAAAATCTTGCCAGCGGTGGGCAGTTTAGGTGACATGGCGCGATTCTATGTTCATCACTCCGGTAGTTTATTTCTATGCGCTATCCAGTGTTATATACAGATCAGTGGTATTTATGTACCAAGGGCGTTATAAGGGTTCGAATGATGGAGCGGCGACAAAATGCACGTGGGGTATTTATGTATCAAGGGTGTTATAAAGGTTCGAATGATGAAGCGGCGACAAGATGCACGTGGGGTATTTATGTATCAAGGGCGTTAGAAAGGTTCGAATGATCAAGCGGTGACAAGATGCACGTGAGGTATTTATGTATCAAGGGCGTTATAAAGGTTCGAATGATCAAGCGGCAACAAAATGTACGCGGACCTTTGGACCGAGGGATTTTTGTCTCCGCTCGATCATCAGAGCAAGTTAACTCTTTATTGCATGATTTTTTATTTTTACTTGCAATAAGAATTATACTTCAATACATTTATTTATTTTCATTAAGGGAAAATAGTAAAAAAAATCAGAAGTAAATATTGCTTGAGAAAAACACAAAATTAAATTATGTATACGCATGATTTTACATAACAAATCATGCTATATTTCTCGATTAAAAAATGTACTTACTTTTCAAATTTTTAATGCGATAAAGTAAGTACTAAGCAACATTATTCGTATTTAGTTTGATTATTTTGCTAAAACCGTTTTGTTTCTGTTAGTGTGTAGTTTTTGTGTTGGTTTTATAGTTGGAGTGTGAGTTTCGACGCCACTGTAATACTATCTCTTCAACTTGTTTAGCGCCTAACAATGCCTGGGAGTGACATCAACGTATTATGTACATCGCATCAAATATAAAATAGTTCATAATAAAATCGTTAGGATGCTTGTGTAAGTAGAAAAACTTTATATTGACGCTAAACTTTATATTACACTATGCAATAAAGGGTTAATGCTCGTTATATATACATTATTTTATTTTTTACGTAGATTTAATGGTTCAGATGACTTATTCGAATTAAGCAGTTTGTTAACTGGACTCGGCTTGTCTTTTCATATTTCAAATTCCCTATACATAATTACATACTTTCGTTTTAAAATTCCCATTCTTAATTCCCCCCCCCCCATGACAGAGCATGCAGCGCTATTCAACGATTTTCATATTTCCCTTGTATACACGAACCTCTCGAACCAGGTAGTTTATGCAAGAAATAGCGTATCGGTAAAAAGCGTAACAAGCAATAGCGTATCGGTAAAAAATGAAAGTAATTTTGTTCGAGAAATGACATAAAGTCAAATTTCCTCCGTTTGTTCCTAGCTGTTGCCATCTGCTCCTCAAAATAGATTTTTTGGGATTAAATAGATCACCTCACATTTTTAACCCTTCGCCCGGATGTGAGAGGATCAGGTTGTGTAAACCAACAAGATACCTAACTGGCAGACGTGTGGATTAATTGACATTATTTTAAATTGAGTACTTATGATTGGTGACGGATTCTGTCACTACACTGACAGAAATGCCAATTACAAGTTACATACATGGGCTCTGCAGGGCGAGATTAAAAAAAAAGATTTAGGTCGCTTTAAAAACATCTATGGTCATTAGCGACTACTATTGATTTGTACTAGAGATTCATTTCCCTCCTCGAGCAAGATTGGCATGGCGATGTGGTAGTGAGGGAGGGCACCGATCCACCATTTTTCTTGGGAAAATTCGCGCGAGGCGACGGGCTTGGCCGCCCACTTGATGAGTTATAGCAAATAGTTTTAGAAATAATAGAGAACATGTTACAAATAACTTTGTTCTTTCTGTATAACCCCAAAATGTTTGCTAAGACCGTATCATCTCAATGAAATGTAAAGTAATTTTTTTATTGTGAAAGATTACCTTTATCTACGCATCTAAAATAATTTTTGAGACGTGCCACATTTCTTGTGGACAGATTAAACGTGCAAACCAATATTTAGAAAGCAGCATTTCACAGTTTATGATTTTTTAAATATATTATAACTTTATGTAGTTTTTTTGCAGTACTTTCTTTTTTTACAGAATACCTTTATCGGTCGCGGTAAGGGCAGTATGTGAACACACAACATATCGTCGAGTATTCCGAGACAGGACACACTTGTCTCCCAGCAAGTGCCAGCAGTGACATCTCACGGATCTCCCGGACTACGCTCTGCATTTCGCTTGACGATCGTCAAGTTTTCGAGAAAGTTGGCGTTCCACGAGTTGCAAGAGTCGACTTAACAATTCCCGGGAAGTGTATTTCTGTGTTCCCGCCCTCCTACCCAGCGCATCTTTCGCGGCTCACGCGTTTAAGCCCCTCCCAACTTCGCTTTTACGGACGGTAAACGCTTTTCCGCCCGCGGGAAACCCGGCGCTTCATTTTATGTCACGCGCGTCGCGAATTGCGCGCGCGACATTTGTCGCCGAAAGACACGCCATCGCCTCCCGCCATCCGCGACTTTGTCGGTCGCTATTGGTCATAACCCCGCCGGATATTAGGGCCGCCGACGGGGAATAATTTCGGGCGCGACGTTTACGTTCCGGGGACCGCGTCTGATCCGGCGGCCGTTCGCCCGGCGGCAATGGGCGTAGGGCGAGGGGCAGGGAGGCGACGGCGGTGGGGGCGCGGACTGGGCGGGGAACGGGGCGGGGAAAGGGGACGGGTGGCAGGGCGGAGAAGGGGCAGGTGAAGGGCGGACGTGTGGGCGGACGTGTGGGCGGACGTGTGGGCGGACGTGTGGGCGGACGTGTGGGCGGACGTGTGGGCGGACGTGTGGGCGGACGTGTGGGCGGACGTGTGGGCGGACGGGAGCGGACGGGGGCGGACGGGGGCGGAAGGGGGTGAACGTGGGGCGGACGGGTGGTCGGACGGGAGTGGCGGGCGGCGGTTCGGGGACGGGTCGGAGACGGGTCGGGGAAGGGTGCAGGTCGGGGGCGGGACGGTGACGGGGTCGGGGGCGGTGGGCTTTAGCGAGAGAGGCTTCGTGGCGGGCGGAGGGTCGGTGAGGAGCGGGGAGGGGGTGGAGAGCGAGGAGGGGTGGAGAGCTGGGAGGGGGTGGAGAGCGGGGAGGGGGTGGAGAGCGGGGAGGGGGGGTGGAGAGCGGGGTAGGAGAGCGGGGGTCGGTGGATGTCGGCTTTGGTCGGCGGGGAGCGGGGTCGGCGGGGGAGCGGGGTCGGTGGGGGAGCGGGGTCGGCGGGGGAGCGGGGTCGGCGGGGGAGCGGGGTCGGCCGGGGAGCGGGGTCGGCGGGGGAGC